>CM055071.1:25981250-26007183 GCA_029204045.2 Tillandsia leiboldiana
CATTGATAGTGATTGGACTTGGGTAGCATGCTAGAGTGTAGGAATTGTTGATCCTTGTTTTATCTGTCGATCTTGTGATCTCTTGCTTCCTACTATCATGTTAAATATTTGTTATGTTGGAACCTGACCTAGCACCCCCGTCATATGTTGCATGTGTAACCAGACCAGTAGAAAACCCTCACTTGGGCTAGGATTATTTATGTTTAGACATCCACACTTTATGTCGCATTCCTGGACTTAGTGTTATCCTCGCCCGGGTAGTGGGCCGAGTGGTCGGGACTTCTCTATAGTGTGGGATGCATTTGCACTCGTGCTTAGGAGCAGAGTGGAGTCTGGTAGATGTAGTGGTTCGCTTGTCTGTATCGGGAACCGTTTGGGGTAAACGGTGGACCCGAGAGATCTTGTTTTTTCCCCTGTTTGGGTCGTCGCCACTGTGTTAGTGGCAGTAGTTTACTAGTGTTAGCCGGACCTAGAACCCAGAACCCTTTTCGACATATACATGATTTTAGTCTACCAATGTTTTCTTCCAAACATCGAAGGGCCGCTGGAGTCTGTTCTTGTTTGATTGGACAAAGGCATCAGCCCTTCGGGGTTTGGGTAAAGCACTTGTTTTCTAACTGTTTTTCTAAAAAGAACTAAAATCATTAAATATGGATTTCTTCCAGATCAAATTAGTTTTCAATAACAAATGTCACCTTTTTCCCGTAAATCTCCCCACTCGAAAGGATTCGAGTGGTCTGGGTTCTAGGGGCCGTTCCTCTGTCGGGACGAAAGCCACGGGGGCCGAGCCTGGAACCTGTTCTTGTTTGATAGGGTTGTAGGTGTAGGTCTCCCGGGACTTTCGGGCCCTGTTGGTGTCTTCTGCGAGTTGTACTGTGATTATTGCTTTCCCGAACTATAAGGGATCGGGAACTTCGATAGTCGGAGCCTAGAGTCTGTTCTTGTTTGATAGGGTTCTTAGCACCGGTCTATCGGGTTTCCGAACCCTTATGGTGTCGGTCTTTCTGGAGAGTTTAGTGTTCTGTTGTGGGAGCCGTCTGGTGGACGGTGGCCCCAGCTGTGTGACTTCCAGCTTGTGGTTGAGAGTTGGTGTCGTTGGTCGATCTTGTTGATCGTGGTTTGGACTATAGCCTGCATGAGCCATATTTGAGCTCGACAGAGATACGCGGATACTTTCCTCGGTGGGGTCGCTCCCCTCGAGAGCCACTCCGGAGTTGGGCCTGTTACTTGCTATCGCGACTTGTCGACGCCGTCCCTCTGACTGGCCCAGTTAGCGGCAGTCACGGACACCCTACGGTAGACCCGTCCTGTTGAGGATGTGCGGCAGTAGGTGGGCGCAGGTTTGACTGGACCCTTTGAGGCAGTCAGTTTAGATTTGGTGAGTTTACTGTGTGTGTTAGTAGATGCATCATGTTTCATCTGTTCCTTTATTTGAGCATCTAGATAGAGGCATAGTAGCTGTAGAGTTACTTTTCCAGCCCTTTCATTTCAGTTTTATATTGTTACTTTATGCCTCTAGTAGACTTAGTGGGCAGTCCGTCGGGCTTGTTGGCGGCACCCACTGAGGACTACTTGGGACGTAGTTCTCACACCCGTCGTGGTGTATTTTTCCCACAGGGACTTCTACTCCGGTTCCTGCTGCTCCTGTTGCTGCTTCTTCTGATCGAGGTAAGGGAGTCGCGAGATAGTTCCCCACCAGTCGTCGTCCAGAGAGTAGATGTACCCTTATTACTTTTGAGAGTTCCTGTTGAGAGAACTTTGTAGTGAGGTATAGAGTTGTATTTATTTTCTACTGCTCGAGAGACTTTTGTACTTTTTCGTGAGGACTTGTGTTGTATATAGTTTTTATTTCTAGCAGTTTTACTTTCAGCTCTGATATCTGCATAGTTTAGATGCTCTTTTGCAGGTTAGTCGCTTCGTCTATACGGGCTTCCCGTATGGGCGGCGGATCTGTTGTCGAGCCCGGGTCGCAGTTTCGACGCCGGGGCGTGACACAGCGATTAAAGATGATAAGCAAACATTAGAAGAGGGAATATGAGAGGCATGTAAGGCAACGACTTTTTCCTCTTTACTTGAGGTTGATTCATTAGAAGTAGAATCGTTCCAAGTTTTCGCTTGCAAAGCCTTATTTATATATGATTTCGAAGAGGGACAATCCGTTGAAATATGGCCGTAGCCTTTGCATCGATAACATTGGATTTCCCTTTTGAATTCATCTTTTTCTTTTTCTTTAGAAGGTTTTGCAACGCCTTTGAGTTTAGAGGATTTAGAACCCGATGATCCTTTAGATGGTTTCGTGGATGTAGATCCATCGGTTCGATTCTTCCAAAATTTTCGACGAAATTTCTTTACGATCCGCGCCAATTGTTCTTCAAAATCGGCAAAGGAGATTTCATCGTCGGAACTTGATTCGCTATCTTCTTCCTTTGTTGATTTGAATGCAATACCTGTAAGCTTAGAAGAAGACTTGGAAGAAACTTGATTAGTAGGAAAAGTCATTTCATAAGTTTGCAAAGCACCTACTAATTCCTCTACACTCATCTCATCCGGATGACTAACGGTTTCAATGGCGGTAACTTTTGCCCTAAACCGTTCCGAAAGAGTCCGAAGTATCTTTCTTACAATTCTCGACTCCGGGATCTTTTCTCCTAAATTAGCACAAGTATTGATCACATCTTGAAGTCTAGTGTAATAATCTGTAAACAATTCATGCTCTTCCATATGAATAGAGTCAAATTGATTTGTAAGCATCTGGAGCTTTTGAATTTTTACAAGATTAGTACCCTCATGTGTAATTTTGAGAATATCCCAAATTTCCTTCGCGGTTTCACACGCGGAAACTCTTGTGAACTCAGTCGAGGAAAGAGAGTTAAATAGAGCGTTCACACCTTTCCCATTGTAAGAAGATCTTTCGAGTTCCTCTTTGGACCATCTAGAGCGAGGTTTTGGGGTAGTAGAATTTCCTACTTCCTCAACAGGATGCACCCAACCGTATTCCACGGATTGCCATACCCGCTCATCAATTGCGATGAGAACAGCCCTCATCCGCACTTTCCAATAAGCATAATTAGTCCCATCAAAAAGAGGAGGTCTATAAATATTACCACTTTCACCCAACATGATAGATAAACCTAAAACCCGCTCTGATACCAATTGTAGGTTTTTGGATCCCCAAAGATCTAAATAGGTACTATCAAACAACTAGAGGGGGGGTGAATAGGTGTAATACTTATAAAACCAATCTCAGTGCAAAATAAAAACCAATGCGGAAAATAAAAATAGCACACCGAGATATACGTGGAAACTCCAATCCAGGAGAAAAACCACGGGACCAACACGCAATAACAATCCAATAAGAAAAGAAGAATAACAAGGTGATTACCGACTCCACGGACTCAAACCCCTCCTTCAACTTCTTCAGACCTTGTGCTCACCGATTGCACATCCACTGCACACGTTCGAATCCACGAACGCCACTCGAATCCACGAGCACACGTTTCGAATCCACGAAACGCCTTTAGCACACCGAATCCACGATGCCACGTCGAATCCACGACGCAAACTCAGCCGGTAAGAATATTGGCTTCGATGGTGATCCTTTGCTTAGATTCTCATTGAGGAACCGTAGATGAAATCTCTAAGCAAAGATTAGATCAATTCGACAAAAGATAGATCTTGGAAGAACCGTCGAATTGACCTAAAAGAGGCTATTAAGAAGAACGATGAAAACCTAGCCTCTAGGGTTGCTCTCAAGTGTTTTATAAATTAATCGGTAGTTCTTGAGAAACCCTAAGTGTCTATTTATAGTTTAGAAACCTTTGGAAAGAGATAAGCATCAAAAACTGACTTAATAGAAATTTTTCCGCACGACGATCCGGATCGGATTTACGTCGATCCTCATCGTCGTCTTTTTTCAGCAATTCCTGAAAAAACAAGGTTCGGGATCCGGATCGGAATTCTGATCCGGATCGGAATTCTGATCCGGATCGGTTCAGGATCAGAAATTCTGAAACATCCAATTTGTCCAGTTTTTTATTTTTAAGCAATGAAAACTTATCCAAGTGTTTCTAAACCACTCAAATGTATTTGGATCACCAAAATTATTTAGTTAAACGTACCTGATCAATCCGAATCCATTTTCCTTACGATTGATGTAATTGATCCACAATTCTTCTATTTCAATCTTCAAGACTCAAAACACTGAGTGTCAACTTGAGCTCTTGTTGAATCTTCTCTAAGTCTTCGATTACTGATTGACAATTTGATCACTTCAAGACTCCGACTCAACTCAACAACTCAACTACTCAACTCACGAAATATGCCAACACAAAAAGCCGTAACAGTACTTACTTTTGGGTGCGATCGGACGGTTAGAGTTGCCGATCTATTACTCACTTTTGGTTGCGATCGGACGGTAATAGTTGTCGATCTGTTACCTAGGAGTCCTTGAGACTCCTATCCCTGATACTTTACTCGTGTGGGTCGCTCCCCTCGGGTGCCACTCCGGAGTGTGCGATCGGACGGTTAGAGTTGCCGATCTGTTACTTACTTTTGGTTGCGATCGGACGGTAATAGTTGCCGATCTTTTACCTAAGAGTCCTTGAGACTCCTATCCCTTATCGGTGTTATGCATTGGCCATCATACCCGATTCGTCAGGCACAGCAGGCAGTACCAGTATTTCTGGCGTCACTAGATTGGGTTTATTACAGATGTTTACTTTACTATTACACTCGTGTCAGGGGGACCGAGTGGAGTCTAGTAGCCATGTTTAGACCAGTGCTAGTGTTGTTGGGAACCGTTTGGGGATCGACGGTTGTCCCAAGGTCATTGTGAGTTGTTGACCGTTGTACGAGAGGCGTAGCAGGCATAGCAGGCATAGCAGGCAGTGTCAGTGATTACTGGTCCATCGATTGGGTCGATTGTACACTTCATGTGCTAGGGGTTGCATACCATTCTTTGGTTCTCCCCTTTTGGGCTTTTAGATAGAGGCATGATAGCTGTTGAGAGTCTCCAGCTTCCTTATTTCCGTCTTTACGGCTTTGGTTAGTTTTTGTCTCTTGAGGACTTAGTGGGCAGACCGTCGGGTCTGGCGGTGGTACCCACTGAGAACTCCCTTTTTTGTGTAGTTCTCACACCCTTTGGGGTTTTTCCCCTCCTTTTTTCTTTCTCTCATTTATTTTGCAGAGTCTTAGCGGGTGTTGCTGATTCTGCGGTTGTTGATCGAGGCGAGGGAGTCGCGAGCTAGATCCCTACCCATCGGTCGAGAGTAGCGGTACCCCTTCAGAGGAGATCGTCAGTAGACTAGTTGTTTTATTTTTTCTCTTTTGAGAGACTGATGTAGTGAGGATATATTATGTATCGGGAGACTGTACACTGTTGTATTTATTGGGGATACCTCCCTGTTGAGCTATGAGTTTTGTATCTGAGGATATTGTACGATTATCATTTTTGGGAGGTGGACATTGTTGTATTATTTCCAGTTGTACAGTGATTGATTTTAGTTTTACAGCAGTTTTATCTTATAGCTCTAATATTTGTTAGCTGTAGTACTTTTCTTGCAGGTAGGACGCTTCGCCTATGCGGGGTTTGGCATAGGTGGCGGATCTGTTGGCGAGCCCGGGTCGCAGTTTCGACCCCGGGGCGTGACAGTGCAGCTACCACATGTATACAAAGCATGGTTTTTCGAGTTGATTAAATAAAATACTTTTTGGAATACTTGACTATGTCAAATTCCAAGGTTGGTATAAGGTGGGAATTTATTGAAAGATGCTCAAACTGCCACTCCTTACAATAAATTGACTAGATATATTATCTAACTTATTTGGGATTTCAAACATCTATCGATCTTGGTACTTCATCTTCTTTATTAAATTGATGATTTGATAAATGCATTACACATTAGATCATGATAGATGTCATTGAACTTGATCAACTTTAAAGGATTTAATTTTTATAAATTTTCGTTTCATTACTTGTATATTATTGATAGATTTAGCATAATCTATTTCTTTAGATATGGAACGATGACTTTTGCTTAAAGTTGACATGCAAATGTGCTTACAATCTTTTTCTGGATTTTCTGGAATTTTTCTAAATTTTTCTGAAGAAAAAGTTGGAGCCGATCCGGACTGAAAAATCCGTTCCGGATCCCGAACGCAGATAATCTCTGTGGGTAGCCGATCCGGACTGGATTATTGATCTGTTTCGGATCGCGGCTAGGGTTTTATAAGAAACAAAAGGGTTTTGATCTCTTTTTACAATAAACTTTTGTTTCCAAGTCTCCAGAGTTTCTCTCACTAGAAAACAACCAATTTGGAGCCTTTCTAACTCAAGTTCTTCGAATTCAAGTAAGTTTCTTTGATCTAAATTCAAAATTTCCACTGTTTTTACATTGTTGCTCAAAACGTGAATGAAAATCATGGGTGGAATTCAATTCTAGATGGTTTTTGGTCAAATTTCTTTTAAAATAAGAACTCTGAGTAGATTAGTTTTGTTTATATGCTTGGTTTTCTCTTGATTAACGAATTTTTAGACTATGATTTCTGAAAATTCGGTTTTAGGGCATATATTGAGAATTTTTGAAAATCATGGAATTGATCTATTTCTAAAAAAAAATTTCAAAACTAATTTGATTCCTAGTCTCTCTACACGATAATGATTGTTTGGGTACAATTTTTCAAATTTTTGAAAATAAATAATTTTTTTTATGTTCTTGAGTTCTTGCTCGCAGGTTTTTCAACTTCTTAGGCACAAGCAAAAATGGTGTTTTCATTGTGTTACGGCCTTTTGTGTAGGCATATTTCGTGAGTTGAGTCGGAGTCTTGAAGTGATCAAATTGTCAATCAGCAATCGAAGACTCAGAGAAGATTCAACAAGAGCTCAAGTTGACACTCAGTGTTTTGAGTCTTGAAGATTGAAGGTGAAGATTTGTGGATCAATTACACCAATCTCAAGAAGAATGGATTCGAAATGATCAGGTACGTTAAACTAAATAATTTTGGTGATCCGAATACATTTGTGTAGTTTAGAAACACTTAAATAAGTTTTCATTGCTTAAAAATTAAAAACTGGACAAATTGGATGTTCAGGATCCGGATCAGACCAATCCAGTCCGGACCCCCAACATAGTTTAGTTCATGCGGAATTCCAGTCCGTACCTCCCCTGTTTCAGTCCGGACCCCGAACTATGTGTTTGCTGAAATCATATAAACAGTCCGGATCAGGAAATTCCAGTCCGGACCCCGAACTATTTTTTCAGGAAAATTGCTAAAAAAAGACGACAGTCCGGATCAGCCAATTCCAGTCCGGACCGCCGAGCGGGAAAAATTATGTTAAGTCAGTTTTTGATGCTTATCTCTTTCCAAAGGTTTCTAACCTATAAATAGACACTTAGGGTTTCTCGAGAACCACCGATCAATTTAGAAACACTCGAGAGCAATCCTAGAGGCTGGTTTTTATCGTTCTTCTCTTTAGCCTCTTTTAGGTCAATTCGACGGTTCTTCCAAGATATATCTTTTGTCGAATTGATCTAGTCTTTGCTTAGAGATTCCATCTATGGTTCTTCAATGTTAATCTAAGCAAAGGATTACCAACGAAGCCTATATTCTGTATCGGCTGAATTGCGTCGTGGATTCGACGTAGCACCGTGGATTCGGTGAGTTGAAGGCGTTTCGTGGATTCGAAACGTGTGCTGGTGGATTCGAGTGGCGTTCGTGGATTCGAACCTGTGCAGTGGACGTGCAATCGGTGGAGCGCAAGGTCCGAAGAAGTTGAAGGAGGGGTTTGAGTCCGTGGAGTCGGTAATCACCTTGTTATTCTTCTATTCTTAGTGGATTGTTATTGCGTGTTGGTCCCGTGGTTTTTCTCCTGGATTGGAGTTTCCACGTAAATCTCGGTATGCTGTTTTTATTTTCCGCATTGGTTTTTATTTTGCACTGAGATTTGTTTTTAAGTATTATACCTATTCACCCCCCCTACAGTTGTTTGATAGTACCTATTTAGATCCTTGTGGATTCCTATATATAAAAACCAACAATTGGTATCAGAGCGGGTTTTAGGTTTATCTATCATGTCGGGTGAAAGTGGTAATATTTATAGACCTCCTCTTTTTGATGGGACCAATTATGCCTATTGGAAAGTGCGGATGAGAGCTTTTCTCATCGCAATTGATGAGCGGGTATGGCAAACCATTGAATACGGTTGGGTGCATCCTATTGAGGAAGTAGGAAATTCTACTACCCCAAAACCTCGCTCTAGATGGTCCAAAGAGGAAATCGAAAGATCTTCTTACAATGGGAAAGGTATGAACGCTTTATTTAATTCTCTTTCCTCGACCGAGTTCACACGAATTTCCGCGTGTAAAACTGCAAAGGAGATTTGGGATATTCTCAAAATTACATATGAGGGTACTAATCTAGTAAAAATTCAAAAGCTCCAGATGTTTACAAGTCAATTTGACTCTATTCATAAGGATGAGCATGAATTGTTTAATGATTATTACACTAGACTTCAAGATGTAATCAATACTTGTGCTAATTTAGGAGAAAAGATCCCGGAGTCGAAAGTTGTAAGAAAGATACTTCGAACTCTTCCGGAACGGTTTAGGGCAAAGGTTGCCACCATTGAAACCGTTAGTCATCCGGATGATATGAGAGTAGAGGAATTAGTAGGTGCTTTACAAACTTATGAGATGACTTTTCCTACTAATCAAGTTTCTTCCAAGTCTTCTTCTAAGCTTACAGGTATTGCATTCAAGTCAACAAAGGAAGAAGATGGCGAATCAAGTTCTGACGATGAAATCTCTTTTGCCGATTTTGAAGAACAATTGGCGCGGATAACAAGGAAATTTCGTCGGAGGTTTTGGAAGAATCGAACCGATGGATCTTCATCCACGAAACCATCAAAAGGATCATCGGGTTCTAAATCCTCTAATCTCAAAGGCTTTGCAAAACCTTCTAAAGAAAAAGAAAAGATGATTTCGAAGGGGAAATCCAATGCTATAGATGCAAAGCCTACGGCCATATTTCAACGGATTGTCCTTTTAAGAAATCATATAAAAAGAAGGCTTTGCAAGCGAAAACTTGGGACGATTCTACTTCCGATGAAACGACCTCAAGTAAAGAGGAAAAAGTTGTTGCTTTTCATGCTTCTCAAATTCCCTCTTCTAATGTTTGCTTGTCATCATTAATTACTGACTCTACTCCTTTGATTTTGTATGAAACATCAACATCCAATGGAGAGTCATCAAGTGAGGGGGAGTCGGACGAAGAAAAACTCATTGAGGCATATCAACAACTTCTTACGGAATCAAAGAAGATGGCCAAGCATATTAAGAAGTTGAGGAAGCAACGACTTGAGGTTCAGGACGAGAACCATGCTTTAAAGATCAAACTTCATGATCTTGAGGAGGAACGAGAGCTTTTATTGGATAATAATAAAATTCTCCAAGAAAAGATAAATCAATCAGAAACGGTCATTAATTCCCATATTAACAAGATTGATTTTCTTGAAAAGCAGTTTGAGGAAATTCATGTCACCAACCAAGCTTTGACCAAGCAAGTTCATCAACTCAAATCCGACATACAAAGGCTTTCAACCGATTCCAAGAATCTTGACCGTATGTCCGGATTAGGTCAATCAAGCAAAGCTGGTTTGGGATTTAAAAAGAACCAAACTGTGAAGGCTTCAAGTTCCACAACTAAATTGAGAGGAAGAACTTGTCACCAATGTGGACTTGAAGGACACTTGATGAAGACGTGCCCGAAAAAGAGAAAGAAGAATTCTTCGGCAAATTCATCTACGGAGCGAACTCAACGGAATCAAAAGCAACATCAATTTAAAGGAGTTCCCTCAATCCACCAAAGGTCCGAGCCACAACATCAACCATTCAAGTGGATTATTGCAACGCAAAGACCTAAAGTGGATCAACAGTTAAAGCTAACAACCCCCGGCCACAACGTATCAAGACAACCCAAAATCCGACGATTTTGGATTCGGAAAAGTGATATCTTTCCTTGTCTTAAGTTCTAAATAGCTTTTGACTGTATGTAATGCTTTGATTGGTTTTCTCTTCATATTTTTCTTAATCTTTGCACTACATGATTTCAATGCTTTTCATTTTTATGTTTTGTTTTCAAACAAAAGGTTTTTAACAAAACGAGTGCATTGAATTTGAAAAGGATTTACTTTCATTCACTCCTAATTAATTTCACAATTAATTATCAACTTTACTTCATAATCATAATCCTTGAAGATATTTCATTATAGGAGTTTTTGATTGTTATATACATCAAATTTTAGAAATCATGTGTAATCTTTAGATGCTTAACCTATCTCGGTTGTGTGAGTTCATTGTGATAAACATGATGTGGTGACCCAGATCTCTGCAGGGCTTCTATAGTGTGACTAGCAGCTTTTGGAAGCCTATGTGGCGTGTCGGCGGTGTTTCTGCACCAATTTGGACACAAGTGATGGACTTCGGGTGTAAAATGGATCACGTGGGTAATCGGAGGACCCCGTCGATTGTTTAGAAGTGGTTTCACGCGAATCGGGCATCAGAATTGGCCTCAGCATGAAATTTGGGTTAAGAACACTCATCTGGATGCCTTCGACAAATTTTGGAATTGGAATTTGGCAGATCGGACAGCGGATTTGGATTCAGCGCGCGAAAACGGTCAAAATGGGCTATTTACTTGTATTTTTCGGAGCCAGGATGACTTGGCACAATTTTCGAGGCAGCTAGGTACTGTTCCGGCCGGCCGGGCATCGCCGGTGGCGACGGGCAGCGGCGGAGCAGGCGCGGGCAGGCGGCGGAGCAGGCGCGGGCAGGCGCGCGGGCGAGGGCAGGCGCGCGCGGCGCAGCGGGAAGAGGAGGACACGTGGCATCTTGTGGTTGGCTGGTCTTCGTACGCCGGGTGCACGCAGCGCAGCGGAGCAGGTGACCGGGGCAGGTGGCCGTACGGCGGGGCAGGTGACCGTACGGCGTGGCGGGCATTGACGAGCGGGCGCGCCACGCGTCAGCACGGGAGCGGGCCACGTGGCGCGACCGCAGCAGCTGGCGCCGCTGTGCGCTGTGCGGCGTGCCACGTGGCGCTCAGGGATTGGCCCGAATTGGTGTTTGCTATTTTGGGACACGTGGCGCTCCAGGATTGTTTCGGGCTTGACGGTTTGGGGTGCATTTTGGGGTCCCTGTAGCAGCCCGAATCTTTCGGGCGCCCGAATGTGGGGACACAGATGGTATTTTGGCAATTGTTTGGTTTGGGCTATATATAGCTCCTCTTGGGCCACGGATTTGAGCCCTTTCCCGAGCCCATCTTCAGCTTAGGCTTGAAGAGGAAATGTTCTTCATCTTGTGGAGCATTTCGTGATGGATTCTCAGATTTTTTGGAGGCCTCGATATGCGCACTTTCTGCGACGCGGCGCACTGCTACATTTCTTGGATTTTGGTTTCCACCGTCACTTTTCGGTCCGCGAGGCACCATGGATCACCCCTACGGTATTTTGAGCTGATTTTTGTGGCAACGCATTCAGGAGAGGTACGCCTTCGATTCTCATGCTGATTGCTTCGTCCTGATTTGAGTGCTTGGCATGGTTTACGAGGCATCTCTGAGCCACTATTTGCTGGTGGGTTTTTGGACAGCAGCCCCTTGCCGGAATTTTATCTCCGCACTCGAGCATCGGATCGAGACGAGCCTGTACACTTTTTGCATCTACTCGTCGCGAGGATTATCGTTGTATTTTTCCAGGATTTTTCTGAGGCTTTCCCGAAGGTATACTGTTTCCCTTTTACTGTGTAGATTATTACAGTTATGTGGTTGTGAACTTTTGCGCGCCTATACTGTGGAATTTGTAACTTGGCCTACGGGGCTCGGAATTGGACGTGAATGTACCCTTTTCGAAGGTCTCGACGCGACGATCGCAGTGATATTTTTATTGGAATTTTCAGGGCAATTATAGCTGGTGAAATAATGGCATCTTTGGGACTGATTTTCAGATTGTGTGTATTTGGTTAATTTTGGGGATTAAAGTGTAACTTTTGACTTTATTGTTGTACCCAGGAAGGTTTGCGGGTGTTTTTGAACCTGTTGGAACAGGAGATGATGGTTTTCGGGTATTTTCAGCTGTTACGAGCCAAGGCTTGCGCGACGTGTACCGTGGATACGGGTTCAGCAGATATTGTTAGGAAGTGGCCACGCTCTTCACCGACCTCAGGTTTGCCTTGGATTAAGCACTTCAGGTGGGTAAGCATAATATTGGTAACTGTATAAGGAAATGATAGGGTTGTTATGGATGTTTATGTTATGGTTAATGTAAGTACATCTGTGGGAATGTCACCCCTCTATGACTGATAGCATGCAGAACTAATGTTCAACCGATATGAATGAGAGGTAAGCAGGGAATGGCCTAGATTTTTGGGGATTGGTGCTTACCTGATCATTGTTCACGTTTGGTGAATTAGAGACTTATCATATGATAGACGGTTATATTTATCCGACACTAGATGATATAGAGATCATACATCTTCATGTAATTGCCTACTTATGTGAGATTAGTGTATCATGGTAGGAATATTTTAGCATGCCTTGCTATTATATTCTTCATTCTCTTTTATCGTTTCCAAGGACAAGCATGCTTGAATGGACATCTAGATAGGCCATCTTTTACTGCTGCACTACTTATTGGGACTTAACTTAGGAGAAACCATCTTTGCTTCTTTTCTCCTTTTTGTCCGTTATATGGTTCATGTTGCTCGGGTTCGAGCAGGGAATTGGGATAGTGTAGCTGGGATCTTGGTGTCGAGGACAGGTTGTACCGGATTGTGGTAGGCAGGGTTTTCGACGACCGCGGATATTGGGCGGTTGGCCGGGCATGGGTTGTTGCACTAGGTGGTGGTTTTTGGGGCATTACGGCAACCGCGGATATTGGGCGGTTGACCGGATATTTACTTATGCATCAGATTGGGTATCAGATTTCTCTAGTGGACGGGGTGTTCCACTTATTGAGTACTTTGGCATCTGTTTGAGGACCGCGGTTTTCTTTAGTGGTTGGGTTTTCCCACTTTGATCAGAGTCGTGATCCTGTCCTGCTGATTTTGATACTTATGATACTTGATACTGGTTACAGTGATACTTTACTCGTGTGGGTCGCTCCCCTTGAGTGCCACTCCGGAGTAGGCTTTAGACCGTGTTGGGTGCCGGTCAGACCGTGTTGGGTTCCGGTCATTTGGACAGTGGAGAAACTGAGTTCGTGGGATTGATGACAGAGCAGGCAGTACCGGGTTTATACCGGTTCATTTGATAGGGTTTATTTCGGTCAGATACTTTTATTGTTGCACTCGTGCCTGGGGGGCTGAGTGAGGTCTAGTAGCTGTGTTTAGACCAGTGCTAGTGTTGTTGGGAGCCGTTCGATTTGACGGTGGTCCCGTGTCGTTGTGAGTACCTTGACCGTTATGTGAGAGGTTGAGCATCATGATTCTATCCGTTCTGAGAGAGAGCGTGGATTTCGACTATAGCCTGTATGAGCCACTGCTCGATAGCGAGTTAGTCCGTTTGGACACCCTACGTAATTCCTGCCCGGCAGTGGGAGGTGGTTGTAGGTGGGGCGCAGGTTTGACTGGACCAGATGTGGCAGTCAGCTCGATTGGGTCGATTGTGCACTTCATGTGCTAGGGGTTGCATATCATTCTTTGATTCTCCCCTCTTGGGCATTTAGATGGAGGCAGGGTAGCTGTTGAGTGTCATCAGCGTTCTTGTTCAGTTCTTACTGCTTTGGTTATTTTTGTCTCTTGAGGACTTGGTGGGCAGACCGTCGGGCCTAGCGGTGGTACCCACTGAGAACTCCCTTTTTGGTGTAGTTCTCACACCCATTGGGGGTTTTCCCCCTCCTTTTTTCTTCCTCTCCTTTGTTTTGCAGAGTCTTAGCAGGTGTTGCTGATTCTACGGTTATTGCTCGAGGCGAGAGAGTCGCGAGCTAGATCCCTACCCGTCGTTGGAGAGTAGCGGTACCCCCTTCAGAGGAGATCTTCATTAGATTAGTTATTTTATTTCCTCTTTTGAGAGACTGTTGTAGTGAGGATATGATATGTATTGAGAGCCTGTACACTGATGTATTTATTGGAGATACCTCCCTGTTGAGCTATGAGTTTTGAGATTTGAGGATATTGTACGATTATCATTTTTGGGAGGTGGACATTGTTGTATTATTTTCCAGTTGTACAGTGGTTGATTTTATTTTTACAGCAGTTTTATCTTATAGCTCTGATATATGTTAGCTGTAGCACTTTTCTTGCAGGTAGGACGCTTCGCCTATGCGGAGTTTGGCATAGGTGGCGGATCTGTTGGCGAGCCCGGGTCGCAGTTTCGACCCCGGGGCGTGATAGATTAGAGTGGTATCAGAGCCTAAGTTGTAGGTTATGGTGGACTTAGAAACCCTAGGCTTGTGGTTGGACCCTAGGATGACTTCGTGAGAGTTGTGATTTGTAGCGAGAGTCCTGATTGAGTTTTACACCTCTCCCAAGGGACGGGATGAGTGATTGGCATGTTTATTCCCCTAAGTGGTTATGTTGGCTGCAGACAACATAACGCTGTGGAATGGGTGACATGCTCTAGACTTTCGCTGGATTGGGTCGAGCGTTGTTGTGTGCTGATTTGTGGTTTCGTCGTGGCGGGCGGTATCTCCCCGACGCTGGGTTTGGGACCCGTGTACATCCTGTCATAGCAGTTGAGCTTGAGCGGTTTGTTTTGGGCCGGATACCCGGATTTAGGTCAGAGAGCTCCGGACCCAGACGACAGGATTGTCAGAGGCTTACCAACGGCAGAGTGAGCAGCTGGTCTTAGTGACACAGTTGTCGGAGCAGTGGGCAGCCCGACAGTGCTTTCCTCCTAAGACCACCTGGTTGTAGTATCCTCAGCGGCAGTGATTTCTGTGGCGCCGATTGAGCGAGTAGCCCCCTCCGTGCCAATGTTTAGTGCCAAGGCACCGAGGCGGGGTGGATAGCTGACAGCTGATGAGCTGTGGGACATCATCGATCGATGGAGCCAGTTTTGGCAGGTGAACCACCCCGATTCGTGGAATTGAGCTTGGAGCCTTGGAGGCAGAATCGTTGTTGGTGGTATTGGAGAGACTACTTGAGAGCCTCCTTGTGTCAAAGGGTTTACGCAATTGTTGCACTGCGCGTTCCATGTTGTGAGGGACGAGGCGCATAGGATATGTGTGACTGGGAGTGGATTGCGCCAGGATAACTTTCAGTTTATTTGGTCCCTCCTGTACAGATTTTGGATTTTGGATGCCTCGATAGAGTAGGCATTGTGTTTGGAGCTGGCGCCATAGTTGTAAAGTACCGGATTTTCGGCACATAAATAAATGTAAATAAAGGTGGTATGAAATACTAGTGTTATGAAAGTTAGGGAAGTAAAGAATATGTGGACGCGAGTTGGGCCCAAATCGGGTTAAAATGGAGAGATCTAAAAATTTATTTGAGAAAGGGGGCCCAGATTTTTAGTGAAAAATTCACAGTGTCGGAAAATTCCGAGAAAATTACGGGAGCTCCGTAAATATGTTTTAAGACCACAGAAAAAGTTTCGCGTTGATCGGATACCCGATAGTGAAAACGGGCTCCGCCAACAGTGTCGAAAAATTCTGAGAAAATTTGGGGAGCTTCGTAATTATGTTTTAAGGACACGGTAAAAATTTCGGGTTGATAGGATACCCGGATTGTGAGAACGGGGTCCGCCAATAATTCTAGATACAACGAGGTTTTTGGTGGCCCAGAAATGGCCCAAACTGAAAATTTAAAATTTTCTGTAGTAAATTAAGCTGAAACGAAGTCGTCTGTCAAATTTGGACGGAAACGGATGAAAAATGAACAGAAAACGGGACGAAAACGGATTTCCAAGACGCGCGGCGCGCTGCGCGAGGCGCATAGCTGGAGCGCACTTGGGCGCGGGTCAACAGGGGGCGCCAGGTGCGCGTGCGTGCCGGGTGCACCCGACTGGGTCTTGTAGACCGACGGGTGCACCGTAGACCGATGGTCCGTGGACCACCCTTCCCTCTCTCCCTCCATTTCTTCTTCTTCTTCCTCCCCGCATCTCCTTTTTTTTTCCTTTTTCCTTTCTTCTCCAACCGAGAGTGAGGGAGAGGGAGGGAGAGGTTCGGAGGTGTTGCGGCGTGGCGTCGTGGGACTCGTGGAGCGCGCGAGGCTTTCGATTGGGGGCATTTTGGCGGCGGCAGCGTGGTCGGGTAAGTCCCGCGTTTTATTTTTACGGTATTTTTGGCACAGTTTTGAGACGTTAGTTTGGACATTAGATTTAACCCCGTGCCGTTTTACGTGTTAGGGACCGAGTTCTACTGTACCGTTGCTGCACGGACTGTCGCGAGTATTTTTAGCGCGTCTCGTTTTGCGTGCAAGTTGTAGAAAAATATACCGTTTTGCGTGCGGATTCGACAAAAATGCACAGTTTTGGGCGCAAACTCAGAAAATGTGCACCGTTTTGCGTGCAACGTTGAAAAATAAAAGTACACCGTTTTACGTGCCAACCCGAGGTACGTGCTCTGTTTTGCGTGCCGGTTGTGTTATCGCGCACCGTTTTGTGTGAAGTCTCTAATATGACGCATCATTTTGCATGCAGGACTAGAGAAAAGTGCACCGTTTTGCGTGCAACCCTATAGTCGAACGTGCACCGTTTTGCGTGCAGATTTGAGGTACGTTCTCCGTTTTGCGTGCCGATCGTATTATCGTGCACCGTTTTGCGTGCCGACCCTAATATTTTGCATCGATTTGCGTGCAGGACTAGAAAAGTGTGCATCGTTTTGCGTGCAACCCTACAGTCGAACGTGCACCGTTTTGCGTGCAGATTTGAGGTACGTTCTCCGTTTTGCGAGCCGATCGTATTATCGTGCACCGTTTTGCGTGCCGACCCTAATATTTTGCATTGATTTGCGTGCAGGACTAGAAAAGTGTGCATCATTTTGTGTGCAACCCTACAGTCGAACGTGCACCGTTTTGCGTGCAGATTTGAGGTACGTTCTCCGTTTTGCGTGCCGATCGTATTATCGTGCACCGTTTTGCATGCCGACCCTAATATTTTGCATCGATTTGTGTGCAGGACTAGAAAAGCGTGCATCGTTTTGCGTGCAACCCTACAGTCGAACGTGCACCGTTTTGCGTGCAGATTTGAGGTACGTGCACCGTTTTGCGTGCAGGTTGAGTTGACGCGCATCGTTTTGCGTGCCGACTGAAGTGGCGCGCATCGTTTTGCGTGTGAGTTTTTCTGACGCGCACCGTTTTGCGTGCAGGTTTGGTGGATGTGCACCGTTTTGCGTGCAGACTCGAGGGAGGTGCACCGTTTTGGGTGCAAGCTCGAGGGAACAAGTGGAATCGCGCGGAGACCAATTGCAAGTGTCTACAAGCAATTGGGTACACTACAAGGTGGGGGATTCTGCCGAAATTGGGTGACCTCTCCCCTTGCTCCTTTGCTTTTTGATCTAGAAGCATGATAGTAGCCTGTTAGAGGCGTTAGGTAATTATGATTAAGATTGCATGTTTAGAGAAATACAGATGAAAAGTGCAACTGTTAGTTGCCAAAGGCAGATGATATATGTGCATGTGTAGAGAAATTTAGAGGAAAAGTGATATTTATGATTTATCCAAATAGGGGATAAACTAGTATGTGTAGATGGACAAAGATGGAAAATGCAACTGTTGGTTGCCAAAAAGGAGATAATTAATCTGCATGTCTAAAAAGAATTAGGGGAAAAATGCAATTCTTGACTTATCTAAATTGCTGATAATTGCATGCATAGATGATAAATATTATTTTTATGATGGATATGAAAATAATTGCATGCGTAGAAATGAATAATTATGTGATGACTGTGATCATGTTAGGGTACAACCCTAGGAATCATGTGACATAAGGGAACAGAACTTGTTGGTAGTAAGACTAGGAGAAAATCTAGTTTAGGGGTTTGACGAGTGACATTGAACTAGGAGCTATCCTAGGATTGGACGAGTGGCATGGTCTTAGGTGATAACCTAAGGACACTGGATAGAGTGATCAACATAGAGTCAGAAAACTCTAGGTGTATATGACATGGAACTTAGGTAAAGAGAACCTAAGGAGAACTAGTGTTCAACATAGAGTCAAGGAACTCTTGGATGAGTATGACATGGAACTTAGGTAAAGGAAACCTAAGGTGAACTAGAGGTCAGCATAGAGTCATGGAACTCTAGGACAAGTATGACATGGGACTTAGGTAAAGGGAACCTAAGTTGAGCTAGAAGAGTTTAAACTCACAGACAGGAAAAATAGAGTCAAGTTGACTCTAGGACTCAGTAAGGAATCAGGAGGATGGAAAAGGTGGATCAAGTGTGGAGATATGAAAGGGAAAACAGAAAAGTAGAGTCAATGTAATTCTAAGATAACAGTGGAACATGGAATTAGAGTCAGTGTAACTCTAAGTTAATGGTGGAGCAGGAAAACAGAGTTTAGTTAACTCTAGGATTCAGTGAGGAATCAGAAATGTGGGATGAGATCCCCAGTTTAAAGAGTTGATCAAATATAACCCTAGAAGGTCATAGGGTGTCTGGGCAAATGGATAATAACTTTAACTTCAATTCGAGTTAAAGAAATAAAAGAGAAATGTTTAAGAGTCCAGGAGACTCTCTAGTTATCCTTATGGCAAGACCTAGGATAAAAGGAAAAATTGTTGCTAAAAGGCAAAGATTAAAAGCAAGCTAAAAGGGGCTCAAAGCAAAAAGAAAATGTAATTGGCGCCTTCGAATTTGAGACTCGTCAAGTGGAGCAGGACTCCCTGGGCAGTGACCCGTCGGACGAGGTACTTTCGAATGGCTAAAAGTGAAAGCAAGGAGCTAAATGCTCCAAGAAAAGAGAAGGTGATTTGCCAGTGGCAAAAAGGGAGCTATAAGCCCGAATAAGAAAGGAAAGCAAGTGTTCAAAGGCAAAGAGGCTAAGAACTAAAGTAAAAAGAAAAGAAAGAAAATATAAAAAGATAAAATGGGCGTACCTTCGGGGGTGAAACGTAGATCTTGTCGGAGCCATGGGCAGTGTCCCTCTCCCGGGCAGTGACCCGTATGACAAGTTCCCCGTTGGGCGGGGTAACACTTGCGGGTGTTATCGGCAACCTTAGAAATCTTATCTTATGGTAGCAAGACTACCGGGCTCGGGCCCGTTGGATAAGAATTTCCGAGGGTTAACTTGAACTAAAGCACCAGAATCTAAAGAATAAAGAAAAATAGAGTGGCCAAGGTGGCCGGGTTAGTTGGACCCTGTATTCAGCGGCATAGTGGCCGAGTTGGTGCTTAGCAGCCTAGTGTGGCTAGACAGAGTAGTGCTGGGTCGATGAGTATACACAGATAGTGTAGTGATATATTATATTGCATGGCCGCATTTTGATATTGAGGATTTTAGTTTCCTAGCACTATTATTATTGCTTCCACTGGACCAAGTGGTGTAGGACACTTTTTCTCGGTGGTTGAACCCACTGGGAACTCTGTCAGGAGTTCTCACACCCCTTGGGTGCCCCCCCCCCCACAGGTTCAGGTATGGATGCAGCGATCGCGACGGTTCAGAGGCAGACGGCGAGATATACGACAGGGGCAAGGGCCCAGCAGCATAGAGACCTAGAGGGTCTAGCAGAGGTATTCCATTTTTATATTTCTTGAGTGAACCTTGTATGGTGAGGAAATGATGTAAAAGAATTGTAATAATTTTCTTAGCAAGTTCAGAAATGTAAAGTGTAATAAATTTAAGTTATGGATCACTCTTATATGCTTTCATTTCCGCTTTAACTGTTTGTTATTGAATGAAAGTTTAAATTTATAGTGATTTTTAGCACTCTAATATTGAGCTTCCGCATACACTTGTTGTGTTACTATGGATGTTACCGTTCCTTTCGGGTAGTGAAAGGTCATACCCGATTGGCGGGTCTGTTGGCGTGCCCGAACCGTACAAATTGGCGGACTCGGGGCGTGACAGATTAGAGTGGTATCAAAGCCTAGGAATAGTCCTAGGTGGTTAGCAAACCTTAGGGAGACCCTAGGGATTAGCACGAGAGAGTGCGTGGATATTTGGGCGAAAGTATTCGATTGGTACGTGTTGATTCCCAAGAAGGATATTGGGATTGATCGAGGGTAATGAGCTTTCATTCTTCGGACTATTACGTTGGCGGCCGACAACGTAATGTTGGAGATGAAAGGGAGTGCCCTCTTATACTTTCGCATGATTGGGTCGACGAGCTTTTCTGTCGGTATATAGATTGCACGTTGCTCAAATGGCTAAAATTTGGGCAAATTATTTCGTTGTTGTGTGCATATTAGCGATGACACCACGCAGGGATACGCGCTTGTCTCGACTCGAGCCACGAGAGCGCTCTGGGTCGAACAAGGTACACGAGCTGCGATAGCTGGTGGCCGCACTTATTGGTGTGGTCCAGCAGCATGCTGAATCTTCTTGCCGATAGGCGGAAATTTTCCGCCGGCAAGGAGGCAGATTCTAACGCCTAAGTGTGGCGTCGATGTGACAGTCGGAGCAGATAGATAGGCTCCAGTGGCTGATAGCGCAGCAAGCTGAGGCTGCACAAACAACGTGTGAGTATACGGCGTCGCCGCCTGTAGGGGCGACAGTAAAGGGAATGGCAGCGGCCGCCGAACTTTTGTCGGCGCAGCCAACACCTTCAGCATAGGGTGTTTTACGCTTGTGTCAGCTAGGTTGCTGGCAAAGTATGGTTAGTAGGTCCAGTGAGTGACCGACTCGCGAGGTAAATGGTGATCGCTATGTCGCGAGAGCCAAGTTGCTGTGCCCTAAGGGTTAGGGCAAGGAAGATTTACGGGCCTGGCGGCGTGAGTTCGCCCTGATGACGGTAGTAACCGTGTGGTGTGACGATTGTGGCTGAGTTGCCACATAGTAAAGTTAGTGAGGCCCAGAGTAGGCTTCAAGATACGAGGATCTCTCGAAAGAGCGAGAGTTTTATGGTGACGGTCTAATGGATCGGTATAATGGCAAGGATTGCCACCGTAGGGTTTGTGTGTTAATCACCAGAGTGGTGAACGGGTTATAGTGGTGCCTCAACCCAGTTGGGAGAGGTGTATAGGAGTCATACGCGTGTTTAAGCAAGTTGCTTAACGCTGGACTTTATGAGTCAGCATGGGGGCGTAGGACGCCCAACTGTTTGGGTGCTCATGGAGCACGAGTATTGTTTAGCCAGAGAGGGCTGATTAGGTGACACATTAGCCTGTGCCAAGTGTGGCCAGAGTTGATAGAGGGTTCGGGTCGTGAATTGACGACTAGTTAGTTGGTTTTGCTCAGTGAGCATAGTGGTCGCGTGGCGACGATCAGCGGGTTCGCTTGGGGACGATCCGTGCCTGGACCATGTTTGTGGACTGTGGGCCTGTAGCCCAGTGGGCAGGCGCAGTCAGCTGTGAGAGACAGCGGCCCGATACCTGATGGCGGGGCATGATAGAGATCTGGTCGGGACGGTAGTCCGAGCGATGACCCGGGGACGTGGAATGCCACGTGTGAGCCTTGAGGCTGTTAGTACACTGAGAGTGTGATATGACCAGGCCGTAGGGCTAATGATGATCGAGGTACTGTAGCTCCTAGTGGGAGTGTTGGGATAGTATCCTAAGTGAGGATTTACCCGTATGACGACTGGGTCTGTGGACTAGTGAGAGCCATTGTACAGTATCGGACTAGTTATGGGCTATAGGCCCCTGTTGGACCGTGGGTTTGTGAACCTATTAGTGGTCCGAGGTAGCGGGGTAGCTGATAACCCCTGGACTCAGAGCGCTAGTAGCGTGTGTGTGGCTGAGAACTCGTGGATTGGCCTTTGCCCTCCACATTAGGCAGCTGAGCAACCGGAAAATGCGGTAAGTGTAACTGGTTGCAGATGCAACCTCGTTGTGAAAAAGATGATGGCGAAAATTAAAGTGGAAATTTCGCAAACAAAGACTGGGTCATTCGTGGCAATTGAGAGAGCAAGTGCTCAGCGGTGTCTTTCGCTTACTTAGTGAAAATGGCCAGACATCAGGTTTGAGATTTCCCCTGGTTGGAATGGGGATCCACGAATGAGCTGTTCGTGTAGTTTTGGTGAGCCCAGCATTTAGGGGCGTAATCCCTCTTATTCGATCAATTTTGAGGTCGAGATAGATTCAAGTTTCGAGGACGAAACTTATTTTAAGGGGGGTAGAATGTAAAGTACGGATTTTCGGCACATAAATAAATGTAAATAAAGGTGGTATGAAATACTATGTTATGAAAGTTAGGGAAGTAAAGAATATGTGGACGCGAGTTGGGCCCAAATCGGGTTAAAATGGAGAGATCTAAAAATTTATTTGAGAAAGGGGGCCCAGATTTTTAGTGAAAAAATTCACAGTGTCGGAAAATTCCGAGAAAATTACGGGAGCTCCGTAAATATGTTTAAGACCACAGAAAAAGTTTCGCGTTGATCGGATACCCGATAGTGAAAACGGGCTCCGCCAATAGTGTCGAAAAATTCTGAGAAAATTTGGGGAGCTTCGTAATTATGTTTTAAGGACACAGTAAAAATTTCGGGTTGATAGGATACCCGGATTGTGAGAACGGGGTCCGCCAATAATTCTAGATACAGCGAGGCTTTTGGTGGCCCAGAAATGGCCCAAACTGAAAATTTAAAATTTTCTGTAGTAAATTAAGCTGAAACGAAGTCGTCTGTCAAATTTGGACGGAAACGGATGAAAAATGGACAGAAAACAGGACGAAAACGGATTTCCAAGACGCGCGGCGCGCTGCGCGAGGCGCACAGCTGGAGCGCACTTGGGCGCGGGTCAACAGGGGGCGCCAGGTGCGCGTGCGTGCCGGGTGCACCCGACTGGATCTTGTAGACCGACGGGTGCACCGTAGACCGATGGTCCGTGGACCACCCCTTCCCTCTCTCCCATCCTTTTCTTCTGTCTTCTTCCTCCCCGCATCTCCATTTTTTTTTCCTTTTTCCTTCTTCTCCAACCGAGAGTGAGGGAGAGTGAGGGAGAGGTTGGGAGGTGGTTGCGGCGTGGCGTCGTGGGTCTCGTGGAGCGCGCGAGGCTTTCGTTGGGGCGTTTTGGCGGCGGCGGCGCGGTCCGGGTAAGTCCCGCGTTTTATTTTTACGGTATTTTTGGTACAATTTGAGACGTTAGTTTGGACATTAGATTTAAACCCCGTGCCCGGTTTTGCATGTTAGGGACCGATTTCTACTGTACCGTTGCTGCACGGACTGTCGCGAGGTATTTTTGGCGCGTCTCGTTTTGCGTGCAAGTTGTAGAAAAAATTGTACCGTTTTGCGTGCGGATTCGACAAAAATGCACAGTTTTGGGCGCAAACTCAAAAAACGTGCACCGTTTTGCATGCAACGTTGAAAAACAAAAGTGCAACCGTTTTAACGTGCCAACCCGAGGTACGTGCTCTGTTTTGCGTGCCGGTTGTGTTATCGCGCACCGTTTTGTGTGCAGTCTCTAATATGACGCATCATTTTGCGTGCAGGGCTAGAGGAAAAGTGGCACCGTTTTGCGTGCAACCCTACAGTCGAACGTGCACCGTTGTGCGTGCAGATTTGAGGTACGTTCTCCGTTTTGGCGTGCCGATCGTATTATCGTGCACCGTTTTAACGTGCCGACCCTAATATTTTGCATCGATTTGCGTGCAGGACTAGAAAAAGTGTGCATCGTTTGCGTGCCAACCCTACATTCGACGTGCACCGTTTTGCCGTGCAGATTTGAGGTACGTTCTCCGTTTTGCGTGCCGATCGTATTATCGTGCACCGTTTTGCGTGCCGACCCTAATATTTTGCAATCGATTTGCGTGCAGGACTAGAAAAGTGTGCATCGTTTTGGCGTGCAACCCTATAGTCGAACGTGCATCGTTTTGCGTGCAGATTTGAGGTACGTTCTCCGTTTTGCGTGCCGATCGTATTATCGTGCACCGTTTTTGCGTGCCGCCCCTATATTTTGCATCGATTTTGGTGCAGGACTAGAAAAGCGTGCATCGTTTGCGCTGCAACCCTACAGTCGAACGTGCACCGTTTTGCGTGCACGATTTGACGGTACGTGCACCGTTTTGCGTGCAGGTTGAGTTGACGCGCATCGTTTTGCGTGCCGATTGAAGTGGCGCGCATCGTTTGCGTGTGAGTTTTTCTGACGCGCACCGTTTAGCGTGCAGGTTTGGTGGACGTGCACCGTTTTTGCGTGCAGACTCGAGGGAGGTGCACCGTTTTGCGTGCAAGCTCGAGGGAAAAAGTGGATCCGCGCGGAGACCCATTGCAAGTGTCTACAAGCAGTTGGGTACACTACAGGTGGGGGATTCTGCCGAAATTGGGTGACCTCTCCCCTTGCTCCTTTGCTTTTTGATCTAGAACGCATGATAGTAGCCTGTTAGAGGGCGTTAGGTCATTATGATTATGATTGCATGTTTAGAGAAATACAGATGAAAAGTGCAACTGTTAGTTGCCAAAGGCAGATGATATATGTGCATGTGTAGAGAAATTTAGAGGAAAAGTGATATTTATGATTTATCCAAATAGGGGATAAACCTAGTATGTGTAGATGGACAAAGATGGAAATGCAACTGTTGGTTGCCAAAAAGGAGATAATTAATCTGCATGTCTAAAAAGAATTAGGGGAAAAAATGCAATTCTTGACTTATCTAATTGCTGATAAGTGCATGCATAGATGATAAATATTATTTTTATGATGGATATGAAAATAATTGCATGCGTAGAAATGAATATGGTGATGACTTTGATCAGTTTGGTACAACCCTAGGAATCATGTGACATAAGGGAACAGAACTTGTGGTAGTAAGACTGGATAAAATCTAGTTTAGGGGTTTGACGAGTGACATTGAACTAGGAGCTATCCTAGGCTTGGACGAGTGGCAATGGTCCCTTAGGTGATACCTACGGACACTGGGTAGAGTGATCAACATAGAGTCAGAAAACTCTAGGTGTATATGACATGGAACTTAGGTAAAGAGAACCTAAGGAGAACTAGTGTTCAACATAGAGTCAAGGAACTCTAGGATGAGTATGACATGGAACTTAGGTAAAGGAAACCTAAGGTGAACTAGAGGTCAGCATAGAGTCATGGAACTCTAGGACAAGTATGACATGGACTTAGGTAAAGAGACCTAAGTTGAGCTAGAAGAGTTTAAACTCACAGACAGGAAAATAGAGTCAAGGACTCTAGGATTCAGTAAGGAATCCGGAGGATGAAAATTTGGATCAATGTGGAGATATGAAAGGGAAAACAGAAAGTAGTAGTCAATGTAATTCTAACAATAACAGTTGAACATGGAATTAGAGTCCGTTGTAACTCTAATTAAATGGTGTAGCAGGAAACCAGTTTAGTTAACTCTAGGATTCAGTGGGAATCAGAAATGTGGGATGAGATCCCCAGTTTAAAGAGTTGATCAAATATAACCCTAGAAGTCATAGGGTGTCTGGGCAAATGATATAACTTTAACTTCACTTTGAGTTAAAGAAATAAAGCGAAATGTTTAAGAGTCAGGAGACTCTCTAGTTATCCTTATGGCAAGACCTAGATCAGAGAAAAATTGTTGCTAAAAGGCAAAGATTTAAAAGCAAGCTAAAAGTGGCTAAGGCATAAAGAAAATGTAATTGGCGCCTTCGAATTTGAGACTCGTCAAGTTGGAGCAGGACTCCCTGGGCAGTGACCCGTCGGACGACTGTACTTTCGAAGGCTAAAAGTGAAACAAGAGCTAAATGCTCAAAGATAAGAGAAGGTGATTTTTGCCAGTGGCAAAAAAGGAGCTATAAGCCCGAATAGAAAGAAAGCAAGTGTTCAAAGGCAAAAGGCAACAACTACAGTAAAAAGAAAAGAACGAAAATATACAAGCTAAAATGGGCTACCTTCGGGGTGAACGGAGATCTTGTCGGAGCCATGGGCAC
>CM055071.1:26007283-26081032 GCA_029204045.2 Tillandsia leiboldiana
ACATCCAATGTTATCGATGCAAAGGCTACGGCCATATTTCAACGGATTGTCCCTCTTCGAAATCATATATAAATAAGGCTTTGCAAGCGAAAACTTGGAACGATTCTACTTCTAATGAATCAACCTCAAGTAAAGAGGAAAAAGTCGTTGCCTTACATGCCTCTCATATTCCCTCTTCTAATGTTTGCTTATCATCTTTAATCGCTGTGTCACGCCCCGGCGTCGAAACTGCGACCCGGGCTCGACAACAGATCCGCCGCCCATACGGGAAGCCCGTATAGACGAAGCGACTAACCTGCAAAAGAGCATCTAAACTATGCAGATATCAGAGCTGAAAGTAAAACTGCTAGAAATAAAAACTATATACAACACAAGTCCTCACGAAAAAGTACAAAAGTCTCTCGAGCAGTAGAAAATAAATACAACTCTATACCTCACTACAAAGTTCTCTCAACAGGAACTCTCAAAAGTAATAAGGGTACATCTACTCTCTGGACGACGACTGGTGGGGAACTATCTCGCGACTCCCTTACCTCGATCAGAAGAAGCAGCAACAGGAGCAGCAGGAACCGGAGTAGAAGTCCCTGTGGGAAAAATACACCACGACGGGTGTGAGAACTACGTCCCAAGTAGTCCTCAGTGGGTGCCGCCAACAAGCCCGACGGACTGCCCACTAAGTCTACTAGAGGCATAAAGTAACAATATAAAACTGAAATGAAAGGGCTGGAAAAGTAACTCTACAGCTACTATGCCTCTATCTAGATGCTCAAATAAAGGAACAGATGAAACATGATGCATCTACTAACACACACAGTAAACTCACCAAATCTAAACTGACTGCCTCAAAGGGTCCAGTCAAACCTGCGCCCACCTACTGCCGCACATCCTCAACAGGACGGGTCTACCGTAGGGTGTCCGTGACTGCCGCTAACTGGGCCAGTCAGAGGGACGGCGTCGACAAGTCGCGATAGCAAGTAACAGGCCCAACTCCGGAGTGGCTCTCGAGGGGAGCGACCCCACCGAGGAAAGTATCCGCGTATCTCTGTCGAGCTCAAATATGGCTCATGCAGGCTATAGTCCAAACCACGATCAACAAGATCGACCAACGACACCAACTCTCAACCACAAGCTGGAAGTCACACAGCTGGGGCCACCGTCCACCAGACGGCTCCCACAACAGAACACTAAACTCTCCAGAAAGACCGACACCATAAGGGTTCGGA
Organism: Tillandsia leiboldiana; assembly: GCA_029204045.2. NCBI lineage: Eukaryota > Viridiplantae > Streptophyta > Magnoliopsida > Poales > Bromeliaceae > Tillandsia > Tillandsia leiboldiana. The sequence goes on from CM055071.1 coordinate 26,008,507, forward strand.
AACCCGATAGACCGGTGCTAAGAACCCTATCAAACAAGAACAGACTCTAGGCTCCGACTATCGAAGTTCCCGATCCCTTATAGTTCGGGAAAGCAATAATCACAGTACAACTCGCAGAAGACACCAACAGGGCCCGAAAGTCCCGGGAGACCTACACCTACAACCCTATCAAACAAGAACAGGTTCCAGGCTCGGCCCCCGTGGCTTTCGTCCCGACAGAGGAACGGCCCCTAGAACCCAGACCACTCGAATCCTTTCGAGTGGGGAGATTTACGGGAAAAAGGTGACATTTGTTATTGAAAACTAATTTGATCTGGAAGAAATCCATATTTAATGATTTTAGTTCTTTTTAGAAAAACAGTTAGAAAACAAGTGCTTTACCCAAACCCCGAAGGGCTGATGCCTTTGTCCAATCAAACAAGAACAGACTCCAGCGGCCCTTCGATGTTTGGAAGAAAACATTGGTAGACTAAAATCATGTATATGTCGAAAAGGGTTCTGGGTTCTAGGTCCGGCTAACACTAGTAAACTACTGCCACTAACACAGTGGCGACGACCCAAACAGGGGAAAAACAAGATCTCTCGGGTCCACCGTTTACCCCAAACGGTTCCCGATACAGACAAGCGAACCACTACATCTACCAGACTCCACTCTGCTCCTAAGCACGAGTGCAAATGCATCCCACACTATAGAGAAGTCCCGACCACTCGGCCCACTACCCGGGCGAGGATAACACTAAGTCCAGGAATGCGACATAAAGTGTGGATGTCTAAACATAAATAATCCTAGCCCAAGTGAGGGTTTTCTACTGGTCTGGTTACACATGCAACATATGACGGGGGTGCTAGGTCAGGTTCCAACATAACAAATATTTAACATGATAGTAGGAAGCAAGAGATCACAAGATCGACAGATAAAACAAGGATCAACAATTCCTACACTCTAGCATGCTACCCAAGTCCAATCACTATCATGCATGATTCTATATCAATAGAATTAGAGCACAGTCCATAGATCTTGAAAGCAAGCCACCCACCTGAAGACGCTAACTGTCCGGAGTCGTACAGCTGAGAAAACCAGGAAAATAACCACTCTAGGTCCAACAGGTCCAACACAATCCACAATCCCTCCTGGGTACAACATAAGGCTACAGTTACACTTTAAATCCAATAAAATCCAGGTTTTACAAATCTGCTGGGAACAGTCCACTTACTGCGAAATTTTCACCTGTAAAACGAACTCCAAAAATTCTGATAAAAATACCACAGCGATCCTCGCGTCAATAGCTTCGAAACGGGTACCTGCACATCCAATTCCGAGCACCGTAGGCCAAGTTACAAATTCCACAGTATCGGTGCGCACAATCCCAAAACCATTCAACTGTAAACTCTTGTACAGATAAAAGGAAAAGTGTATACCTTCGGGAAGGTCTCCAAAAATTCCAAGAAAAATTCACGATGATCCTCGCGTCGAGTAGATGAAAAAAGTCTATAAGCACGTCTTGATCGGAGACTCGTGCGCGAAGATCTCCTCAAAAGAAGGTGCTGCCCTCACCAAAATCTCACGGCAAAAAGGGTCCCAATAAGCACGAGAAAACACCTCGAGAAACGTGAAATCTGAAAATGTCCAAGAAACCCAAAATCGTAGCCTCACCTGTTACGAATCCAGCAGTGAAGAAATCGCTCGAAACGATGGTCGGAGTAGGTCGGGGGAGCCCTTACAGCGAAGAGCGACGGAAGAAACACCGAAGAAAGAGCGTCGCGCCGCGCCAAGAAAAATCTGAAACCTCGGGATTCGAGCCTCCAAAAATTCTTAAACTCCGCAGGAAGATCAAGGATTAAGAGTGGAAAAATTCATCAAGAGGAAGCTCGGGGAGATCTTGCACAGACAGAGAGAAAAAAGGCTGCAAAGAGGGCTCGGGCTGCCTATTTATAGGCCCAAAGAAACAATTCGGATAATACCGAAATTGTCCCAAGATTCGGGCGGCTACAGTGCGGCCCAGCCCGGATTCGGGCGGCTACAGTGCGGCCCAGCCCGGATTCGGGCGCGCACAGTGCGGCCCGGCCCGGCCGGTTTCGGGCGCGCACAGTGCAGCCCGGCCCGGCCGAGCCCGCACACGGGATCCAGCCGGACGCCTGCTTGGTCCGACCCGCGCCGGCGCCCGCCACGTGTCCCCCGAACACGCCGCAGCCGTGCAAGCCGCCGCGGGGAGCGCCACGTGTCCCTGCCCGCGTCAACGCGGTGGGTGGCGCCCGCGAATCAGCGGGCGCCACGTGGCACCGCCCACGTCGCCCGCGCCTGCCCCGCGTACGGCCACCTGCCTGCGGCACCTGCCCCGCGCGCTGCATGGACCGCGCGCGCATGCGCCCGCCAACCGGGTGCTGCCACGTGGCGCGCCCCCGGTCCACGCCTCCCCGCGCACTCCCGCAGACCGAGCGCACCAGAGCCGCCCAATCAGGCGCTGCCACGTGGACACCTGCCGGTCCACGCGCCTCCCGGTGCACCCCGGTCCTTACCCTTGCGCTCCGTGGACCCGGCCGCGTGCGCCGGCCAATCCGGGCCTGCCACGTGGCACCCCCGCCGGTCCACGGCTCCCCCATGCACCAGAAATCCAGTAAATTTTCCGGGAGTCCGTTTTTGGGCATCCGGACTCAGAATTTGGCAAACAAAAAGCCATTTTCAAGCATTTTTCCGTGCTGAATCCATTTCCGCAATCTGTTTGGCCTAATTCTTTTTTCAAAATTTCGGCAAAGCCAGCCGAAAGCCAACACAGCTAAAAAAACCTTACAGGGTCCATCTGTGGCATCCCATTGATGCACCATGGGCCAGATACACCAACAACAGGTGTTCTAACAATGGATCCATCGGAAAAAATGCTGCATGGGGTTCGGGGGTCCTACATCCTCCCCCACTAAAAGGAAGTTTCGTCCCCGAAACAAAAACACGCCCCAACAAAAAACAAAACAATCAAAACAACCAAGAACGCAACACTAAACTAACAAGAAAGATACGGCTCCACCAGCAGGAAAGTCATCAACTCCAACCCTCGATTTAGAAAACAGCTGAAATTAGCGAAAAGTCTGAAAATTTTGAAAAATCAGTGCCTTCGCCCCAATCAAACAAGAACAGGTTCGGGCACTGTCTCCATTTCTGGAGCAATCTTTTCAAGTTTTCGTCCTGTTCGTAAATTTCAGTACAAGGTGAGAAAAGGGGGAGAAGTGTTGGTGTCGTTCCTACTGTGGCCACAAAAGAAAGCTATCACTAACCGAGAGTCCTAAGGACATAACCACTAGTCCTAACATCACGTCTGCTCCCGCGGTGGCGTCTGACCACAGTCGCTGAAGCCCATGCTGTTGGGAGGATATGCCAGCATCCCGAGAAAAAATGACCTCCTCCAGTCCAACTCGTGTGCTCAATCCAAGTCCTGGAGCTGTCATAGAATCGCTACATCGGCAGGCGAAGTCCCAAGTCTCGACGGCACTGATCACACACTGCGATCCTCCTCTACTCGTAGGATACTGGGAAGAATCCAATCGCTAAAACATGTAGCAGAAATTCCTAACCCATACCCATGCAAGGACGCCGATGCAGATACTCAACTAATAAAGCAGAAGAATGCAGCGGTAACAAAATGCTCAACTCGGCTAACTGAAATAAAATCATACCTGCCACGGCAAGATCCGCTGCCGGGGTGTCCTCCAACAGGGCTGCCTAAACCCGTCCGCTGGGTGCTGCAGGTCGTCGTCCCGTCTGTCCCGACGTCGTGGCCCACTCTGTCCGCTGGTGTGCCGGAGGGGTTCCCGCTGCATGGATGGGCAAGGGGGGTGCTGTCGCAATTGGCCGCACTGACAAAATGGCCTGGGGGCAAGCTGCGCGGAAATGTCCCAACTCTCCACAGAGGAAACACCGCCCCTGTCTCTGATCACACTGCGACGGTGGATGAGGCCCGCCATAGATGACACACCACTCCTGCCGCTGCTGCCGATACCGCTGATGCTGCTGCTGCTGGGGCTCACCAGATCTCCGGCGCCTACGAAACCCACGACCCTCAGGATGAGATCGTGGAGGTCTCGGAGGTCCCTGCCCGCTCGTCTGACCCTCATCACCCGGTGCTGGGCGCTTCGCCACAGGAATCACTACGGGGGCTAGAGCCACCTCTGACATCACTGCCTCTCCAGACTCAACATATAACGCCTGCTCCATCGATGCCTCCAAAGTCTGTAATCTGCAGGAGCGAACAATCTGATAAATATCCCGGCGCAGCCCCCGCTCGAACATGTAGATCCGGTGAGACTCGTCTCTGGCCACGTGAGGCATACTAGCCAACAGCTGATTGAATTCGGCTATGTATGCATTCACGGGCCGATCTCCCTGGCGGAGATTTCTCAGCTGCTCCTCCAATCTCTGGCGAACACTCTCAGGAAAGAAGGCCCCTAACAGAAGTCTGCGGAACTCCGCCCAGGGAAGAATCTGCGTCCCAGGCGGACCAGCAGGCCGCACACGCCGCCACCAAGCCTCGGCGTTGCCCTCCAAGTAGTGTGTAGCCAAAAAGACTCGAAATCGATCCTCAACGAACAAACTCTCAAAATGACGCTCCATGGCCGTGATCCAAGACTCTGCCTCCCACGGCTCAGCACTCATACCAGAAAAACGGGGTGGATCAAACCGGCGGAACCTCATCAACAGATCCACCACCGCACTCTGCTCAGCCAAAGTCAAAGGTCCCACTGACCCAGGCGGTGGTATGCTAGAAACCGGCTCAACAGGAATAGCCGGCGCTGACGGGACCACAGGGGGCGCCACAGCTGGTGAAGAAGGCACAGGCGAACACACAGGGGGTGCTACCACAGGCTGCGTCCTCTGCTCAAAAAGAAGCGTCATCCGACCAAAGGCCTTCTCCTGGCGCCGAGAAGCCTCCTCCTGGCGCTGCACCGCCTCAGACAACTGGGCCAACTGAGCCCGAAGCTCCTGCACCTCACTCTGCTGACCTTGTGCTGGCTCCTCCTGCCCAGGCTCATCGGAGGGAAAAGGCTGAGAACGCGTCTGCACCCCGCGCCGGGGAGGCATCTTGCCCACCTACAACACACATGGAAACATCAGGACAGTACCAAACAATACACGACCCAATACAGCGAAAGTCTAAGACATGTCATCCATTCCCTAACATTATGTTGTCTGCAGCCAACATAATCGCTTAGGAGAATAAACATGCCAGTCACTCATCCCACCCCTTGGGAGAGGTATCAAACTCAATCAGGACTCTCGCTAACAGTCACGACTCTCACGTAGTCATCCTAATGTCCAACCACAAGCCTAGGGTTTCTAAGTCCACAATGACCTACAACCTAGGCTCTGATACCACCTAATCTGTCACGCCCCGGCGTCGAAACTGCGACCCGGGCTCGACAACAGATCCGCCGCCCATACGGGAAGCCCGTATAGACGAAGCGACTAACCTGCAAAAGAGCATCTAAACTATGCAGATATCAGAGCTGAAAGTAAAACTGCTAGAAATAAAAACTATATACAACACAAGTCCTCACCAAAAGTATAAAAGTCTCTCGAGCAGTAGAAAATAAATACAACTCTATACCTCACTACAAAGTTCTCTCAACAGGAACTCTCAAAAGTAATAAGGGTACATCTACTCTCTGGACGACGACTGGTGGGGAACTATCTCGCGACTCCCTTACCTCGATCAGAAGAAGCAGCAACAGGAGCAGCAGGAACCGGAGTAGAAGTCCCTGTGGGAAAAATACACCACGACGGGTGTGAGAACTACGTCCCAAGTAGTCCTCAGTGGGTGCCGCCAACAAGCCCGACGGACTGCCCACTAAGTCTACTAGAGGCATAAAGTAACAATATAAAACTGAAATGAAAGGGCTGGAAAAGTAACTCTACAGCTACTATGCCTCTATCTAGATGCTCAAGAAAAGGAACAGATGAAACATGATGCATCTACTAACACACACAGTAAACTCACCAAATCTAAACTGACTGCCTCAAAGGGTCCAGTCAAACCTGCGCCCACCTACTGCCGCACATCCTCAACAGGACGGGTCTACCGTAGGGTGTCCGTGACTGCCGCTAACTGGGCCAGTCAGAGGGACGGCGTCGACAAGTCGCGATAGCAAGTAACAGGCCCAACTCTGGAGTGGCTCTCGAGGGGAGCGACCCCACCGAGGAAAGTATCCGCGTATCACTGTCGAGCTCAAATATGGCTCATGCAGGCTATAGTCCAAACCACGATCAACAAGATCGACCAACGACACCAACTCTCAACCACAAGCTGGAAGTCACACAGCTGGGGCCACCGTCCACCAGACGGCTCCCACAACAGAACACTAAACTCTCCAGAAAGACCGACACCATAAGGGTTCGGAAACCCGATAGACCGGTGCTAAGAACCCTATCAAACAAGAACAGACTCTAGGCTCCGACTATCGAAGTTCCCGATCCCTTATAGTTCGGGAAAGCAATAATCACAGTACAACTCGCAGAAGAAACCAACAGGGCCCGAAAGTCCCGAGAGACCTACACCTACAACCCTATCAAACAAGAACAGGTTCCAGGCTCGGCCCCCATGGCTTTCGTCCCGACAGAGGAACGGCCCCTAGAACCCAGACCACTCGAATCCTTTCGAGTGGGGAGATTTACGGGAAAAAGGTGACATTTGTTATTGAAAACTAATTTGATCTGGAAGAAATCCATATTTAATGATTTTAGTTCTTTTTAGAAAAACAGTTAGAAAACAAGTGCTTTACCCAAACCCCGAAGGGCTGAGGCCTTTGTCCAATCAAACAAGAACAGACTCCAGCGGCCCTTCGATGTTTGGAAGAAAACATTGGTAGACTAAAATCATGTATATGTCGAAAAGGGTTCTGGGTTCTAGGTCCGGCTAACACTAGTAAACTACTGCCACTAACATAGTGGCGACGACCCAAACAGGGGAAAAACAAGATCTCTCGGGTCCACCGTTTACCCCAAACGGTTCCCGATACAGACAAGCGAACCACTACATCTACCAGACTCCACTCTGCTCCCATGCACGAGTGCAAATGCATCCCACACTATAGAGAAGTCCCGACCGCTCGGCCCACTACCCGGGCGAGGATAACACTAAGTCCAGGAATGCGACATAAAGTGTGGATGTCTAAACATAAATAACCCTAGCCCAAGTGAGGGTTTTCTACTGGTCTGGTTACACATGCAACATATGACGGGGGTGCTAGGTTAGGTTCCAACATAACAAATATTTAACATGATAGTAGGAAGCAAGAGATCACAAGATCGACAGAAAAAACAAGGATCAACAATTCCTACACTCTAGCATCCTACCCAAGTCCAATCACTATCATGCATGATTCTATATCAATAGAATTAGAGCACAGTCCATAGATCTTGAAAGCAAGCCACCCACCTGAAGACGCTAACTGTCCGGAGTCGTACAGCTGAGAAAACCAGGAAAATAACCACTCTAGGTCCAACAGGTCCAGCACAGTCCACAATCCCTCCTGGGTACAACATAAGGCTACAGTTACACTTTAAATCCAATAAAATCCAGGTTTTACAAATCTGCTGGGAACAGTCCACTTACTGCGAAATTTTCACCTGTAAAACGAACTCCAAAAATTCTGATAAAAACACCACAGCGATCCTCGCGTCGATAGCTTCGAAACGGGTACCTGCACGTCCAATTCCGAGCACCGTAGGCCAAGTTACAAATTCCACAGTATCGGTGCGCACAATCCCAAAACCATTCAACTGTAAACTCTTGTACAGATAAAAGGAAAAGTGTATACCTTCGGGAAGGTCTCCAAAAATGCCAAGAAAAATCCACGATGATCCTCGCGTCGAGTAGATGAAAAAAGTCTATAAGAACGTCTTGATCCGAGACTCGTGCGCGAAGATCTCCTCAAAAGAAGGTGCTGCCCTCACCAAAATCTCACGGCAAAAAGGGTCCCAATGAGCACGAGAAAACACCTCGAAAAACGTGAAATCTGAAAATGTCCGAGAAACCCAAAATCATAGCCTCACCTGTTACGAATCTAGCAGCGAAGAAATCGCTCGAAACGATGGTCAGAGTAGGTCGGGGGAGCCCTTACAGCGAAGAGCGACGGAAGAAACACCGAAGAAAGAGCGTCGCGCCGCGCCAAGAAAAATCTGAAACCTCGGGATTCGAGCCCCCAAAAATTCTTAAACTCCGCAGGAAAATCAAGGATTAAGAGAGGAAAAATTCATCAAGAGGAAGCTCGGGGAGATCTTGCACAGACAGAGAGAAAAAAGGTTGCAAAGAGGGCTCGGGCTGCCTATTTATAGGCCCAAAGAAACAATTCGGATAATACCGAAATTGTCCCAAGATTCGGGCGGCTACAGTGCGGCCCAGCCCGGATTCGGGCGGCTACAGTGCGGCCCGGCCCGGCCGGTTTCGGTCGCGCACAGTGCAGCCCGGCCCGGCCCAGCCCGCACACGTGATCCAGCCGGACGCCTGCTTGGTCCGACCCGCGCCGGCGCCCGCCATGTGTCCCCCGAACACGCCGCAGCCGTGCAAGCCGCCGCGGGGAGCGCCACGTGTCCTTGCCCGCGTCAACGCGGTGGGTGGCGCCCGCGAATCAGCGGGCGCCACGTGGCACCGCCCACGTCGCCCGCGCCTGCCCCGCGTACGGCCACCTGCCCGCGGCACCTGCCCCGCGCGCTGCGTGGACCGCGCGCGCATGCGCCCGCCAACCGGGTTCTGCCACGTGGCGCGCCCCCGGTCCACGCCTCCCCGCGTACTCCCGCAGACCGAGCGCACCAGAGCCGCCCAATCAGGCGCTGCCACGTGGACACCTGCCGGTCCACGCGCCTCCCGGTGCACCCCGGTCCTTACCCTTGCTCTCCGTGGACCGGCCGCGTGCGCCGGCCAATCCGGGCCTGCCACGTGGCACCCCCGCCGGTCCACGGCTCCCCCATGCACCAGAAATCCAGTAAATTTTCCGGGAGTCCGTTTTTGGGCATCCGGACTCAGAATTTGGCAAACAAAAAGCCATTTTCAAGCGTTTTTCCGTGCTGAATCCATTTCCGCCGTCTGTTTGGCCTAATTCTTTTTTCAAAATTTCGGCAAAGCCAGCCGAAAGCCAACACAGCTAAAAAAACCTTACAGGGTCCATCTGTGGCATCCCATTGATGCACCATGGGCCAGATACACCAACAACAGGTGTTCTAACAATGGATCCATCAGAAAAAATGCTGCATGGGGTTCGGGGGTCCTACAAGCTGACTCTATTCCTTTGATTTTGCATGAAACATCAACATCCGGCGGAGAGTCATCAAGTGAGGGGGAGTCGGACGAAGAAGAACTCGTTGAGGCATATCAACAACTTCTTACGGAATCAAAGAAGATGGCCAAGCATATTAAGAAGTTGAGGAAGCAACGACTTGAGATTCAAGACGAGAATCATGCTTTAAAGATCAATCTTCATGATCTCGAGGAGGAACGAGAGCTTTTATTGGATAATAATAAAATCCTCCAAGAAAAGATAAACCAATCGGAGACAAATGCTAAATCATATATGGACAAGATTGGTTTTCTAGAAAAACAGTTTGAGGAGATTCATGTCACCAACCAAGCATTGACCAAGCAAGTTCATGAACTCAAATCCGACATACAAAGGCTTTCAACCGTTTCCAAGAAACTAGATTGTATGTGCGGATTAGGTCAAACAAGCAAGGTTGGTTTGGGATTTAAAAAGGATCAAACTGTGCATGCTTCAAGTTCCACATTCAAATTGAAAGGAAGAACGTGTCACCTTTGTGGACTTGAAGGACATTTGGTGAAGGATTGCCCGAAAAAGAGAAAGAAAAATTCTTCGGCAACTTCATCTACGGAGCGGACTCAACGGACTCAAAAGATACATCAAGTCAAAGGAGTTCACTCAACCCACCAAAGGTCCGATCCACAACATCAATCATACAAGTGGATCATTGCGAGGCAAAGACCTAAGGTGGACCAACAGTCAAAGTTATTACCTCCGGGCCACAACGAATCAAGACAACCCAAGATCCGGCGATTTTGGATTCGGAAAGGTGATATCTTTCCTTGTCTTAAGTTCTAAATAGCTTATGACTGTATGTAATGCTTTGATTGGTTTTCCTTTCATATTTTTCTTAATCTCTGCATTACATGTTTTCAATGCTCTTCGTTTTTATATTTTGTTTTTAAACAAAAGGGTTTTAACGAACAAGTGCATTGAATAAAAAGGGTTTTCACTTTCAATCACTCCAATTTAATTTTATATGAATTATCAACTTTACTCCATAATCATAATTCTTGAAGATACTTCATTATAGAAGTTTTTGATAATTATATTCATCAAATTTTAGTAATCATGTGTGATCTTTAGATGCTTAACCTATCTCGGTTGTGTGAGTTCTTTGTGATAAACATGAGACAACCGATTGACTAAAATTTGGGATTTAATTCTTTCACATAAGAGATTGTATTTTCGTACAAAGGTAATGAAATGAATTGCAAAAGATGTGGAAAGAGTTACATCCTAAAGGAGTGTGAAAACTACCACCACATGTTGGAAAGAGCTGCCACCCCGGTCGTCCGGTTTGTGTGTGAAGCTACCACATGTTATGGATGCTTGAAAAATATTTATGAAATTTTGTTTAGTTGAAGCATTCGGAGATTTAAATTCAAAGTTCTTATTTTGAACAATCTCCTGGTTGGTATAAGGTGGGATAGTTGAAAGATGCTCAAAGAGCCACCCTTAGGTATTTTAGTGCATATCTCAATCTAAAATGGTAAAATTCAAAATTGATGTCATTTGGAAATCTCTGTAAGTCATCTTTGTAAATCCGTTACATCTTGATAGACTTTGGATCTCAAGATTATTTTTGATGACTTGTGTTTGACGTATATTATATGAAAAACGGTTTATAATGTTTTATCTTTGTTTTTCATGATTTCGGAGTAAATCTTTTTAATTTTTGTAAAATTAATTGGATTGAATGACATCTATGTGATCTCATATTATTTTCAAGCACTTAAATTGTTTTCTTGATGGAATACAAATCGGTAATTCAAATATTTCAAAATCTGGATTTGTTTCAAGAAATTAATTGATTTTTGCTTTCGAGTACCGGTACGCAATCTGTGTTTTTGTTATATACCGGAACTGAGCTTTTATCTCTCTTTCTCTATGAACTAATGTTATTAGTGATTTCTTTTTGCCTATATTCACGGTTTGACAATTTGTGACAAAAAAGGGAAGAACAGAAATATGGGGAGAACAGAGATAGGGGGAGGAACAGAGATGCTCAAGAAAGGGGGAGACGGAGATGAGATCATCGAGATAAAGAAAAGAGATGATGAAAAAGGAGCCGAAAAACAAAAAGAACCAAAAGGATGAATCAAATGTAGGATTTACATTTAATTTCTAACGACTGACTTTTGATTTTGTTTGGAGTTTTGTTTTGCAGGATCTACACCACTTTAAGACTCCAAGTCCTAAGTCATAGAGTTTGTTCTAAGACTGGTTCAAATGTATTTTTGTTTATTGAATCTTTCACGCAAAGAAAGTCAATGTTTTGGTGATGACATTGAGTTTCGATTTTTTGGTTTAAGATGAGTGTCTTGAGCGTCTTATGTATTTTTGGGTTTTGTCATGAAATTCCCAAAGGGGGAGATTGTTACGGCTTTTTGTGTTGGCATATTTCGTGAGTTGAGTAGTTGAGTTGTTGAGTTGAGTCGGAGTCTTGAAGTGATCAAATTGTCAATCAGTAATCGAAGACTTAGAGAAAATTCAAAAAGAGCTCAAGTTGACACTCAGTGTTTTGAGTCTTGAAGATTGAAATAGAAGAATTGTGGATCAATTACATCAATCTTAAGGAAAATGGATTCGGATTGATCAGGTACGTTTAACTAAATAATTTTGGTGATCCGAATACATTTGAGTGGTTTAGAAACACTTGGATAAGTTTTCATTGCTTAAAAATAAAAAACTAGACAAATTGGATGTTTCAGAATTTCTGATCCTGAACCGATCCGGATCAGAATTCCGATCCGGATCAGAATTCCGATCCGGATCCCGAACCTTGTTTTTTCAGGAATTGCTGAAAAAAGACGACGATCAGGATCGCCGTAAATCCGATCCGGATCGTCGTGCGGGAAAATTTCTGTTAAGTCAGTTTTTGATGCTTATCTCTTTCCAAAGGTTTCTAAACTATAAATAGACACTTAGGGTTTCTCAAGAACTACCGATCAATTTATAAAACACTTGAGAGCAACCCTAGAGGCTAGGTTTTCATCGTTCTTCTTAATAGCCTCTTTTAGGTCAATTCGACGGTTCTTCCAAGATCTATCTTTTGTCGAATTGATCTAATCTTTGCTTAGAGATTTATTCTATGGTTCCTCAATGAGAATCTAAGCAAAGGATCACCATCGAAGCCAATATTCTTACCGGCTGAGTTTGCATCGTGGATTCGACGTGGCATCGTGGATTCGGTGTGCTAAAGGTGTTTCGTGGATTCGAAACGTGTGCTCGTGGATTCGAGTGGCGTTCGTGGATTTGAACGTGTGCAGTGGACGTGCAATCGGTGAGCGCAAGGTCCGAAGAAGTTGAAGGAGGGGTTTGAGTCCGTGGAGTCGGTAATCACCTTGTTATTCTTCTTTTCTTAGTGGATTGTTATTGCATGTTGGTCCCGTGGTTTTTCTCCTGGATTGGAGTTTCCACGTATATCTCGGTGTGCTATTTTTATTTTCCGCATTGGTTTTTATTTTGCACTGAGATTGGTTTTATAAGTATTACACCTATTCACCCCCCCTCTAGTTGTTTGATAGTACCTATTTAGATCTTTGGGGATCCAAAAACCTACAAGTACAGATCGGCAACTCTAACCGTCCGATCGCACACTCCGGTGTGGCACCCGAGGGGAGCGACCCACACGAGTAAAGTATCACCGGGCAATATCCGCGCCGGTGTGATAAGTAACAAAAGCAGGACTGGATCATGACTCTGATCAAAGTGGGAAAGCCCAACCACTAAAGAAGACCCCGGTCCTCAATCAGATGCAAAAGTACTCAAATAGTGGGAAACTCTGTCCACTAGAGAAATCTGATACCCAATCTGATGCACAAATAAATATCCGGTCAACCGCCCAATATCCGCGGTTGCCGCAAAGCCACACAACTAATCCAACCTGTCCCAGACACCAAGTCCCGACTACACTACCCAGACCCCTGCTCGAACCCGAGCAACACTGACCACTTGACTAACAAAGAAGGAGAAAGGAAAATCATGGTTTCTCCTAAGTCAAGTTCTAATAAGTAGTGCAGCAGTAAAAGATGGCCTAACTACATGACCATACAAGCATGCTTTTGTCCTCAAAAATGATAGAAGTGGGTGAAACATATATTAGCAAACCACGCTAAAATATTCCTACTATGGTATGCCACACTCCCCCAAGTAGGCTATTCCTTGCTTATGTAGTGTTCTGGTTTTTCCCATGCAACTTTCCGATGAATCCACTATGTAGAACACCTAGTGTTGGTGTGTCTGGCCCATGGTGCATCGAAGGGGTGCCACAGATGGACCTTGTGAGACTTTGATAGCGGATTTGGCCTTCGGCTGCATTTGCCGAATTTTAGAAAAGGTTTTGGGCCAATCAGAGGTTGGATTTGGATTCAGCGCGGAAAAACGCTTGAAAACGGCTATTTGCTTGTTAAATTTGGAGTCCGGATGACCAAAAGCGGGCTTCCGGAAGTTTTCGGAGATTTTCGGTGCATGGGGGAGACTCGTGGACCGGCCTGAGCCACGTGGCGGCCTATTATTGGCCGGCTCACGCAGCTCGGTCCACGGGGTGGCGCGGCGGTGCATGGACCGCGGGCGGGGGACGCGTGGCGTGCCCTGATTGGCCGGCGCACGCGGCACGGCTCAGCGTTTTTGCTGGATTGCGGTGGACCGGGCGCATGACACGTGGCGGTTTCGGATTTGCTGGCTCACGTGGGCGCGGTCCACGGTGTGCGCAGTGGGGCGCCTCGGGACGGCGCGCGCACAGTAGCGCCAGGCGGGCGGTCGGCCGCACTCGAGTGCGCCACGTGTCGCCTCGTGGTTGGGCGGCCGTACCTACCCCCGCTGACCGCGGGGGGACGCGTGGCGCGCAGCGGGATCTCCGCACCGCTGTTTCCTGTTGTAGGGCGACGTGGCGGCACCTCGTGCTTTCGGGCGCGTCGGACGGGATCATCCGACCGGGTTTTCAGGCGCAATGCGCCCGGATCCTGCGCCCGAAAACCCGGCCCACTTCATTAGTGGGTTGGGCCTATAAATAGGTTTCCCTGTTCGTTCTCTTAGCTTTTTGGACCCCTTTTCACAGAGTGTTCTTCAGAGAAGTTTTCCCTCACTCAGTGCACTACCCATTGGAGGACTTTGAGGATTTTTGGAGGCACTCTTCCCGAGGTTCACCATTTTACGGCGCGGCGCGACGCTTGTTTCCCGGCGACCCGCTTCGCCCCTTCTCAGTGTTTGGACTCCTCCGACTCACCTCGACTTCGGATTTCGCCGATTCTTGCGCCGTTGGACTCACGACAGGTAGGACTTCAACTCTTGTGTTTTGAGGTTCCTCGTTTTCCATGTTGACCTTGGAGTTTCCTGAGCACCCATTTGACCCATTTATCTTCGTGGATTTTTGGACAGCACCGCGGTGTTCTAGCCGTATCTTTTCGCTCAGACGTCGGATCGAGGCGATTCAAAAGGCAATCTTCATCTACTTTTCGCAAGGAGTCTCCTGGATTTTTCTCTGATTTTTCTGGATTTTGCACGAGGGTGAGAATCTCCTTTCTCTGTGGTTCTTTGTTACAGAAATTTGGTACAGTTTGGATTGGGGTGTACCCCTTGCCGGATTTTTATCTCAGCATAGGAAACTCCGATTTGGGCGTACAGGTACTCGTTTCGACGGGTTCGTCGCGAGGATCGCGATAGTATTTTTCTTGGATTTTTCTGGGCATTTTTCGCAGGTAAAAATTCGAGAATTCTAGACTGTGGTATTAAGGGACAGATTTTGGAAATTGTGAATGATTAGCTTATGTACTTTCCTTTGGGGTATTTTGTACAGATTGGTGTGAGTATTTGGACAGAGCTTGGGTTTCGCTTTTGGGAACTTGGATTAGCGCTCGAGGTGGGTGATGTTGTGAACCTCCTACTTGTGAATGTCACTAGGCCTATTAGAATGCCTTGATCATGTGCTATTAATTGTGAATGTATCTAGCATGCTTGTATGAGATTAAGGTTCCTTTGTTAATATTTGCATTGTTAGCAAGCTACAGGTTAGTAAGTGGTGTTTCCATGTTTTAGATATGCAGTTTAATTAGTTGGAAATAATACTAAAGCCATATCATGTCATATGTTAAGGGAAGGTTTGGGCATGTGGTTAGAATGCATGTTGTAAAAAGGGGTACTTGCTAGTAGATTATGCATCTAAATTGTATCATGTATCATATATCCTGCCACATGTACATCGGAGGTTCCAAACACTTAATGTTGCATATGTTAGAATAATTGAAATGATTTTATCAAATAAAGGACTTTGCATGCTTGAATGGTCATCTAGCTAGGCCACCTTTTTCTGCTACACCAACATATTGGAATTGACTTAGGAGAAACCATGCTTTTATTCGTTCTCCTGTCGTCTAGACTTAGGGGATTGTGTAGTCAGATGTTCAGAGTTGGGACAGTCGGGGATCGATGTTTGGGTGTTGCGGCGACCGCGGACTGTGGGCGGTTGACCGGCTTATTATTATTATTACTATTGCATCAGATTGGAGGTAGGGGATCGAGTTTCCCTTTAGTGGATGGGTTTTCCCACTTTGATCAGAGTCGTGACCCAGTCCTGCTATTTTATGATACTGATGATACTAGTGACAGTGATACTATGCTCGTGTGGGGTCGCTCCCCTCGAGTGCCACTCCGGAGTAGGTTTCAGACCGTGTTGGGTGCCGGTCAGACCGTGTTGGGTTCCGGTCATTTGGACAGGGGAGATACTGAGTTGTGAGGTTGACAGCAGAGCAGGCAGTACCAGTGTTTACTGGTGTTTTGATTGGGTTGGTCAGGCAGTCTTTGACGTTCTGGTGCATGCTTTCAGCTATTCTTTTAGCTAGGCATCTTAGAGGCATGTTAGGGGTTGCTCTTCATCAGTAGTGTTACTTGTAGCTTACCACCTTTGTTTTCATTTTCGCCTCTGATAGTCCTAGTGGGCATGTCTGAGTTTAAGGTCTACCCACTAGGGGAGGCTACCGTTTTTATAGTAGTTCTCACCCCCCACTGTTTTCTCTTTTCTTTTCCCCTTTGTTTTGCAGAGTCCTCTGCGGGAGTTGCAGGACCCTCTTCCCTGGACCGAGGTAAGAGGATCGCTGATTAGATAGCTACTGCCCCGAGTTCGAGTTTTGTAGTTTTGATGTATCCCCTGTACACTCAGACGGTTGTATTTTCTTTTATTTTTGGTCTGGCTGCGGCCAGCTGGTTGTATTTATTTCGTGAGCTGGGAGAGACACTTGTATATTTGTGAGAGCTTATTGTACTTTTATTTCCAGCATTTGTCTGAGATGTATTAGTTTTAGTTTAGCTCTGTTTTATGCTCCTTTATTATATATTTTATGTCTGAGCAGGTTACCAGCGCTTCGTGTACACGGAAAATTCCGTATGCACGGCGGATCTGTGGACGGGCCCGGGTTCTGGTTTACACCCGGGGCGTGACAGCTTACCTCTCGCTCATACCGGTTGTACATCAACTACGCCTGCTATCAGCCATAATAGATGGGTGGCATCCCCACAAGTGCACTTATCCAAACCATACATGAACATCCACTACTACACCTCCCATAAGGCATAATATGCATATAAACCCTTAAACAGTTACCATTACTAAGTTCACCCACCTGAAGTGCTTAAACCAAGGCAAACCTGAAGTCGGTGAAGTGTGCAGACGCTCACGATCCAAAATCCGCCAAAATTGTACCCTCGGTACATGTCGCGAACGCCTTGGCTCCAAACAACTAAGAGTACCCCGAAATCAAAGCCTACAGATCCATCGGGTCCAGCAACACTTGTAAACACCCCTGGGTACAACAATAAGGTCCAACATTACACTTTTATTCCAAAAATATTCCAAGTATACAACATCGGAAAACAGCCCCGAAGATGTGCAGTTTTCACCTGCAGAACGGATTCTGAAAAATCCAACAAAATTACTGTCGTGTTCCTCGCGTCGATACCTTCGAAACGAGTACCTGCATGCCAAATTCCGAGCCCTGTAGGCCGAGTTACAAATTCAACAACACAGGGCGCTCACAAACACACAACCACACATCTGTATTTCCATGCACAGATAAAGGGCGAAAAATATACCTTTGGGCAAGCCTTAGAAAAATCCAATAAAAATATTGTGACAATCCTCGCGTCGATTAGATGAAAAAAGTGTATAAGTACGTCGCCATACGATGCCCGATTGCGGAGATAAAAATCTGGCAAGATGTCGCTGTCCAGAATTTCCATCAGCGGCAAGGAGGGTTAAAAACATACCCGGAACCCCAAACAAAGCTCAAATCTGAGAAAAGTGGACAATACATGAATCGTAGATCTACCTCTCGTGAATCCGACGCCATGAAAATCATCCAAAAATATTGTCGGGGTAGCTCTGTGGACCTCTCATACCAAACTGCGACGATAACAGGCCTGCGATGAAAATATGTCACTCTGTGCCACGACGCCGAAGTTGTCGACGCCGCGCCTTCCAAAAATTACGAGCCTCCTCAAAAAGATGCGCGACAAGGTGAGCAACAAAATTGGTGAGGGGTCCTCAGGCCAGAGAGCTCGGGAAAAGCCCGAAAAGGGCAGTGCAAAGGGCCTATTTATAGGCCCAACCCGAAAAATCCCGAAAATTGGCTTTTGGGCCGAATTTCCGGGCACCCGCAGGAACCGGGCGTGAACAGTGTTGGGCCAGGCCCAACACTGTAGCCGTCCGAAAGGCCCACAGCCCGCCACGTTGCACCCAAACAGCGGACAGCCACCCCGGCCATCCGCTGCTCGACATGTGGAGCGCGGAGGCGTCGACACGTGGACCGCACTCAGCCCCGACCGCGCCCACGTGCGCGCCTGCGCCGCCGCCTGCCACCCTGCACGCACGCGCCCCGAGGCGGCCTACACCCGCTCCATGGACCGCGTGCATGTTGACCGGCCAATCAGTGGCCTCCACGTGGCCCCGCCCGGTCCATGCACCAGGCCGCACTCCCCGTAGACCGCGCGCTCGTGCGCCCGCCACTCCGGGGCCGCCACGCGTCCAAGCCCCTGGTGCACGCCTCACCCGGTGGACCGAGCGGCTGTGCCTCACCCCGCCGCCGCGCTCCTCCGCCAGCCGCCGCTGCCCGCAGCCGCTGCCGCCGGCCGGAACAGCACCCTTGCCTCAAAAAACGTGCCGAATCATCCGGACTCCGAAAAATGCAAGTGAATAGTCCATTTTCATCGTTTTCGCGCGCTGAATCCAAATCCGAAGTCCATTTTGCCAAATTCCAACTCTAAAAATTGCCGAAGGCATCCGAAAAGATGTTCCTTTGTCCAAACTTCGCGCTGAGCCCAATTTTAATATCCATAGCGCGCGAAACCACTTCTAAGCATCCGACGGGGTCATCAGACTACTCTCGTGATCCACTACACACCGAGTCCATCATTAGTGTCCAATTGGTGCACAAATACCACCGACACGCCACATAGGCCTCCAGAAGCTGCAGAGGCAACAGTGATCCATAAGTGGGAATTCCGGGTCTTCACATGCACACAGTACTCGGACGACCGAGGTGGTAGCACTTTCCTCCATGTGGTGGTAGTTTTCACACTCCTCATTGGGATGTAACTCTTTCCACATCTTTTGAGCATAAATATTTTAAATAAACTCCCCCTCAATTGGCTATCAATTATTTAAGATATAAGGTATTCAACCAAAAATTAATCTCGAGTTCATACTTAACTCAATTTTCAAATATGATAAAAACTATACCAAGAGATCATTGAGAGAGAAATTGACTTTGATCAATTAAAAATGGGCTAATTGATATAAATGATCATTACATCAAATGAATTATCATGATAACCAAACCATAATAAATTTCTCAAAAATGTGAAGGGATGCAAGTATAGTCAATTATACTAATGCTCAATTAATGTTCTATGTTTAAGCATAGATAAAGAACACAAACACAAAAACAAAACCTAATCTAAGCAATGGTTTCAAAAAGAGTTATTTCAAAGAAAGCATTCCAATTTCTTTACGCAAATGAATAAACCGTTTTTGATCCAAAGGTTTTGTTAAAATGTCAGCTAATTGATCTTCGGTTGAAATATAGGAAATTTGAAGAATATTTGATTCAACTAGCTCCCTTAGAAAATGATATCTAAGTTCAATGTGTTTAGTTCTTGAGTGCAACACAGGGTTTTTGGAAATATTTATAGCACTAGTGTTGTCACAAAGAATAGTTACTGAAGTTGCTGAAATTCGGAAGTCGCTCAACACGCTTTTCATCCAAATGAGTTGGGTTGAACAACTACCTGCTGAAATATATTCCGCTTCGGCAGTTGAGAGTGCAATGCAGTTTTGCTTTTCACTATGCCACGCAACAAGGCAATGGCCAAGATAAAAACATGCACCACTCGTACTCTTCCGATCATCCACTGAGCCTGCCCAATCGGCATCTGAATATCCTATTATGTCAAGAGTTGTTCCCATAGGATACCAAATTCCGAAATTGAGTGTACCTTTGACGTACCGGATGATCCTTTTCACCGCTTTTAGGTGAACCTCCTTTGGTGCTGACTGATATCTCGCGCAGATCCCAACACTAAAGGATATATCCGGGCGACTAGCCGTGAGATAGAGTAGACTTCCAAGCTTCTCGTTTACACTTTCACTAAGAGATTCACTTCCTAATCCCATATTGCTAGTTCCCATTGGAGTCGGAAAATCTTTAGCATTTTCTAATTCGAATTTCTTCACCAACTCCCTTGCATACTTGGATTGAGACAAATGGATGCCTTCTTCACTTTGTTTCACTTGCAATCCAAGAAAATATGTTAGTTCCCCCATCATAGACATCTCAAATTCACTTTCCATGGTTTCAGCGAATTTAGAAGCATCATTGTCTCTTGTTGCACCAAATATAATGTCATCGACATAGATTTGTGCGACAATGAAGTTATCCTGATAATGCTTCACAAAGAGAGTCTGATCTGCTCCCCCTCGAGTATAGCCCTTCTCCAAAAGGTGCTTTGTCAACCTTTCGTACCACGCTCGCGGTGCTTGTTTTAGACCGTAAAGAGCCTTTTTCAAACGAGAAACATGGTTAGGTTGCTTATGGTCTACAAAACCTTTCGGTTGAGCCACATAAACTTCCTCGTTCAAAAACCCATTTAAAAATGCGCTCTTAACGTCCATTTGAAAGAGTTTGATTTTAAAATGACAAGCAATTGCGAACAAAATACGAATCGACTAGAGTCGAGCAACCGGGGCGAACGTCTCATCAAAGTCTATACCTTCTATTTGTGAATAGCCCTGAGCAACTATGCGTGCTTTGTTCCTGATAATGGTACCATCCTCGTTCTTCTTGTTCTTGAAAATCCATCCATTTAGTACCAATCACGTTGTGTTGCTTCGGTGGCTTCGTTAGTTCCCAGACATTGTTTCTTTCGAACTGATGGAGCTCGTCCTGCATTGCTTCAATCCAGTAGTCATCCTGAAGAGCTTCACCGACGTTCTTTGGTTCTACTATGGAGACGTAACATGCGACTCCACAAACTAACTGTCTCCGAGTCCTGACTCCTTCTTGTGGGTCTCCAATAATGTTTGATTCCGGATGATCCTTGGAGATACGTAGCGTTTGAGGTAACGGAGTACTCGGAGGTACATATGATGATTCCTGCATATCAGATAAACTTGAAGAACCATTAGATGCATCAACTTTATCGAAGGAATTATTATGAGAAGATGCATTTACAGGAGTATCATCATCTAGAGACATATCAGGGGTAGATTTATCAGATGCAAAATGAAAAGGTTCATCTACTTTAACATTAATAGATTCTACCATCGTTTTAGATTCCAGGTTAAATACCTGATATGCTCTACTATTTGTAGAATAACCCATGAAGATCCCTTCGCCACTTCGAGAGTCGAACTTACCAAGATTTTCGCGATCGCGTAAAATGTAACAGCGACTCCCAAAGATACGAAAATATTTGATATTCGGTTTTCTACAAAACCATAGCTCATATGGTGTATTTAAAGTTCCTGGGCGCAAATACACTCGATTAATAACATAGACCGCGGTGTTAACTGCTTCAGCCCAAAAATGTAACGGGAGTTTCCGGCTATGAAGCATAACACGCGCCATCTCTTGAACAACCCTGTTTTTGCGCTCGACTACACCATTCTACTGAGGTGTATAGGGTGCAGAGAATTCATGTTTTATGCCGTTGGAAGTGCAAAAAGCAATGAATTTAGAATTGATGAATTCTCCACCTCTATCACTTCGAACACGAACGATCTTTTCATTTCTCTCAATCATAATACGATGACAAACCTCATGAAAAGAGTCGAAAGTATCCGCTTTCTCTTTTAAAAATGTTACCCATGAATATCTAGAGAAATCATCAACCAAAAGAAAAATATACCATTTACCTCCCAAGGATGGTTGACGAGTCGGCCCCATTAAGTCCATATGCAGTAATTGTAAGGGCCGAGTGGTACCCACGTGGTTCAAGTTCTTGTGTGCAGCCCTTGATTGTTTTCCCTTTTGACAACCTCCACACACAATGTTTTCTTTAAAAGAAAGTTTAGGAACCCCCTTAACCACGTCTTTATTTGAAATCCTTGCTAGTTCTTTAAAATTTTTGTGACCTAGTCTTTCATGCCAAAGAGTTTCATTATCTAAAGAAACTAGGTTACACTTTTCAGAAATTTTATTTGGAACTACATAGCAATTATTTTCAGATCTAACCCCTTTCAAAAAGAATACATGGTCCTTATTAGTTACAATACATTATGCAGAAGGAAAATTAACTGAAAAATCATTGTCACAAAGTTGACTGATACTAATGAGGTTAGTCTTAAGGCCTTCAACTAATAAAACATTGTTCAAAAAGGGCCTTCTGGAATAGCAATTGTTCCCTTTCCAACAATTTTAGAAGAACGACCGTCTCCGAAAACTACAAGTCCTCCGGAGATTTTCTCTAAAGTTTGAAAACTGTTTTTGTCACCAGTCATGTGACGGGAACATCCACTATCCAGGTACTGTCACGCCCCGAGTCCGCCAATTTGTACGGTTCGGGCACGCCAACAGACCCGCCAATCGGGTAAGACCTTTTCCTACCCGAAAGGAACGGTAACATCCATAATAACACAACAAGTGTATGCGGAAGCTCAATATCAGAGTACTAAAAATCACTACAAATTTAAAACTTTCATTCAATAACAATTAGTTAATACGGAAATGAAAGCATACAAGAGTGAACCATGCATTACTTTATTACACTTTACATTTCTGAACTTGCAATATAAAATTATTACAATTCTTTTACACAAATTCCTCACCATACAAGGTTCACTCAAGCAATATAAAAATGGGATACCTCTGCTAGACCCTCTAGGTCTCTATGCTGCTGGGCCCTTGCCCCTGTCGTATACCTCGCCGTCTGCCTCTGAACCATCGCGATCGCTGCATCCATACCTGAACCTGTGGGGGGGGGGGCACCCAAGGGGTGTGAGAACTCCTGACAGAGTTCCCAGTGGGTTCAACCACCGAGAAAAGTGTCCTACACCACTTGGTCCAATGGAAGCAATAACAATAGAGTGCTAGGAAACTAAAATCCTCAATATCAAAATGCTGCTATACAAAATATATATCACTACACTAACTGTGTAAACTCCTCGACCCAGCACTACTTTGTCTAGTCATACTAGGCTACTAAGCACCAACTCGGCCACTATGCCGCTATATATAAGGTCAAACTAACCCGGCCACCTTGGCCACTCTATCTTTCTCTTTTCCTTTACATTCTGGTGCTTTAGTTCAAGTTAACCCTCGTAAATTCTTATCCAACGGGCCCGAGCCCGGTAGTCCTGCTACCATAAGATAAGATTTCTAAGGTTGCCGATAGCACCCGCAAGTGCTACCCCGCCCAACGGGGAACTTGTCCTACGGGTCACTGCCCGGGAGAGGGACACTGCCCTTGGCTCCGACAAGGCTACTTTTTACCCCCGAAGGTACGCTCGTTTTATCTTTATATTTTCTTTCTTTTATTTTCTTTTTCTTTCTCTTTTTACTTTAATTCTTAGCCTCTTTGCCTTTGAACGCTTGCTTTTCTTTCTTATTCGAGCTTATAGCTCCCTTTTGCCACTAGCAAATCTCTTTCTCTTTCCTTTGAGCATCTAGCTCTTTGCTTTCACTTTAAGCCTTTCGAAAGTACCTCGTCCGACGGGTCACTGCCCAGGGAGTCTTGCTCCACTTGACGAGTCTCAAATTCGAAGGCGCCATTTACATTTTCTTTATGCTTTTTAGCCACTTTTAGCTTGCTTTTAACTTTGACTTTTTACAACAATTTATCTCTTATCCTGGGTCTTGCCATCAAGATAATTAGAGAGTCTCCTGGACTCTTAAACATTTCTCTTTTATTTCTTTAACTCAAATTGAAGTTAAAGTTATTATCCATTTGCCCAGACACCCTATGACCCACTCTAGGGTTATATTATTTAGCTCTTTGACTTTGTGATTACACAAACTTTTTCTTAGAGTTTGACTCTAAGTTGATCACTTTGCTATCAGTTTAATTCTTTAACTTTGTGGCCACATACTCTTTTCTTTGCCGAACCTGGAGTTACATTATCTCTATTTACCAGTTGCACTTTGCATTTAGAGTTACCTTGACTCTAATCCATTTTCTGTGAATATAAACTCCACTAATTCACCTTAGGTTCTCTTACCTAAGTTTCGTATCATGTTTAACCTAGAGTTCCTTGACTCTATGTTAACTAGTCTATTCTCGATCCACTAACTTACCTTAGGTTTCCTTTACCTAAGTCTTATATCATGCTCATCCTAGAGTCCTTGACTTTATGTTGATCACTCTATCCAATGTCCTTAGGTTATCTCTTAAGATAATGCCACTCATTCAATCCTAGGATATACTCCTAAGTTTGATGTCACTCATTAAACCCTGAATCTAGGTTTTCTCCTAGTCTTACTACCAACATGCCCTTTCCTTATGCTTCACGTGATTCCTAGGGTTATACCCTATCACGATCTCAATCATAAAATAGTTAATCCTTTCTTATGCATGCAATTATTTCCATCTAAATCATGAATAATATTCATCATCTATGTAGATAAATCAAGTTACACTTTCCTCTATGTTCATTTAAACATGTAAATAATCCACCTATTTCCCTTTTTCCTCATTCATAATCACGATTACAAATTACACTACTATAGCATGCTCACTATAATGCTTCAAGATCAAAAGCAGAGGAAAAAGTGGAGAGGTCACCCATTTTCGGTAGAATTCCCCACCTCGGTGTATTCTTTTGGTCCTTGAAGGAGACAATTTCAACTCCTTGGATCCGTGAGACTTCCCTACATTGTAAGGAAAGCAAAAGATAAAGCCATTGCTTTTACATGATTCACTAAAATTCATAAGGCGGTAAAACTAACCCCTTTTTGACAACTTAAAGGGAAAAATCCCTATTTGGTCATTTTTCCCCACCAAAAGGCTAATTTTTGATTGGTTCGTAAAAATGAGAGGAGAATAATCCTCCCATGGCATGTTGCCAAAAAGAAACTTGCTCAACTCGATTCGGGGTCAAAATGCTCTCAAAAATTTGAGAAAAGCTCAATTTTTGAGAGGAGAATAATATTTGGACATTTTCCCCCACCAAAAGGCTAATTTTTTATCGGTTCATAAAAATGAGAGGAGAATAGTCATCCCATGGCATATTGCCAAAAAGAAACTTGCTCAACTCGATCCGGGGTCAAAACGCTCTCAAGAATTCGAGAAAAGCTCAATCTGAGCAATTTCCCCCAATTCACCGATTTCGCATATTGGCAAAATCCATAATTCGCATTCAAAAATTGGAGAAAACCCAATTTGAGCAATTTTCCCCAATTTACCGATTTCGCTTTTGGCAAAAAAATCGAGAGTTGCATTTTTCTCATTGGAGAAAAGAGAAGAGAGAGTTTTTGATCTTTCGTCTTTTCTTCTTTTCTTCTCTATCTTCTTCTTTCTCTTTTCTTCTTTTCTTCCCTTCTCTCCATTCTTTCTTTTTTTTTTTTGTAAGAATGCCCTGCTGCTGGGCAGCAGCATGTATAGCTGCTGCCCAAGCAGCGGCTCCTGCTGCAGCTGCTGCTGATGCTTGCAGCAGCAGCAGCTGCAGCCTGCCTTGCAGCTGCACAAGGCAGCTGCCAAGGCAGCTGCCAATGCAGCTGCCCTGCAGCTGCAAGTGCAGCTGCCCCCCACCCCCCCCCCCCCCCCCCCCCCCCCCCCTTTTCTTTTTTTTTTTTTTTTTTTTGATCTACTAAACCTGCTGCTGGGCAGCAGCTTGCACAGCTGCTGCCCAGGCAGCAGTGCATGCGGCAGGCTGCGGAAGGCAGCATTGCAGCTGCCATGCGCAGCAACTATGGCTGCCCAGCTGCTCCTGCTGCAGCAGCAGCAGTTGAGCAGCACATATTCCTCTCTTTTTTTTTTCTTTTTTTTTTGTTTCTTCCCCCCTCCAGCCAAGAAAGAGGGAGAGAGAGAGAGAGAGAGAGAGAGAGAGAGAGAGAGAGAGAAAATAATCACCTTCTTCATTCTTTCTTCTTTCTCCTCCTCCTTTCTTTCTTTCTTTTTCCTTTCTTTCCTTCTTTCTCTCCTTCGGTTCTTGTTTCAGCCGAGAGAGGGAGAGAGAGAGAGAGAGTGAGGTTTTCAAAAGAGGGACCTGCATTTAAGTTCTGCAGAGGGGGTAGCTGGGAGGGGGAGGGGATTTTACAAAAATGCCCTCCAACAAACCAAATTTCCCTAATTGCCCCTTTAAAATGCTGCAGTTTTCCTGCAGTGAACAATTTCGGATACCCCTCTTTCTCCGTGTTTTCCCGTCAACTGGGAAATCTAAATTGTAATTTTTCTTCTCCCCTTTAATCTATACATTTTTCTTAAACTTCCCACGATTTTGTTTAAATTTTTAGGCTACTCTAAGCCCTCGAAAGAGAGCCCCGAAAAAGCTTCGCGACCAACTGCATTGTCAAAAACTGCAGTTTCAGAATTCACGAAGCATTTTTCTTCGCTTCGTTCTCCAATTTTTCCTTAATCGCTCACCTAGGTTTTTCACCCCTTTTAATCAGAAAACTTTTGTGAGACACCCCACTATTTCTTTTAAATTTTTGGGCTACTCTATGTCTCCGAAATAGGGCTCCGAAAATGCTTCGTGATCACAAAATTCAGAAATTTCCAGAATTTGCTAAGTCCTCGGAGTTCAAGTCACTTTTCGACCCGATGCCCTTTGCGTCAACCCGAAACGCACCGAACTCGACTGTAATCATATTTAAAACATGTTACAAGTCTTCTCGCCGAATTTCGCCATTTTGCGAACTCGGCGAACACGAGTCCAAATTTTGCAAACTAGAGGCTTCGCTTCTCAACCACAACTCACTTTTCGACCCAACGGCTTTTGCGTTGATTCGAAACGCTTCTAACCCACTTGTAACCATATTTGAAACGTGTTACAAGTATTTTTACGGAGTTTCGCCACTTTCCAGAAATCGGCGAACTTAAGCTTTAGAATTTGAAACTTCAAATTCTCAACTTACAACTCATTTTTCGACTCAACGGCCTCTGCGTCGATTCGAAATGCTACAACTCACTTGTAATTACATTTGAAATATATTACAAGTATTTTTGCTGAGTTTGGTCATTTCTGGATCACCAAAAGCCTCGCTGTATCAAAAATCGCTGGCGGACCCCGTTCTCGCAATCCGGGTGTCCGATCAATGCGGAATTCTTACTGTGGCCTTAAAACAATATTACGGAGCTCCCAGAATTTTTCTCAGAATTTTCTGACTCTGTGAATTTTCTGCTAAAAATCTTGGCCCACTTTTTCAATTAAAATTCTAAATCCCGCATTTTTAACCCGATTTCGGCCCAATTCGCTTCCATATCATCCTCACTTCTCTAACTTTCATAAAAATAGTATTTCATACCATTTTTATTTAGATTTATTATATGTGCCGAAAATCTGGTACATTACATTCTACCCCCCTTAAAATAAGTTTCGTCCTCGAAACTTGAATCACAACTCGACTCAAATCTTGATCGAGAGGGAGGAATCTTGCCCTCACTACTGGGCTCACTGTATATCATGACCGGCATCAAATTGCCTACTCGCCGAGACTGCACGAGCAACTCATTCATGAATCCCTTACTCAATCCAGGGACAAACTCAGACCTGGTGTCTGGCCACTTTCACCAAGTAGGTGAGAGACACATTTGAGCACTTGCTCTCTCAATTGCCACGAATGACCCAGTCTTCTCTTGCGAAATCTTCACTTTAATTCCGCCATTACTTTTTCACAACGAGGTTGCATCTGCAACCACTTACACTTACCGCATTTTCTTTCCGATCGCTCCGCTGCCTAATGTGGAGTGCAAAGGTCAATCCACAAGTCCTCAACTATCACACATGCTGCTAGTGCTCTAAGTCCACGGGTTATCAGCTAACCCGACATCTCGGACTACTAATAGGTTCACAGACCATGGTCAAATAGGGGCCTATAGCCCAACTAGTCCGACTCTGTATAATGGCTCTCACTAGCACACAGACCCAATCGTCATACGGGTAGATCCTCACTTAGGATTACTACACTAACACTCCCACTAGGAGCTACAGTACCTCAATCACCACTAGCTCTATGGCCTGGTCATATCACACTCTCAGTGTACTAATAGCCTCAATGCTCACACGTGGCATTCCACGTTCCCGGGTCATCGCTCGGACTACCGTCCCGACCAAATCTCTATCATGCCCCGCCATCAGGTCTCGGGCCGCTGTCTCTCACAGCTGACTGCGCCTGCCCACTGGGCTACAGGCCCACAGTCCACAAACATGGTCCAGGCACGGATCGTCCCCAAGCGAACCCGCTAATCGTCGCCACGCGACCCCTATGCTCACTGAGCAAATCCAACTAGCAAGTCGTCAATCTACGACCCCAAACTCTCTGTCAACTCTGGCCACACTGGGCAAAGGCTAATATGCCATCTAATCAGGTCTCTCTCTGGCTAAACGATACTTGTGCTCCATGAGCACCCAAACAGTTGGGCGTCCTACGCCCCCAACGCTAACTCGCGAAAATCCAATGCTAAGCGATTTGCTTAAACACACCACGGCTCTCGTGCAACTCTCCCAACTAGGTCGAGGCACCACGCTAACTGTTTCACCAACTCTGGTGATTAACACGCAACCCTGTGGTGGCAACCCTTGCCATTACGCCGATCCCTCAGACCAGCGCCATAAAACTCCCGCTTACTTGCGAGGTTTTCGAATCTCGAAACCTATCCTGGGTCTTACCAGCCCCACTATGCGGCACTCAGCCATGAAGACATACCACACAGTCACTACCGTCATCAGGGCGAACTTTCGCCACTAGGCCCGTAAGTCTTTCTTGCCCTAACCTTTAGGACACAGCAACTTGGCTCTCGCAACAAGCGATCACTAGCGTTCTATAAGTCGGTCTCTCACTGGACCTTTCCAACCACACTTTGCCAGCAAATTAGCTGACACAAGCTTATAACACTCTTTGCTGAAGGTGCGGGGTGCACCGACAAAAGCTCGGCGGCCACTGCCACCCGCTCTACTGTCGCCCCAACAGGCGGCGACGCCGTATACCCACGCGTCATCTGTACAGCCTCAGCTAGCTGCGATATCAGCCACTGGAGCCTATTATCTGCTCCAACTGTCACATTGACGCCACCTATAGGCGTCAGAGTCTGCCTCCCTGCCGGCGGGAAATTTCCGCCTATCGGCAAGAAGATTCCTTATGTTACTGAACCACACCAATAAGTGCGGTCACCCGCTATCGCAGCTCGTGTACCTCGTTTGACCCCGAGCCCTCTCGTGACTCGAGTCGAAACAGGTGTGTTTCCCTATGTGGTGTCATCGCCAATATGCACACCACAACGAAACAACTAGCCCAAATTTAGCCATTTGAGCAACGCGCGGTCTACATACCGACAAAAAGGCTCGCCGACTCAATCATGCGAAAGTATAGGAGGGTACTCCTTTTCATCTCCAACATTACGTTGTCGGCCGCCAACGTAATATCCGAAGAGTGAAAGCTCGTCGCCCTCGATCAGTCCCAACATCCTTTTTGGGAACAGCAATGACCAATCAAATACTTTCGCCCACTAATCGACACACTCTCTCGTGCTAATCCCTAAGGTCTCCCTAAGGTTGCTAACCACCTAGGACTATCCTAGGCTCTGATACCACTCTAATCTGTCACGCCCCGAGTCCGCCAATTTGTACGGTTCGGGCATGCCAACAGACCCGCCAATCGGGTAAGACCTTTTCCTACCCGAAAGGAACGGTAACATCCATAATAACACAACAAGTGTATGCGGAAGCTCAATATCAGAGTACTAAAAATCACTACAAATTTAAAACTTTCATTCAATAACAATTAGTTAATACGGAAATGAAAGCATACAAGAGTGAACCATGCATTACTTTATTACACTTTACATTTCTGAACTTGCAATATAAAATTATTACAATTCTTTTACACAAATTCCTCACCATACAAGGTTCACTCAAGCAATATAAAAATGGGATACCTCTGCTAGACCCTCTAGGTCTCTATGCTGCTGGGCCCTTGCCCCTGTCGTATACCTCGCCGTCTGCCTCTGAACCATCGCGATCGCTGCATCCACACCTGAACCTGTGGGGGGGGGGGGGCACCCAAGGGGTGTGAGAACTCCTGACAGAGTTCCCAGTGGGTTCAACCACCGAGAAAAAGTGTCCTACACCACTTGGTCCAATGGAAGCAATAACAATAGAGTGCTAGGAAACTAAAATCCTCAATATCAAAATGCTGCTATACAAAATATATATCACTATACTAACTGTGTAAACTCATCGACCCAGCACTACTTTGTCTAGTCATACTAGGCTACTAAGCACCAACTCGGCCACTATGCCGCTATATATAAGGTCAAACTAACCCGGCCACCTTGGCCACTCTATCTTTCTCTTTTCCTTTACATTCTGGTGCTTTAGTTCAAGTTAACCCTCGGAAATTCTTATCCAACGGGCCCGAGCCCGGTAGTCCTGCTACCATAAGATAAGATTTCTAAGGTTGCCGATAGCACCCGCAAGTGCTACCCCGCCCAACGGGGAACTTGTCCTACGGGTCACTGCCCGGGAGAGGGACACTGCCCTTGGCTCCGACAAGGCTACTTTTTACCCCCGAAGGTACGCTCGTTTTATCTTTATATTTTCTTTCTTTTATTTTCTTTTTCTTTCTCTTTTTACTTTAATTCTTAGCCTCTTTGCCTTTGAACGCTTGCTTTTCTTTCTTATTCGAGCTTATAGCTCCCTTTTGCCACTAGCAAATCTCTTTCTCTTTCCTTTGAGCATCTAGCTCTTTGCTTTCACTTTAAGCCTTTCGAAAGTACCTCGTCCGACGGGTCACTGCCCAGGGAGTCTTGCTCCACTTGACGAGTCTCAAATTCGAAGGCGCCATTTACATTTTCTTTATGCTTTTTAGCCACTTTTAGCTTGCTTTTAACTTTGCCTTTTTACAACAATTTATCTCTTATCCTGGGTCTTGCCATCAAGATAATTAGAGAGTCTCCTGGACTCTTAAACATTTCTCTTTTATTTCTTTAACTCAAATTGAAGTTAAAGTTATTATCCATTTGCCCAGACACCCTATGACCCACTCTAGGGTTATATTATTTAGCTCTTTGACTTTGTGATTACACAAACTTTTTCTTAGAGTTTGACTCTAAGTTGATCACTTTGCTATCAGTTTAATTCTTTAACTTTGTGGCCACATACTCTTTTCTTTGCCGAACCTGGAGTTACATTATCTCTATTTACCAGTTGCACTTTGCATTTAGAGTTACCTTGACTCTAATCCATTTTCTGTGAATATAAACTCCACTAATTCACCTTAGGTTCTCTTACCTAAGTTTCGTATCATGTTTAACCTAGAGTTCCTTGACTCTATGTTAACTAGTCTATTCTCGACCCACTAACTTACCTTAGGTTTCCTTTACCTAAGTCTTATATCATGCTCATCCTAGAGTCCTTGACTCTATGTTGATCACTCTATCCAATGTCCTTAGGTTATCTCCTAAGATAATGCCACTCATTCAATCCTAGGATATACTCCTAAGTTTGATGTCACTCATTAAACCCTGAATCTAGGTTTTCTCCTAGTCTTACTACCAACATGTCCTTTCCTCCTAGGGTTATACCCTATCACGATCTCAATCATAAAATAGTTAATCCTTTCTTATGCATGCAATTATTTCCATCTAAATCATGAATAATATTCATCATCTATGTAGATAAATCAAGTTACATTTTCCTCTATGTTCATTTAAACATGTAAATAATCCACCTATTTCCCTTTTTCCTCATTCATAATCACGATTACAAATTACACTACTATAGCATGCTCACTATAATGCTTCAAGATCAAAAGCAGAGGAAAAAGTGGAGAGGTCACCCATTTTCGGTAGAATTCCCCACCTCGGTGTACTCTTTTGGTCCTTGAAGGAGACAATTTCAACTCCTTGGATCCGTGAGACTTCCCTACATTGTAAGGAAAGCAAAAGATAAAGCCATTGCTTTTACATGATTCACTAAAATTCATAAGGCGGTAAAACTAACCCCTTTTTGACAACTTAAAGGGAAAAATCCCTATTTGGTCATTTTCCCCCACCAAAAGGCTAATTTTTGATTGGTTCGTAAAAATGAGAGGAGAATAATCCTCCCATGTCATGTTGCCAAAAAGAAACTTGCTCAACTCGATTCGGGGTCAAAATGCTCTCAAAAATTTGAGAAAAGCTCAATTTTTTAGAGGAGAATAATATTTGGTCATTTTCCCCCACCAAAAGGCTAATTTTTTATCGGTTCATAAAAATGAGAGGAGAATAGTCATCCCATGGCATATTGCCAAAAAGAAACTTGCTCAACTCGATCCGGGGTCAAAACGCTCTCAAGAATTCGAGAAAAGCTCAATTTGAGCAATTTCTCCCAATTCACCGATTTCGCACATTGGCAAAATCCATAATTCGCATTCAAAAATTGGAGAAAACCCAATTTGAGCAATTTTCCCCAATTTACCGATTTCGCTTTTGGCAAAAAAATCGAGAGTTGCATTTTTCTCATTGGAGAAAAGAGAAGAGAGAGTTTTTGATCTTTCGTCTTTTCTTCTTTTCTTCTCTATCTTCTTCTTTCTCTTTTCTTCTTTTCTTCCCTTCTCTCCATTCTTTCTTTTTTTTTTTTTTGTAAGAATGCCCTGCTGCTGGGCAGCAGCATGTATAGCTGCTGCCCAAGCAGCAGCTCCTGCTGCAGCTGCTGCTGATGCTTGCAGCAGCAGCAGCTGCAGCCTGCCTTGCAGCTGCACAAGGCAGCTGCCAATGCAGCTGCCCTGCAGCTGCCAAGGCAGCTGCAAGTGCAGCTGCCACCCCCCCCCCCGCTTTTCTTTTCTTTTTTTTTTTTTGATCTACTAAACCTGCTGCTGGGCAGCAGCTTGCACAGCTGCTGCCCAGGCAGCAGTGCATGCGGCAGGCTGCGCAAGGCAGCATTGCAGCTGCCATGCGCAGCAACTATGGCTGCCCAGCTGCTCCTGCTGTAGCAGCAGCAGTTGAGCAGCACATATTCCTCTCTTTTTTTTTTCTTTTTTTTTTTTGTTTCTTCCCCCCTCCAGCCAAGAAAGAGGGAGAGAGAGAGAGAGAGAGAGGAGAGAGAGAGAGAGAGAGAGAGAGAGAGAGAGAGAGAGAAAATAATCACCTTCTTCCTTCTTTCTTCTTTCTCCTCCTCCTTTCTTTCTTTCTTTTTCCTTTCTTTCCTTCTTTCTCTACTTCGGTTCTTGTTTCAGCCGAGAGAGGGAGAGAGAGAGAGAGAGTGAGGTTTTCAAAAGAGGGACCTGCATTTAAGTTCTGCAGAGGGGGTAGCTGGGAGGGGGAGGGGATTTTACAAAAATGCCCTCCAACAAACCAAATTTCCCTAATTGCCCCTTTAAAATGCTGCAGTTTTCCTGCAGTGAACAATTTCGGATACCCCTCTTTCTCCGTGTTTTCCCGTCAACTGGGAAATCGAAATTGTAATTTTTTTTCTCTCCTTTAATGTATACATTTTTCTTAAACTTCCCACGATTTTGTTTAAATTTTTGGGCTACTCTAAGCCCTCGAAAGAGAGCCCCGAAAAAGCTTCGCGACCAACTGCATTGTCAAAAACTGCAGTTTCAGAATTCACGAAGCATTTTTCTTCGCTTCGTTCTCCAATTTTTCCTTAATCGCTCACCTAGGTTTTTCACCCCTTTTAATCAGAAAACTTTTGTGAGACACCCCACAATTTCTTTTAAATTTTTGGGCTACTATATGTCTCCGAAATAGGGCTCCGAAAATGCTTCGTGATCACAAATTTCAGAAATTTCCAGAATTTGCTAAGTCCCCGGAGTTCAAGTCACTTTTCGACCCGATGCCCTTTGCGTCAACCCGAAACGCACCGAACTCGACTGTAATCATATTTAAAACATGTTACAAGTCTTCTCGCCGAATTTCGCCATTTTGCGAACTCGGCGAACACGAGTCCAAATTTTGCAAACTAGAGGCTTCGCTTCTCAACCACAACTCACTTTTCGACCCAACGGCTTTTGCGTTGATTCGAAACGCTTCTAACCCACTTGTAACCATATTTGAAACGTGTTACAAGTATTTTTACTGAGTTTCGCCACTTTCCAGAAATCGGCGAACTTAAGCTTTAGAATTTGAAACTTCAAATTCTCAACTTACAACTCATTTTTCGACTCAACGGCCTCTGCGTCGATTCGAAATGCTATAACTCACTTGTAATTACATTTGAAATATATTACAAGTATTTTTGCTGAGTTTGGCCATTTCTGGATCACCAAAAGCCTCGATGTATCAAAAATCGCTGGCGGACCCCGTTCTCGCAATCCGGGTGTCCGATCAATGCGGAATTCTTACTGTGGCCTTAAAACAATATTACGGAGCTCCCAGAATTTTTCTCAGAATTTTCTGACTCTGTAAATTTTCTGCTAAAAATCTGGGCCCACTTTTTCAATTAAAATTCTAAATCCCGCATTTTTAACCCGATTTCGGCCCAATTCGCTTCCACATCATCCTCACTTCTCTAACTTTCATAAAAATAGTATTTCATACCATTTTTATTTAGATTTATTATATGTGCCGAAAATCCGGTACATTACAGGTACCAAGACGAATTATCATAAGCATGCAAAGAAGTATGAATGACAAGACAAGGGAAGATTTCACTTTGCGCACCCAAACCTTTTTGGACTGCGTCGGCAATGAATGTGAAGTTATTCTCCTTGGTGAAAGCGTCTTGTTTGATTAATTGCTTTTCTTTGATGACGTCGTCTTGTTAGATAAACTACCAAGGTTCGTTTCCTTTGAAAGGTTCTCCTTTGATTTCCGGGGAATCACCTTTTTGGTAGTTGTTGCAAGAGGTGCTTGATGTGATCTTTTCACTCCAATCTTGCAATTTCTTCGTATGTGCCCTGCAAAACCACATCGAAAACATACCTTTGTACTTGACGAACCCGAAGTTGGTGAGGTAGGGTTGTTGTCGTTGATTGCAGTGAATTCCGTCGTCGGAGGAGGAGATACCGACTGGGGCACAAAAGCTGTCTTACTCGAACTAGGACTGTCTCCAGTTCGATTGTATCCAAGGCCGAAACGGTTAGTTTGACCAAGACCAAGCATCTTATCCAACTTACTCCTTCCAGAAGAAAATTGCTTCAAATCATCCTTAAGTTGGAAAATAGTTTTCGTCATCTCCATTTATTCTTCTTGAGCCTCGGAGTAGAGCTTCAAGAAGTAACTTGCTTTATCCACCAGTTTTACGTGTTCCTTCTCGAAATGCTCATTTTTCTCTTGAAGGAAAACATTTACTTTCATCAAGTTATCCCTTTCCACTTCAAGAGCGTTTGAGAGAGAAGTTGCCCTTTTTGCTTCTTCTTCGAGATCCTGCAATCTCCCTCTCAAACTCTTGTTTTGCTTTGCCAGTTTCTTTGAATCCTTTAAAAGTTTATGGTAGGCAAAAGCAAAGTCTTCACCTTCGAAATTACTCGATTCGTTGTCCGTTGCATTCTTTTCAACTTGGGAGGAGTTGGACAAGGAATCGGATGTACTTGCCATAAAGCACACGAAAGGTGAAGATGTGGACGCGTGGAACGCCGTTGCATTGTTTTCTTCATCCCTGGAAGATGACTCATTTGACGTTGAGGTGTCATCCCAAGTGACGGCTTGCATCGCTTTCTTCTTCGACGGATTCTTATTGGGACACTCCGTTGAGAGATGGTCGTATCCTCGGCACTTGAAGCATTGGATTTGTCCCTCCGAGCTTTTCTTATCCTTTGAAAAACTCTCTTGCTTTCTTGACTTGTAGCTTGAAGAACCTTTGCCTTTCTTCAACTTTACCAAGGATGAAGTTTTACTTGAATTACCCCTTCGAAAGTTTCGGCGAAATTTCCTTGTCAAGAGAGCAAGTTGCTTCTCGAAATCCTCCATAGATAGGTTCTCGTCGTCGTCTGAGGAGGATGAATCCACGTCTTCTTCTTTTGTTGTTTTCAACGCAAAACCTGAAGACTTAGAAGAGGATGCCTTTCCAGAAGAATAGTTAGTAGGAAATATCATTTCATATGTTTGAAGTGCACCAACTAATTCTTCTACACGGATTTCATCCGGGTGTTTAATAGTTTCAATGGCCGTAACCTTTGAACGAAATCTTTCAGGAAGAGTCCTTAAAATCTTTCTTACAACTTTAGATTCTGAAATTTTCTCTCCCAAGTTAGCACATGTATTTACGATATCTTGCAATCATGTATAGTAATCTGTGAAAGATTCATTTTCTCCCATAAAAATAGAGTCAAATTTGCTCGTAAGCATTTGCAGTTTTTGAATCTTCACAAGGTTTGTTTCCTCATGTGTAACTTCTAGAACATCCCAGATTTCTTTCGCAGTCTCACATGCCGAGACGCGAGAGAACTCAATTTGTGACAAAGCATTAAATAAGGCGTTAATTCCTTTGCCATTGTAAGAAGATGAGTCAATTTCTTCCTTGGTCCATTTCGACCTAGGTTTGATGGTGCGAACATCAGCAATAATTTCAGTTGGATTTGACCATCCTAACTCGATTGATTGCCACACCCGTTCGTCAATGGAAATTAAAAAGGCTTTCATCCGTACTTTCCAGTAGGCATAGTTTGTTCCATCGAAGAACGGGGGTCTGTTGATGTTTCCACCTTCAACCATTGTTTACAACCCTATTCCCGCTCTGATACCACTTGTTGGGTTATGTATAATATGGATCTAAATAGAGGAAAAAACACCTAGAGGGGGGTGAATAGGTGTAAACAATAAACACTCAAAAATCTTTGCGTAATAAAATCCAACGCGAAAAAATAAATAACACGTAGAGATTTTACATGGAAAACTCCATCACAGGAGTAAAAAACCACGGGACCGATAACACGGTGAAATCAACTAAGATTAAACACGTACAAAGGTGATATAACGTACTCACACACGACTCAACCTTTTTCCATACGCTCCGAGTTGATCTTCTCCGCTCGCTCCGCAACGCGTCTCGAATCCACGATTTGCGTCCAACGCCGAATCCACGGCGTCCAACGTCGAATCCACGACGTCTGACCGAATCCACGGTCTCCACCAAGTAGTACGTTTCGATCACACGAATCGTACCTCGCTCCGAATCCACGAGAGCGGTAGCACCTTGAATCCACAAGGCCACGTGAATCCACGACCCGATTTTGGAGTAAATCGTTATTTTATTGGTGGTGAAGATCCGCCGAATACTTAGATCAAAGATAGATCGGAAATACTATCTAAGTATTCATTAATTTGATTCTACTCAAAATATGAGTTTGAAAACCTAGAATCAAATTAATATAGAAGAAACATAGAATTAAATCAAGTTATTTCCTTTCTTCTCTATTGGTGAATTTTTCTCTTTTTTCGACCGTATTTTGGATTACTTTTGGATTCCTTTTGGATTACCCTAAAAGATAGAATTAGGGTTTATTTATAGGTTAGAAACCATTGGGAGAGGATAAGAATCAAAAACCAACCTTATCTGGAAGTTTTCGGGTCGACAGTCCGGACTGGAATAAGTGCGATCCGGACTGTCGTCAATAGACAGAACATTTCTAGAAAACCACGTTCGGGGTCCGGACTGAAGTTACCACGGTCCGGACTGTTCATGCAATTTCTGCAAACTCCACATTCGGGGTCCGGACTGAACCAGGTGTGTTCCGGACTGGATTTGCACATGAACTAACCTATGTTCGGGGTCCGGACTGTAGTGCCCTGATCCGGATCCTGAACATATAAATGTCCAGTTTTTGATTTTTATGCGATTAGAAATCCATCCAAGTGTTTCTACACTATAAGAAGTATTCGGATCACCAAACTTATTTAGTTAAACGTACCTGATACTTTTGAATTCTTCTTTCTTGAGATTGAGGTATATGATCCAACCATCTTCATCTTCAATCTTCAAGACTTAACCATTTTCACGAAATACGCCAAGACAAATTCCTTAACAAGAAGATCTCAGAATCTAAAGTTGTAAGAAAAATCTTGATAACTCTTCTTGAGAGATTTCACCCTAAGGTTGCAACCATTGAAACAATAAAACATTCGGACGAGATCAAAGTAGAAGAATTAGTTGGAGCACTTCAAACTTATAAAATGACTTTTCCTACTAACTCTTCTTCTGGAAAGAATTCCTCTTCTTCTAAGTCTTTAGGTATGGCATTAAAATCAACAAAAGAAGAAGACGCGGATTCATCTTCCTCAGACGCAGATGATAATCTATCAATGGAGAATTTCGAGAAACAACTTGCATTCTTGACAAGAAAATTTTGCCAAAATTTTAGAAAGGGAAATTCAAACAAATCATCATCCTTCTTTAAGTCCAAGAAAGGCAAAGAAACTTCAAGTTCAAAATCAAGAAAGTAAGAGGGTTCTTTAAATGACAAGAAGAACACCGATGGACAAATCTAGTGCTTCAAATGTAATGTACCAGATTTTGGTATATAAATAAATGTAAATAAAAATGGTATGAAATATAATTTTTATTGAGTTTAGAAAGGTAGAGGATGATCTGGGAATGAATTGGGCCAAAATCGGGATTAAAATAAGGGATTTAGAGTCTTATATGAGAAAGTGGGCCCAGATTGTAAGCGGAAAATTCACAGTGTCGGAAAATTTTGAGAAAATTATGGGAGGTCCGTAATTATGTTTTAACGCCATGGTAAAAGTTTCGCGTTGATCGGATACCCGGATAGTGAGAACGGGCTCCGCCAGCGAATTCCAATACAGTAGGGCTTTTGGCGACCCAGAAGTGGTCCAAACTAAAAATTTAAAATACTATGAGGTAAAGCAAGTTAAAGTGTGGCTGCCCATCAAATTTGAGTGAAAACGGGCGAGAAA
The DNA here is from genome assembly GCA_029204045.2 of Tillandsia leiboldiana. Lineage (NCBI taxonomy): Eukaryota > Viridiplantae > Streptophyta > Magnoliopsida > Poales > Bromeliaceae > Tillandsia > Tillandsia leiboldiana. The sequence continues at coordinate 26,047,285 of CM055071.1, forward strand.
CGGGCGAAAACGGACAAAAACGGGCGAAACTAGGCTTGGGCCCAAGTTTCGGGCGCCCGAAAGTTGGTTCCGGGCGCCCGGAATGTACTGTAGCAAACTGGATTTTTGGGCTGCAGCGAATCGGGCTACACTGTAGCGAACCCTGTTCACTGTAGCAGCCCGGTCCAGACGGAGGAGCGCCCGAAAGTTACCGTAGCGCGCCCGAATCCCGAGGCAGTTGGCACGGATCCCGAGGCAGTAGCGCGAATCTCGAGGCACGGGCGCGAATCCCGAGGCAAGGCAAGCGCGCGCGGAGCGCAGGGGTGCGCGGCTCGAGGCGCGCGGGGTAGGTGGGGGACGCCACATGGCGTCTCCCCATTGGTCGCGGCAACCGAGGGCGCAGGCGTGCGCGGGGAACACGCGCGGGCTCTGGCGCGGCGTCAGCAGGGGAGGCCACGTGTCGGCCTCCCATTCGCGGGTCAGCGCGACGCGACGCGTGACGCGACGCGACGCAGCTACGGCGGGCGCGAGTGCGGTCCACGTGGCAGCCTCTGATTGGCTGCCACTGGTCCGTGGGCGCGGTGCATTTGTCTAGGGCCACGTGTCGCCTCCTGGTTGGCCGCCGCGTGTGACGTGGAGCCATGCTGACGCGGCGTGGACGCGTGGACCGCGGGGGGGCTGGTTACTGTAGCAGCCTGAATCGATTTCGGGCGCCCGAAAGGTGCGCCCGAAATCGGGTTTTTGGCCTATATACGCCCGAATGGCCCCATTTCTCCTCCTTTTCTCCTTTTTGCTTCACCCGACCGTACTAGGAGAGGGAGAGGGTGATTCCGCTGGGGGGATTTCGAGGGCGCACGAGCACGCCGTGGACCCCGTGGAGCGCTCAAGGTGTTCCAAAGAGCCGAATGGATGCGTTGGACGGCGCGACGTTGTCGAGGTAGGTCCCGTGTGTCATTTTGCGGTACTTTTGGCACAGTTTTGTGGTTTCCTTTTGGACGTTGGATTTGACCCCATGCCATTGTGCGTGATAGGGACCGAGTTTTACTGTGCCGTTTTGCTGAGCGAAGTGTCGCCGGGCGTTTTGGCACACACCGTTTTGCGTGCAAGCTCGTGGGAGACATGCACCGTTTTGCGTGCGGACTCGACGAACTTGCCCTGTTTTGGGCGCAAACTCGAAAAATGTGCACCGTTTTGCGTGCAACATTGAAAAAGGAACGTGCACCATTTTGCGTGCCAATCCGAGGTACGTGCTCCGTTTTGCGTGCCGATTGAACTAACGTGCACCGTTTTGCCTGCAGTCTCTAATATTGTGCACCGTTTTGCGTGCAGGGCTAGAAGAACGTGCACCGTTTTGCGTGCAACCCTATAGAAAAGCGTGCACCGTTTTGCGTGCAGATTTGAGGTACGTGCACCGTTTCGCGTGCAGGTTGAGTTGTCGCGCACCGTTTTGCGTGTCGTCTCTAATGTTATGCAACATTTTTCGTGCTGGGTTGGAAAAACGTGCACCATTTTGCGTGCAACCTTAAAGAAAGGCGTGCACCGTTTTGCGTGCAAACCCGAGGTACGTGCACCATTTTGCGTGCAGGTTAGATTGACGCGCACCATTTTGCATGCAGGCTGAAATAGCGCGCACCATTTTGCGTGTGAGTTTTAATAACGTGCACCGTTTTACGTCCAGGTTTGGAGGACGTGCACTATTTTGCGTGCGGACTCGAGGGTTATGCACCGTTTTGCGTGCAACCTCGAGGAAACAAGTGGAATCGTGCGGAGACCAATTGCAAGTGTCTACAAGCAATTTGGGACACCACAAGGTGGGGGATTCTGCCGAAATTGGGCGACCTCTCCCCTTGCTCCTTTGCTTTTTGATCTCGAAGCATGATAGTAGCCTGTTAGAGGCGTTAGGGAATCATGATAATAGTGGCATGCGTAGAACATAAATATTATTTTATGATTGATATGGAAAAAAATTGCATGCGTAGAAGTAGACAATTAACTATTATTGTGATCATGTTAGGGTGTAACCCTAGGAACCATGTTAAAACATAAGGGAAAAGAAATGCATGATGGTAGTGAGACTTAGGAGAAAACCTAGATTTAGGTTTAACGGGTGGCATGATGACCTAGGAGATACACCTAGATGGACGAGTGGCATTACCTTAGGAAATAACCTAAGGTTGAGGATAGAGTGTTAAACATAGAGTCAAGGAACTCTAGGATAAGCATGATATGGAACTTAGGTAAAGGAACCTAAGGTGAACCAGTGGGGTTAAACTCTAGTGATGAAATAGAGTTAGGGCAACTCAAAGTTAAACATGGAACAGGAAAATAGAGTTAGTATAACTCTAGGATTCAGTGAGGAATCAGGAAAAAGAGGATTAGATCCCAAAGTTAAAGAATTAAACAAATATAACCCTAGAAAGTCATAGGACGTCTGGGTAAATGGACAAATTAGTTTAACTTCAATCTGAGTTAAATAAAGGAAAATGGGAAATAATCAAGTGTGGAGACATGAAAGGAAAAAATGGGAAATAGAGTTAATAAACTCTAAGTTAGATAAAATTGAAAGTAACTAGTGTCCTTATGACATAGTGTAACCTTAAGGGTAATTGAAACATAGGGTTGTGAATTGAGAACAAGTAAGAAAAGTGTAAAAAGGGGCTAGGGAACTAAGGAAATTGCCAAGTGGCAAAATAAGTGGAAATGTAAATGAACAAGATGTTCAAACCTAAATTGGTGTTAGAGACACCCAAATTATCCTAGAGTAAAAAACTTAGGATAAAAGAGATAAAGCTTAAGTGAAAGATGTGGGTTATGTTATATATGGATCTGAACAGGGGAAAAAACACCTAGAGGGGGGTGAATAGGTGTAAACAATAAACACTCCAAAATCTTTGCGTAACAAAAACCCAATGCGGAAAAGTAAATAACACGCAGAGATTTTATGTGGAAAACTCCAAACCAGGAGTAAAAAAACCACGGGACCGATCACACGGTGAAATCCACTAAGATTAAACACGTACAAAGGTGATATAACGTACTCACACACGACTCAACCTTTTCCCATACGCTCTAAGTAGATCTTCTCCGCTCGCTCCGCAATGCGCCTCGAATCCACGATTTGCGTCCAACGCCAAATCCACGGCGTCCAACGTCGAGACCACGACGTCCAACCGAATCCACGGTCTCCACTAAGTAGTACATGTCGATCACACGAACGTACCTCGCTCCGAATCCACGAGAGCGGTAGCACCTTGAGTCCACAAGGCCATGCGAATCCACGCGCCGATTTTTAAGAAAATCGTTGTTTTATTGGTGGTGAAAATCCGCCGAATACTTAGATCGAAGATAGATCAGAAATACCATCTAAGTATTCATTAATTTGATTCTACTCAAAATCTGAGTTTGAAATCCTAGAATCAAATTAATCAATATAGATGAAGAAACATAGAATAGATCTAGTTTTTCCCTTTCTTCTCTATATGTGGATATTTCTAATTTTCGGTCGTCGTACCCTAAAAGATGAACAATAGGGTTTACTTATAGGTTAGAAATCTTTGGAAGAGGATAAGAATCAAAAACTGACTTAACTGACTTTTTCCCGTACGACGGTCCGGACTGGATTTAGCTTGATCCGGACTGTCGTTATTTTTCAGAGAATTCATGAAAAATCGTGTTCGGGGTCCGGACTGAAAGAACCACGGCCCGGACTGTTCATGCGATTTCTACAGAATCCACGTTCGGGGTCCGGACTGAACCAAGGGCGATCCGGACTGAAATTCTGCATGAACTTCCCTACGTTCGGGGTCCGGACTGAAGTACCCTGATCCGGATCCTGAACATATAACAGTCCAATTTCTTGATTTTTATGCAATTAAAAACCATCCAAGTGTTTCTACACTCTAAGAAGTATTCGGATCACCAAGATTATTTAGTTAAACGTACCTGATCATTTTGAATTCTTCTTTCTTGAGATTGAGGTATATGATCCAAACATCTTCATCTTTAATTTTCAAGACTTAAACACTTTCACGAAATATGCCAATATAAATTTCTTAACAATCTCCCCCTTTGGCGGTTTCGTGACAAAACAAAAATCCACTTAAAGAAAATTCAAAAAGATTTTTTTGTTGTTATCACCATACAACAAAAATTTACAAATAAGATCCAAATACATGAGATAAACTCCTAAAACAGACTCTAGACTTAGACGTTTAAACTCTTTGCAAAAGAAATAATTCTTGACAAAAGAAATCGTTAGATACCTCAAGAATTTAACATTCAAAAACCAAACAGAGAGATGGAGTTTATACTCACCATGTCATTTACAAAATCAGATATGTATGAAGATAATCAATCAAAGCAATTCACATATCATCTAAGCATTAAATTCCAAATGTCATAAGTATGTTTGTCATCAAACAACTTGTTAGTAATATTACATGCCCAAATAGTTAGTCGAATAGTTTGTCGAGGCATGCATTTATTCACAATACAAACCAAAGTTGTTGTCATACTTACCTTCCAAGTATTAAGTGTTCCAAAGTTCTCACAACCATATCCAAATGTTCCAATCTCTCTCCCCCTTTTTGTCACTAAAGTTAGCCAAAATTACAAAAATAAAAGGGAGTTAAAAAGTTCAAAAAGAGTAAGTGTAACACCCCCGGAATTTGGATTAGTCCACTATATAAATGATATAATAGGACTAAATCTCTAACCCGGCTATAGCATTTTGGATGGTAGCAAGATCCAAGAGGAACATGAGAGTTAAGCGTGCTAGAGCTAGAGTAGTTCTAGGATGGGTGACCCCCTGGGAAGTGGGGCGTCACAGTTGGTATCAGAGCCATTCACCAGCCGGAAATGTGAGATGAGTCTCGGTTGAGCCAGGGTTATATAGCGGGTAGAGCGAGGCTCCCTGGCTAATGACCGTTGTGAGTGGAGTGCAGCTCCTCACAAGGTCGGCTAAGGCTAGCGAGACGAGTCTCACATCGCCTGGTGCTTGTGAGTGTGCTTGAGCCTGACGTGGACGTCAGGGCTTAAAGGGGGGAAGAATGTAACACCCCCGGAATTTGGATTAGTCCACTATATAAATAATATAATAGGACTAAATCTCTAACCCGGCTATAGCATTTTGGATGGTAGCAAGATCCAAGAGGAACATGAGAGTTAAGCGTGCTAGAGCTAGAGTAGTTCTAGGATGGGTGACCCCCTGGGAAGTGGGGCGTCACAGTAAGAACTAAAACTTAAAATCCTGCAAAACAAAAAATTAATTAGAACATTAAAAAAATCTCAGTTGGAATCCTCAGAGCTGTTGCAACCAAGTTTTTGAAAGATCTTCTTGACTAACTTGGCTAGAGATTTTTGTTTCTTCTTTAAGTCTCCGATGTCGGAGGTCATCTTGACGAATTCAGAAGACATTCGCTCTTGTTCCGATGAGAGCCGTTGTTGTTCTCGGTAAATTGATGTAACAGAGCCATCATCCTTTGAAGTTGAAGTTGCTGCTGCTGCTAGTTGTGCTGAAGGTGCTGCTGGTGCTGAAGGTGCTGCTGGTGCTGCTTGTCTCTTTCTGCGAGGAGGTGTGGGAGGCTCATCCTGTCTCATGTAGTTGGACTTCACAATTGTTGTATCATTGATAGTTCCCAGACTATGCATGTATGCGGTCGAGCTCGTGTCGATTTTGAACTTTCTAAAGATGCGCATAATGATCATCGGGAACGGAAGCCTCTCCGTTGGATGTGCATTCTCCACATATCTCGCCATATTTGACCAGGTGAGGTAAGGAATATTGTAGTTAGAGCCCAAGGATGCTGTAGGGTGTCCAAGAAGATATACAAACAGAATCCTATCCCATCGAAGAACTTTTGTTTGCATGTTAGGCAGGATGTTGTAGCAAACAATGAAGTTCAAGTAATGGTACTCAGGTCGAAGTTCTTTAGAAAGAATTGAATTCCCCGCCGACTGAGTATCTGGGAGACAAATGCCATCCACAACCACTCTTCAGGTCGTGTTGGTGAAAACATGACCCTTGAGGTAATGAGTCCCATCTACCCGAGCCTTCATTCCCAACACCTCTCCTATCAACTGAGGTGTGATCCTCAGCTTGACATTTCGAACGGTTGTTTGAAATTCTCTGGGTCCGTCTTCAAGATCCACCAACCTTGATGCATTTTGATAGAATATCCTCACCATGTGAAGACAATAGCCAGAAGTGTCCGGGAAATTGCAGATGGGAGCAAGTCCCGCTTGCTCAAATAGAGTGGCAAATAGCGCCGAACGCTCCTTAAGAGCTTTGACATTGACATGCCTCTCCCCGATGCATTCCCTTTTCTCAAAGTCCTTTATCCTCTTGGAGCTTATGTGCACAAATTCCTGTGGAGGGGGCTCGCTTGCAAGTGGCTCTTCGACTGAAATTCCTCGAGCACTATCTCTCTTTCGAGCAACGCTCTTTCTTTTCATTGGAGCCGTAGTTGGTTCCATTGGAGCTTTTCCTTTGTCGGCAATAGTAGGCGCTGTCTTTGCCTTTGTTGTAGCTGCAGGGGCTTTCCCCTTTGATGCAGTCGATGCAGCATGTGTTGCTCCTTCTTCCATAAGCTCGTCCCAATCCACAGATTCCGTCTCGGATTCTGTCTCGGAGTCGTCCACAGGGACATACTCCCCTTTTTCTTGAGTTTTCTTTGCTCTTTTGAGCTTGTTTGTCGCTCGAGTCCCTACCAAAGCTGCGATGAACACTAGAATCCATGCAAAAACCATCTTTGCTGCTAGTGCGTTAGTAAATGAAGAACCTGCGAGCAAGAACTCAAGAACATGAAAAATTGTTTAATTTTTAAAAATTTGAAAAATTATACCTAAACAATCATTATCGTGTACAGAGACTAGGAATCAAGTTAGTTTTGCAAAAAGAATTTTAAAAATAGATCAATTCCATGATTTTCAAAAAATTCTCATAATATGCCCTAAAACCGAATTTTTAGAAATCGAAGCTCAAAAATCCGTTAATCAAGTGAATACAAGGCATATAAACAAAACTAATCTACCCAGAGTTCTTATTTCAAAAGAAATTTGACCAAAAACCGTTTAAAATCGAATTGGAGTCATGAAATTCCTCACGTTTTGGAAGAACAGGGCAAAAATAGTGAAGAACCTAAGTTTTGATCAAAGAAACTTACTTGAATCGGAAGAACTTGAGTTTGAAAGGCTTCAAATCAGTTGTATTTTAGAGAGAGAAGCTCTGGAGATTTAGAAACAAAAGCTTGAGGTAAAAAGAAATCAAATACCCTTTTGTTTCTTATAAACCCTAGCCGCGGTACGGATCAGCTCGTGAATCCAGTCCGGAACGGCAATCCGCAGACAATTTCTGCGTTCGGGATCCGGAACAGACTTTTCAGTCCGGATCGGCTTCAACTTTTTCTTCAGAAAAATTTACAAAAATTCTAGAAATTCCAGAAAAAGTATGTAAGCACTTTTGTATATCAACTTTAAACAAAAATCATCGTTTCATATCAAAAGAAATAGATTATGCTAAATCTATCAATAATATCCAAGTAATGAAACGAAAATTTATAAAAATTAAATCCTTTACAGTTGAACAAGTTCAAATCATCAATCACAATATAATGAGTAATGCGTTTATCAAATCATTAATTTTGCAAAGAAAATGAAGCACATAGATCGATAGATGTTTGAAATCCCAAATAAGTTTGATAATATATCTAGTCAATTTATTGTAGGGAGTGACTCTTTGAGCATCTTTCAATAAAAATACCCACCTTATACCAACCTTGGAATTCGACAGAGTCAAGTATTCCAAAAAGCATTTTATTTAATCAACAAGAAAAACCATGCTTGGTATACACGTGGTAGCTGCACACAGTACTCGGACGACCGAGGTGGTAGCTCTTTCCTCCATGTGGTGGTAGTTTTCACACTCCTCATTGGGATGTAACTCTTTCCACATCTTTTGAGCATAAAAATGTTAATAAACTCCCCCTCAATTGGCTATCAATTATTTAAGATATGAAGTATTCAACCAAAAATTGATCTCGTGTTCATACTTAACTCAATTTTCAAATATGATAAAAACTATACCAAGAGATTATTTGAGAGAGAAATTGACTTTGATCAATTAAAGATGAACTAATTGATATAAATGATCATTGCATCAAATGAATTATCAAGATATCTAAATCATAATAAATTTCTTATGTTATGAAAGGATGCAATTAAAGTCAATAACATATGCTCAGTTAATGTTCTATGTACAAGCATAGATAAAGAATAGAAACACAAAACAAAACCTAACCTAAGCAATGGTTTCAAAAAGTGTTATTTCAAAGAAAGCATTCCAATTGCTTTACGCAAATGAATAAACCGTTTTTGATCCAAAGGTTTTGTTAAAATATCAGCTAATTGATCTTCAGTTGAAATATAAGAAATTTGAAGAATACTTGATTCAACTAGCTCTCTTAGAAAATGATATCTAAGTTCAATGTGTTTCGTTCTTGAGTGCAACACAGGGTTTTTAGAAATATTTATAGCACTAGTGTTGTCACAAAGAATAGTTACCGAAGTTGCAGAAATTCGGAAGTCGCTCAACACGCTTTTCATCCAAATCAATTGGGTTGAACAACTACCCGCTGAAATATATTCCGCTTCGGCAGTCGAGAGTGCAATGCAGTTTTGCTTTTTACTATGCCAAGCAAGACAATGGCCAAGATAAAAACATGCACCACTCGTGCTTTTCCGATCATCCACTGATCCTGCCCAATCGGCATCTGGATATCCTATTATGTCGAGAGTTGTGCCCATAGGATACCAAATTCCGAAATTTAGTGTACCTGTGACGTACCGGATGATCCTTTTCACCGCATTCAGGTGAACCTCCTTTGGTGCTGATTGATATCTCGCGCAAATCCCAACACTAAAGGATATGTCTGGGCGACTAGCCGTGAGATAGAGTAGACTTCCAATCGTGCTGCGATAAAGCTTCTCGTTTACACTTTCACTGAGAGATTCACTTCCTAATCCCTTGTTGCTAGTTCCCATTGGAGTCGGAAAGTCTTTAGAATTTTCTAATCCGAATTTCTTGACCAACTCCTTTGCATACTTGGATTGGCACAGATGAATGTCTTCTTCACTTTGTTTGACTTGCAATCCAAGAAAATACGTTAGCTCGCCCATCATGGACATCTCAAATTCGCTTTCCATGGTTTCAGCGAATTTTGAAGCATCGTTATTCCTTGTTGCTCCAAATACAATGTCATCGACATAGATTTGTGCCACAATGAAGTTATCCTGAAAATGCTTCACAAAGAGTGTCCGATCCGCTCCCCCTCGAGTATAGCCCTTTTCCAAAAGGTGCTTTGTCAACCTTTCGTACCATGCTCGCGGTGCTTGTTTTAGACCGTAAAGAGCCTTATTCAGTCGAAAAATATGGTTAGGTAGTTTATGGTCAATGAAACCTTTCGGTTAAGCCACATAAACTTCTTCATTTAGAAAACCATTTAAAAAGGCGCTCTTAACGTCCATTTGAAAAATCTTAATTTTGAAATGACAAGCAATCGCAAAAAGGATGTTAATTGACTCGAGACGAGCTACCGGGGCGAACGTCTCATCAAAGTCTATACCTTCAATTTGTGAATAGCCCTGAGCAACTAGGCGTGCTTTGTTCCTAATGATGGTACCATCCTCGTTTTTCTTGTTCTTGAAAATCCACTTAGTACCAATGATGTTTTGTTGCTTTGGGGGCTTCGTTAGTTCCCAGACTTTGTTCCTTTCGAATTGATGGAGCTCTTCTTGCATTGCTTCAATCCAATAAACGTCTTGAAGAGCTTCATCAACGTTCTTTGGTTCCAACATGGAGACGTAACACGTAACTCCACAAACCAACTGTCTCCGAATCCTGACTCCTTCATGTGGGTCTCCAATATTATTTGACTCTGGATGATCCTTGGAGATATGTAGCGTTTGAGGTAACGGAGTGCTCGGAGGTATATGTGATGATTCCTACATATCAGCTAAACTAGAAGAACCATTAGATACATCAACATTATCGAAAGAATTATTATGAGAAGATGCATTATCATTTACAGGAGATTCATCATCAAGAGACATATCAGGGGTAGATTTATCAGATGAAAAATGAAAAGCTTTATCTACTTTAATATTAAAAGATTCTACCATCGTTTTAGATTCGAGATTAAAAACCCGATATGCTCTACTGTTTGTAGAATAACCCATGAAAATTCCTTCATCACTTCGAGAGTCGAATTTTCTAAGATTTTCACGATCACGTAAAATATAACAGCGACTCCCAAAAATTCGAAAATATTTGATATTTGGTTTTCTACAAAACCATAGCTCATATGGTGTATTTAAAGTACCCGGGCGCAAATAAACTCGATTAATTACATAGACCATGGTGTTAACTATTTCAGCCAAAAAATGTAACGGGAGTTTCCAGCTGTGAAGCATAACACGCGCCATCTCTTGTACTACCCTGTTTTTGCGCTCGACTACACCATTCTGTTGAGGTGTATAGGGTGCAGAGAACTCATATTTTATGCCATTGGAAGTGCAAAAATTAATGAATTTAGAATTGATGAATTCTCCACCTCTATCACTCCGAACACGAACGATCTTTTCATTTTTCTCAATCATAACACGATGACATATCTCATGAAAAAAATTGAAAGTATCCACTTTCTCTTTTAAAAATATTACCCATGAATATTTAGAGAAATCATCAACCAAAAGAAAAATGTACCATTTACCTCCCAAACTTGGTTGACGAGTCGGCCCCATTAAGTCCATGTGCAATAATTGAAGTGGCCGTTTGGTTCCCACGTGGTTTAAATTCTTATGCGCGGTGTAGTGGTCCAGAATTCCATGCACCTTTCCCGATGAATCCATTATGTATAACACCTAGTGTTGGTGTCTGACCCATGGTGCATCAAAGGAGTGCCACAGATGGACCCTGTGAGATCTTTGTAGCAGATTTGGCCTTCGGCTGCATTCGCTGAATTTTAGAAAAGGTTTTGGGCCAAACAGAGGTTGGATTTGGATTCAGTGCGGAAAAACGCTTGAAAACGGCTATTTGCTTGTTAAATTTGGAGTCCGGATGACCAAAAAGGGGCTTCCGGAAGTTTTCGGAAATTTTCGGTGCATGGGGGAGACCGTGGACCGGCCTGGAGCCACGTGGCGCCCTATCATTGGCCAGCTCACGCAGCTCGGTCCACGGGGAGGCACGGCGGTGCATGGACCGCGGGCGGGGGACGCGTGGCGTGCCCGGAGTGGCCGGTGCACGCGGCGCGGACCATTGAGTTGTGCGGGTTCGGTGGATCGGGTGCTTGGACATGTGTCGGCCTGGCATTGGCAGGCTCACGAAGGCGTGGTCCACGGATTGCACGAGGGGGACGCCTCGGGGCGCGTGCGCACAGAGGCGCCAGGCGGCGCTGTCGGCCGCACTCGAGTGCGGGTGAGTGCGGTCCTCGTGTCGGCCCGCCATTAGCGGGCCGTACCTACCGCCGTTGACCCTGAGGGACGCGTGGCGCGCGGCGGGAGCCTTGCACCGCTGTTTCCTGTTGCAGGGAGACGTGGCAGCACCAGGGCAATTCGGGCGCGTCGGATGGGAACCGTCCGACCGGATTTTCGGGCGCAGTGCGCCCGAATCTTGCGCCCAAAAGTCCGGCCCGCACTGTTTTGGGCTGAGCCTATAAATAGGCTTCCTTGCATTTATTTTGGGCTTTTTAGACTCCTTTTCGCAGTGGCCTCTTCAGAAGATTTCTCCCTCTCTCAGTGCCCTACACTTTGGTGGATCTCGGAGATTTTTTGGAGGCACGCATCCCGAGGTTTGCGTTTTTTCGGCGCGGCGCGACGCTTGTTCTCCGGCGACCCGCTTCGCCCCTTCTCAGTGTTTGGGCTCTCCCGACTCACCCCGACCTCCTTTTTCGACGATTCTTCTGCCATCGGACTCTCGACGGGTAGGACTTCAACTTCTGTGTTTTGAGCTTCCTCTATTTCCGTGCTGACCTTGGAGTTTCCCGAGCTTCCATTTGACCCCTCTTTCTTCGCGGATTTTTGGACCGCACTGCGGTGTTCTAGCTGTATCTTTTCGCACAGACGTCGGATCGAGGCGATTCAAAAGGCAATTTTCATCTACGCTTCGAAAGGAATCTCCTGATTTTTTCCCTGAATTTTTGGAATATTTTCCGAAGGTGAGAGTCTCCTTTTACTGTGGTTCTTTGACACAGAATTTCTGGACAGTTTTGTTTGGGGTGTTTCCCTTACAGAATTTGTAACTCAGCATAGAAAACTCGGATTTGAACGTGCAGGTACTCGTTTCGACGGGTTCGTCGCGAGGATCGCGACAGTATTTTTGTTGGAGTTTTTCGGGCAGATCTTGCAGGTGAAAATTACTGAATAGTGGACTGCTGTAATTTGGGACAGATTTTGTGATGTATTGTGTGATTAAATGTTGTTTGTTCTTTTGGGGTATGTTGTACAGTTTTGTGGAGGTTGTTTGGACCGAGCGTGGGCATCACTTTTGGGACCAGGATTTAGCGCTCGAGGTGGGTGTTGTTGTAAATCTCCTACTTTGATTTCCCACTAGGCATATTAGAGTGTTGCTTGATCATGTTGCTAGTTAGAATTGTGAAATGGACCTAGCATGCTTGTATGAGATCACGGGTTCATTGTTACTACTTGCATGGTTAGAGAACTAAATGTTAGTAAGTTGTGTTTCCTTGCTTTAGATGTGTAGTTCAAACACTTGGAATCATGCTAAATCCATATCATGTTGTATGCATAATGGAAGGTTTGGACATGTGGATAGAGTCATATTTTGGGAAGATTATTTGTTAGTGAGTTCCTATCTTTACAACAACATATTGGAAGTGATTGTATCTTGAAAAGCAAGGTGTTAGGGAAATTCTTTATTCTTGTGAAAAGCATGTGATTAGTGCCCGCATCTTGAAAAGCTCATTGTTAGTCGATCATGTATCAAGATTGTATCACGTATCATGTATTACGTATCATGTACATCGAAGGTTCCATGCACTTAGTTTTGCAAAAGTTAGAATACTTGTAATTGTTTTATCAAGTAAAGGACTTTGCATGCTTGTATGGTCATCTAGCTAGGCCCCTTTTTCTGCTACACAACATATTGGGACATGACTTAGGAGAAACCATGTTTAGTCGTTCTCCTTTCTATTCAGTTGCATATTGCTCGAGTTAGAGCAGGAGTACGAGATAGTGTAGTCGAGGTCATCGAGTCAGGGTCAGATTAGACTCAATTATGGATCGTGGGAAAATGTGGTAACCGCGGACAGTAGGCGGTTAGCCAGATGTTGATTACTTTATCAGATTGGGTATCAGATCTCTCTAGTGGATGAAGTTTCCACTTATTGAGTATTATTGCACCAGATTGGGGATCGGGGTTTCGTTAGTGGATGGATTTTCCCACTTTGATCATAGTCATGATCTAGTCCTGCTCTATAGAGATACTTGTGTTACTTGTTACTGAGATACTTTGCTCGTGTGGGTCGCTCCCCTCGAGCGCCGCTCCGGAGTAGGCTTTTGACCGTGATGGGCCGGTCAGTTGGTGAGTTGTGAGTGATGACAGAGTTGGTGAGTTGTGAGTGATGTCAGAGCAGGCAGTGCCAGTGCTTCCTGGCCCTTGGATTGGGTTCCTTTGGGCGGTTAGCCTTATAGTTGCATGCATACAGTTATCTTCTGATACTGCATTTAGAGGCATAGTAGTGATAGTCTTTCCTTAGCAGTAGCCTTTATAGCTTACTACTGTTTTCCCTTTTTGCCTCTAGTTGTCCTAGTGGGCCGTCAGACTTTGAGGTTTTCCCACTAGGGGAGGCTACTGTTTTATATAGTAGTTCTCACCCCCATTGTCTCTCTCTTCTTTTCTCCCTTTGTTTTGCAGAGTCTTCTGCGGGAGTTGCAGGGTCGTCTCGGGCAGAGCAAGGCTAGCAGATAGCGGATTAGGTAGCTCATCTACCCCCGACTTCGAGTTTAGTCGTGTATCAGTTGTACCCCTTTCTTATCTCAGACAGTTGTAGTTCATTTTGGGTCTGGCTCTTGCCAGCTGTTTGTACTTATTTGGTGAGCTGGGAGAGATACTTGTATATTTTGAGAGTTTTTACTTTGCTTTTACTTTCTAGCTGTAGTCTGAGATGTTGTAGCTTTATTTTAGCTCTGTTTATGCTCCTTTATCTATATCTCTTATATCTAAGCAGGTTACCAGCGCTTCGTGTACACGGGAAATTCTGTGTGCACGGCGGATCTGTGGACGGGCCCGGGTTCTGGTTTACACCCGGGGCGTGACAGATTAGTTTGGTATCAGAGCTTAGGGATAGGTCAGTTGGGACTTACAAAAACCCTAGGCTTTCGGCAGACCCTAGGATGTTAGGGCGTGAGCGGCGTGATATTTTGTGAAAGTCGGTGATTTTGGTCAGTTGACTCTTCCAGTGAGTGAAGAGGGATCGACATACCCTATTTCTGTTGAACAATTATGTTGGCTGCAGACAACATAAAGTTGCAGAAATAGGGGGATGTCTTTGACTTTCGCTAGATTGGGTCTTGTGGGGTTTTGTTGCTGATTTTTGGTTTACTGTGGCAGGATGTCCCCGCGTCGTCGTTCACCCACCCGGGGTACCCCCGCACCTTCTGAGGAGTCTGAGCGGGCAGTATCCGCCGAGTTGGGAGAACTGTGGGCTTTGGTGACCCAGTTAGTGGCGAGGAGCTTCCGTCAGGACCAGCGCCTGGAGCAGTTACTGGCGCGGCAGGGTGACTTGGCGGTTGGCGAGGGGGCCGGGGCTTCAGAGCAACGTCCAGACAGGAAACGCCCAGCCCCCAATGATGATGGACAGGCCAGTTCAGGGAGACCATCACGACCCCCGCGGCCCCAGCCTCCTGGCCGTGGGCGTCTTGATCGACGAGGACCTGGTAGGACTCAGAGGCCACCGCAGTAGCAGTCTCGACAGTCTCGGGCGTTGGCCCAGTGTGTTTTCTGTAGGGGGCAACATCCATCAGATACCTGTGGCTTGAGGGAGGGCCAATGCTTCCGATGTGGGCAGCCAGGCCACATCCGTGCCCTTTTCGTACCTTGATAGCACCGTCTTCAGCATTGGCCCCTATCGCGTCCCAGCAGAGGCCGCGATCACGGCTACAGAGACGGCAGCGGCAGCAGAGGCAGCATCAGCCGCGGCAGTTAGCGGTCCCTGGCAGTTGTATCTTCTATGGGGGTCAGCACTTTCCCGATAGTTGTGATCAGCGGCAGGGACGCTGCTACCTTTGTGGCCTGTTTGCATATTTTCGGGTTACGTGCCCTCTGTCGGCACGTGCATCATCGACTTCGGCATCTGTTCCTACCACTTCCCAGCTACGACCGGGAGCTTCACCGACAGGTCTCCAGGCAGA
Organism: Tillandsia leiboldiana; assembly: GCA_029204045.2. Lineage (NCBI taxonomy): Eukaryota > Viridiplantae > Streptophyta > Magnoliopsida > Poales > Bromeliaceae > Tillandsia > Tillandsia leiboldiana. Next base: position 26,062,687 of record CM055071.1, read on the forward strand.
CCGAATTTTGCCTCCACACCCTGCTGGTGAGAGACAGCCGTTGTGGAGCGATTGGGATGGCTCAGCGCAGGCGGAGGATTCTGCTACGGGAGGATTCTGCTACGGCTGACTGTGGGGAGGCAGGTATGATTTATTTCTAGCATTTGGATTCTTGTCTTATTTGTTATACGAGCATCGCATTCTTTTTGTAGATCTGTTGCATCATCGCATGGGTTAGAGTTAGGGCTTTTACCACGTCCACGAGTGGTTCAGTTTTCCGATTACACTTTGCACGTGGAGGAGTGTTAATGGTCCTGCCGATACAGACCGAGTCATGGTTTTTGCCAGCGGACCGGATGGTCCTGTATCAGCTGTGTGATTTTGATTTAGTACTTGAGTTGTTGAGCTGGCTCGCTACTTCACGGCAATTGATCAAGCCGCAAGAATGGTGACCTTTAGCGAGCCAAGCCAGGAGGTGATAGTGAGAGGGTGCCAGAGTGCTTTCTTCGCCTTGGTAGTTTCGACTTCCCGTGTGAGGCAGATGATGCGCAGCGGAGGCGTGGCCTTTTTGGCTTGTGTTGTTAAGGAGCCCACGGCGGCACCGGGACCCGGAGATATCCCTATCGTCCACGAGTTCCCGGAGGTGTTTCCACTGGAGCTGACCAGTATGCCGCCGGATAGGGAGGTCGAGTTTTTGATTGACGTAGTCCCAGGGACTACGCCAATCTCTAAGGCTCCTTACCAAATGGCACTGGCGTAGCTGCGATAGTTAAAGGTGCAACTTCAGGATTAAATAGACAAAAGTTTTGTGAGACCTGGTGTATCGCCTTAGAGAGCGCCGGTGTTATTTGTGAAGAAGAAGGTTGGGTCGCTTCGATTGCGTGTGGATTACATAGAGCATCAGTGTTTTTGAAGAATGATCTCCAGTCAGGTTACCACCAGCCGAGGGTGAGGGCCGAGGACATCCCCAAGACGGCTTTTAGATCCCGGTACGGGCATTACGAGTTCCCTGTTACGCTTTTTGGTTTAATTAATGCCCCTGCTACATTTATGGATTTGAAGGATCGGGTATCTCAGCCGTACTTGGACTAGTTGTCGTTGTGTTTATTGACGACATTTTGATGTACTCCCGGAGGGATATAGAGCATGTGGAGCACTTGAGGATAGTGCTGCAGCTTCTGCGAGAGAAGAAGTTGTATGCCAAGTTTTAAAAAGTGCGAATTTTGGCTCCGGGAGGTTGCATTTCTAGGCCACTTTGTATCAGCCTCAGGAGTGGCAGTTGACCCGACGAAGATTGATGTTGTTCGGGATTGGCCTAGACCGACGATGGTTACTGAGGTCCATAGTTTTTGGGCTTAGTGGGTCATTACCGTCAATTTGTGGAGGGCTTTGCGAAGCTCTTTGCCCTTTTCCCCTGACTAGTTTGACAAGGAAGGGAATAAGGTTTGTTTGGACTGAACGGTGCCAGCAGAGCTTTAAGGAACTGAAGAGGAAATTGATTTGGGCACCACTTCTGGCATTGCCAGCAAGGGGCGATGGATTTATGATTTGCAGTGATGCCTCTCCCAGCGGTTTGGGATGTGTTTTGATGCAGCATGGTAGGGTAATTGCTTATGCTTTACGGCAATGAAAGGATTATGAGAAGAATTATCCTACACATGATTTGGAGCTTACGGCTGTGATGTTCGCGTTGAAGTTGTGGCGGCAATACCTCTACGGAGAGCACTGTGAGATTTACACTGATCATAAGAGTTCGAAGTGCTTGTTTACTCAAAAGGAGCTGAATTTGAGGCAACGCCGGTGGTTGGAGTTACTAAAGGACTATGATGTGAGCATCCTTTATTATCCCGGCAAGGCCAAGGTTGTAGCAAATGCTGTGAGTAGGAGGTTAGTGCAGAGTTTGAGCATGTTGATCACGCGGCAGGCACCGCTTGTGGAGCTGTTGAGGCGTCTACAGATTGAGATGGTGTTCCTTGGGATCTCTGCTAGATTTATGTATATGGTTCTACAGCCCACTCTGTTAGACAGGATTAGGGAGACACAGAGTGAGGACCCCCACTTGACGAGAATCAGATCACAGCTTCGGGCAGATCAGATTGGGGGATTTTGCAGTGGACAGCTCGAGTGTACTATGGTACAGAGATCAGAGTTGTGAGGGGTCCATCATACATCTTTTGCCATTCATTCTGATAGTACTTGGATGTATAAGGACCTCAAGGCACACCCTTGGTGGTTCAGAGTGAAGCGGGATATTGGAAGCTTTGTGACTCACAGTTTAACTTGTCAACAAGTGAAGGTAGAGCACCTGGTTCCTGTGAGCAAGTTACGAAGTCTTCCAATTCCCGAGTGGAAGTGAGACCATATCACGATGGATTCCGTTACAGGACTGCTTAGGGCACAGAGTGAAGCCGAAGCGATTCGGGTTATCGTGGATAGACTCACCAAGTCTGCACACTTCTTGCCTGTACAGATGACTTGGTTGTTGGAGCGTTTGCTCTTTGATTTTTGGATGAGGAGGTTAAGTTGCGCGGTGTATCTGCCTCGACTATATCTGGTTGGGACCCGAGGTTGTACCGCTTTTAGTGGTGAGTCTACAATCGGCCTTGGGGACCCAGCCCTGATTTAGCACCGCGTTCCACCCACAGACCGATGGATAGTTTAAGCACACCATACAGACCCTCGAGGATATGTTGAGAGCGTGCGTTATGGATTTAGAGGAAGGTGGTACAGGCACTTAGCGTTGGTTGAGTTGCGTGCAATAACAGCTTTCAGGCGAGTATTCAGATGGCTCCGGACACAAGTGTCGGTCGCCCTTGTATTGGAGTGACATGGGTGAGAGGATGACTTTGGGACCGGATTTACTGTTGGAAACAGAGGAGAAAGCCAGAGTAGCTCGCCGACATCTTGAGGTGGCTCAGAGTCGTCAGAAGAGCTACGCCGATACTTGGCGGCGAGACCTAGAGTTTCAAATGGTGATCAGGTCTTTTGAAGGTCTCGCCCTCGGTAGAAGTCCGGAGATTGGAGTTCGTGGGAAGCTCAGTCCCCGCTTTATTGGACCCTTCGAGGGACTTGAGAGAGAAGGCCCGGTGGCTTACAGAGTTGCCCTTCCTCCACACCTGGCTGGAGTCCAGGAGGTTTTCCCCGCTGAGGATATATGTATATTCGACCCTTCGCACGTGATGGATTTCACTCCTTTGGTGATTGGTGAGGACCTTGGGTATGAGGAGCGCCCGTTGCCAATTCTTGCTCATGAGATGAGGGAATTGCGCAATCGGACCATTCCGTATGTGAAGATCTTGTGGAGCAATCACGAGGAGCGTGAGGCTACTTGAGAGCTAGAGGCAGTGATGAGAGATACCTACCCCTTTTCTGTTCGAGGCTTCCGGCTGAGGTACGTCTGTTTGTTCTTTTCCTTGTTTCGTGGACGAAACTCCTAGTGGGGGAGGATGTAGTGGTCCAGAATTCCAAGCACCTTTTCCGATGAATCCATTATGTATAACACCTAGTGTTGGTGTTTGGCCCATGGTGCATCAAAGGAGTGCCACAGATGGACCCTGTGAGATCTTTGTAGCAGATTTGGCCTTTGGCTGCATTCACCAAATTTTAGAAAAGGTTTTTGGACAAACAGAGGTTGGATTTGGATTCAGCGCGGAAAAACGCTTGAAAACAGCTATTTGCTTGTTAAATTTGGAGTCCGGATGACCAAAAACTGGCTTCCGAAAGTTTTCGGAAATTTTCGGTGCATGGGTGTCACGCCCCGGGGTCGAAACTGCGACCCGGGCTCGCTAACAGATCCGCCATCTGTACGGAAACTGCCGTACAGATGAAGCGTCTAGCCTGCAAAAGACAAAACTACAGCTACACAGATATCAGAGCGGATAAAAAGCTGTACTATAAAATTTCACAACTACAAAGTTGCAACAACACATAGCCTATCTCCCAAAATCAGAAGATACAAATAGAAGTCCACCTATACAACATCTACGAATCCAAATGGGAGATAGCTAAACAGGAAACATAACCAACTCCCACAATCCGGGATGGTACATCTACCTCTCTCTAAAGTAACAATGCTGGTAGGGAACTATCACGCGACTCCCTGTCCTCGATCCGTCCAGTCAAGCCCAGCAGGAACGGAAGAAAGCCTCAGCAACCTATCACCGACAGAGGGTGTGAGAACTACATCCTACAGTAGTTCTCAGTGGGTACCATCTCCAAGAACCACGGTCTGCCCACTAAGTCTACCAGAGGCATAAGATAACAGATAAGACTGATAAAGTAAATAAGCTGGAAAAGAATCTACAGCTATCATGCCTCTATCTACTATGCTCAAAAGGAAGAGACTATGGATGATGGTATGCAGCCACTCAGTGCTGGCAATATGTCACAAGTACTACCCAAGACACTCTACAATGACACATGCTACGCCATCACTCTATCAGTGTAACTCAAATCTCAGCGACTGCCCCACAGGGTCCAGTCGAGTCAAGCCTGCGCCCCCTGGTGTATCAACCAGGGTGTCCAAACGGACAAACTCGATATCTCACACAGTGACCCCATGGTAGCTCGGCCAGGGGTATCAAGCGACCTCTAGTATATGAACTAGGCGCATCATCGCAGCCTCGTCAGGCTCGGTATCATCATCGCAGCCTCATCAGGCTCGGAATCATCAACGCACCCGGGGCGTGGTTCGAGGGGTGCGACCCCACCGAACTCAAGTATCGCATCAGTATCACTGTCTCACAAGTGGCTCCTGCAGGCTATAGTCCTCGATCAAACAGATCGGTATCTCGATGCTCAAAGCACAACTCAGTCGGAGAACCCTCCACGACTCACTCTCACAACACTGACCCACTCAACGAAAGTACTACCCGGATGGGACCACCGTCTCTCCCAACGGCTCCCTCAACAACACCCCACTGAACTCAACACACAACACACGGCCGGAGCTACTCCACGGCCAGATCTGCGAAGGGTCCGAAACCCCGGGGGACTAACATCTACGTCCCCAAGAAAGAAAACAGCCCTTAGAACCCAGATCACTCGAATCCGCTCGGGTGGATAAGTTTATAAGAAACCATGTCATTTATTTCAGAAAACCATTCGATCTGAGAGAAATCCATCTTATTAATGATTTATAGTCTTTTTAGGAAAACCCTTTGAAATCAAGTTTTATGCCCAAACCTCGAAGAGCTAATGCCCTCGTCCTATCACACAAGAACAGACTCAGGCAACCTTGCGAGGCTTGGAAGAAACATTGGCTGACTAAAATCATGTATTCATCCAAAAAGGGTCTGGGTTCAAGGTCCTGCTAACACACGTGCGCCACGATCACAACAGGGTGGTGACGAGAAGAACAACGGAAAGGAAAACCCCGGGACCACCGTTTAACTGAAACGGTTCCCCAAAACACTAACACTGGCCTAACCCATCCACCAGACCCCACTCGGCCCCCCGGGCCCGAGTACAACACCCGTCCCACAACACTCTGACCACTCAGCCCACTACCTGGGCGAGGAACACTATGTCCAGAAGAGTATGAACCGTGTGGGATGTCTAAAGCAAAAAAGAACCTAGCCCAGATTAAGGTTCTCTATCGGTCTGGTCAAACATATGCACATATGACGGGGGTGCTAGTTAAGTTCCAAGAAAAACACTTAAACTAGCATGCAATCCTATCACAATAGAATTAGAAGGAAGTCCGTAGACTTGGAGAGAAAAACCAACCCACCTCAGAATGCCACCAATTGCTTGTCGACACTTGCAATTGGGCTCAGCGGGACCTACCTGGCCTCCAAGGGGTACGCACGCAACACGAAGACCGATGCCAGAATCCGCCCGTGAATCGGAGCACGCAGCGACCAACCACACGACCGCGCGCTCCGCGGAAGCTAAAAACCGCACCGCAAGCTGTCAGAAGCGAAGAAATCACAAAATCAATCAAAACGGTCAAAACCGGGCATCCGACGGCGAAAAACAGCCTCCGTCGGCAAAAACCAGCCTCCGTCAGCAAAAACCAGCGCCCGACGGCGAAAAACAGCACGCGGCGGCAAAAAAACAGCACCGTCGGCGAAAACCAGCGCCCGACGGCGAAAAACAGCACGCGGCGGCGAAAAACAGCGAAAACCCTGCGCGAAAGCCCGCGCGAAAACTGCTCGCAACCTGCTCGCGAAAACCGCTCAAAAACAGCTTGACGGCGAAAGAGCAGCAGCCGACGGCGAACACCGGGCTCCGACGGCGAAAAAACGGCGCCGGCACGCAAACCAAGGAGTCGCCCGCCGTCCGGGAGCATGCCGAGCGGCGAAAAACCAGCCGCGCGACGAGGGAGGCCCGCCGCACGGCGCCAATCCACGCAGCGACCTGCGGCGCCGCGCGCGGCCCTGCCGCGCGCGGCCATGCCGCGCACGCCTGCATGCGGCCCTGCCGCGCGCGCCTGCGCGCGGCCAAGCAGTGCCGCGCGCACCTGCGCGCGGCCCTGCCGCGCGCGCCCGCGCGCGGCCAAGCAGTGCCGCGCGCGGCCAAGCAATGCAGCGCGCACCTCCGCGCGGCCATGCCGCGCGCGCCCGCGCGCGGCCATGCAGTGCCGCGCGCGCCCGCGCGCGGCCATGCCGCGCGCGCCAGCGCGCGGCCAAGCAGAGCCGCGCGCACCTGCGCGCGGCCCTGCCTTGCGCGCCTGCGCGCTGCCAGGCAGCGCCGCATGCAGCCCTTTGCTGCACGCGGCGCCGCGCCCAGCTGCATGTCGCCGCAGGGTTCTGCCAACAGCAGCACCCTGGCGCCGCGCGTGCGCCGTTCCGCGCCCGCGCGGCCGCCAGCGACGACAAAAAAACTGAAAAGACCCCCAATAAATCCAAAAAATCCCCAAAAATCCAATTAATCCAAAAATCCAATTTTTAGCATTTTAAAAACCAATTAAACATCCTCAAAGCTCAAAAACCCGAGAAAACCTCAAAAATCTGAAATTGCTTACCTCGACGACGCCCGCCGCACGCCCACGAGCTCCACGCGGCCTCCAACGGCGAGTCCAAAAAACCAAGATCACCTCAAAAACCCTCTTCTTCCTTTTCTTTTTTCCTTTTCCTCTCTTTTCTTTTCCTTTCTTTCTTTCTTCCTTTTTCTTTCTTTCTCTCTGCTGCAGAGGGAGGCTGGGGCCTTTTATAAAGCAAAAGGCTTTATAAATTAAATTAATTAATTAATTAACTAATTCCAAAACTCCAACTCCAACTCACTTTTTGCCTTCGGGCTCTCTGCCGCTGCCCGGAACCTCCCGAACTCCGCTGTAAATCAAAAATACACGCGCTCACAGCTTTTTCTCTTCAAAAAGCTCATCCGTTGAGTCGGGGTGCTCAAATCAATTACCGGCTCCAAAATTGCCAGTTCCGACTCACTTTTTGCCTCCGAGTCCTCCGCGTCAGTCTGGAACCTCCCGAACCTCGCTGTAAATCGAAAATACACGTGTCCACAGCTTTTTCTCTTCTAAAAGCTCATCCGTTGAGTCGGGGTGCTCAAATCAATTACCGGCTCCAAAACTGCCAGTTCCGACTCACTTTTTGCCTCCGGATCCTCCGCGTCAGTCCGGAACCTCCCGAACCTCGCTGTAAATCAAAAGTACACGTGTCCACAGCTTTTTCTCTTCAAAAAGCTCGTCCGTTGAGTCGGGGTGCTCAAATCAATTACCGCCTCCAAAATTGCCAGTTTCGACTCACTTTTTGCCTCCGGGTCCTCCGCGTCAGTCCGGAACCTCCCGAACCTCGCTGTAATCTGAAAGTACACCTGTTCCTAGTGTTCCTGAATTTCCAGCACTCCACGGTGAAGTCGGAAATTCCCAATCTGATCCTCAATCGGCCTACAAAGCCCGGAAAAACCCCGAATCGAGCTGGAGCTTCCGCGTTGATCCGAATCAACCCGACATCAACTGTGAACTCAGTTGCAACATGCCCAAGGCAACTCTCTGTTCCAAGCCATCCGTGTGGTCGGCGCGCTATCCAAAGACCCGGTACTCTACATTCTCCCCTCCTTCAAAAGGTTTCGTCCTCGAAACCAAAACACACACCCTACCACAAGAAACCCACATCAGGACTAACATCAACTCCAACTCTCTCTCAATTTGAAAGGCAGCCGAAAATAGCGAAAAGTCCGAAATTTCCAAAGGACCGATGCCTTCACCCCGATCAAACAAGAACAGGTTCCAGCATCGCCTCCATTTCTGGAGTCGTCCTTCGAAATTTTTCGCTCCGTCTGCTATTTTCGGCGATAAAACAGGAAAACTAGGAGAGAGAGATGTTGAAGCTGTCCCTGCTGTGGCCGCCACTCAAAACCATAATCCACCAACTCAACCATGTAGGGGTGCAAAACTCAAGTCTATAAACATAAATCTCTGCGGCTGGTGGCTTCCAAAAATTGAAGTCTCCAAAAGGTAAAACTCCTCCGTTGCTCCTTAGCAACCAAAACAATCAAGTTCCGTAGGCACATCCCTCGATTAGGCAACCAACATCTCCCCTCTTAGGAGTTGCTGCACTATCCTCCAGTGATCTTGACGCTCTAAGCCACTTCGGAAATAAATCCAAATGTCCACGACGGGTCCGGCTGCTAACCCGTTCAAACACAGCTGGAGTACTCGATTCTTCAAATCCTAACAATCGAGGCCTCAGTCGATCCACCTGACCGCAAGGGAAGCTCAGAAAGCCCCTACCGGGTTCTGAACACTAACCGGGCACAACCTCGGCTGCAAGGTTCCATAACCAAGTCGACCATTATCTCGGTCTCCAATCCACTATCCTGGCGCCTCAACTGCCGAGAACCTCCAGGTCTCTGTCTCCTCTGAGACACATGATCCTGAGGCTGGCACCATGGCAACCTCGATCCACTCCACTATCCCGAAATCAGGCAATACTGGAAGACTCTCTCTCTGGAGCTGGTCCCTCGATCTCCGTCCTTCCTGGAGGTGATCAGTGATCCTCGGTCAATCCATCGCACATGCCCAATCGCTGCATCTACGGTCGGCACCCGTCGAGAATACACAATGAGATAGATATCCAGGTGCAGTCCCCTCTCAACAATCAACCTCTAACCTCATCCTGGGTGACAAGGGGCCCACTGCTCAACCATCGTGGAAACTCGCTCTCGGTGGTCCAACAGGACGAACCCGACGCCACCAACTCTCGGCGTCCCTAACCAAAGGCGCAAGATCAAGCGCCCTGAAGCTTCTCCTGGATGAACAAATCCTTGAATAGCTTTTCCATAGCAGCGATCCAGTTCTCGGCCTCCCAAGGCCCCAACTTAATCCCAAAATCTGCAGGGGATGGGACTGGATGAAGTAAAATAACCGGTTGGCAACCTCTCGCTGCTCCTGCACCATCAGGGGTGCGACCAGGGTCGAAATCGGCAATGTCGCGGCTGGAGTACTACTGGCGATACCCCGGGAGATGCTCTCAGCTCGAACATGCGCAACACACGCTCCATGTTCTTCTCCTGGCGCCGCAACGCCTCCGACATCTGGGTCACCAGAGCACGCAGATCCTGTACCTCACTCTGCCCAGCCTGCTCGGCAGCCCGCTGTCCGGGCTCCTCAGCTGAGGTCAAACGCCCGCTCGTCGCTGCACGACGTCTCGGCGGCATCGCAGGTAACTGAACACAAAAACGAACATCAGGACACAACAACCATACGACCCAATCCAGCGAGAGTCTAAAACTTGTTATCCTTCCTAAAGTATTATGTTGTCTGCAGCCAACATAATCACCTTGAGAGAATAACATATCAAATCACTCATCCCAACCCGAGGGAGAGGTAAAAACTCAATCCGGACTCTCGCTAAAAGTCACGACTCTCCCGTAGTCATCCTAATGTCCAACCACAAGCCTAGGGTTTCTAAGTCCTCAATGACATATATCCTAGGCTCTGATACCACTCTAATCTGTCACGCCCCGGGGTCGAAACTGTGACCCGGGCTCGCTAACAGATCCGTCATCTGTACGGAAACTGCCGTACAGACGAAGCGTCTAGCCTGCAAAAGACAAAACTACAGCTACACAGATATTAGAGCGGATAAAAAGCTGTACTATAAAATTTCACAACTACAAAGTTGCAACAACACATAGCCTATCTCCCAAAATCAGAAGATACAAATAGAAGTCCACCTATACAACATCTACGAATCCAAATGGGAGATAGCTAAATAGGAAACATAACCAACTCCCACAATCCGGGATGGTACATCTACCTCTCTCTAAAGTAACAATGCTGGTAGGGAACTATCACGCGACTCCCTGTCCTCGGTCCGTCCAGTCAAGCCCAGCAGGAACGGAAGAAAGCCTCAGCAACCTGTCACCGACAGAGGGTGTGAGAACTACAGCCTACAGTAGTTCTCAGTGGGTACCGTCTCCAAGAATGACGGTCTACCCACTAAGTCTACCAGAGGCATAAGATAACAGATAAGACTGATAAAGTAAATAAGCTGGAAAAGAATCTACAGCTATCATGCCTCTATCTACTATGCTCAAAAGGAAGAGACTATGGATGATGGTATGCAGCCACTCACTGCTGGCAATATGTCACAAGTACTACCCAAGACACTCTACAATGACACATGCTACGCCATCACTCTATCAGTGTAACTCAAATCTCAGCGACTGCCCCATAGGGTCCAGTCGAGTCAAGCCTGCGCCCCCTGGTGTATCAACCAGGGTGTCCAAACGGACAAACTCGATATCTCACACAGTGACCCCATGGTAGCTCGGCCAGGGGTATCAAGCGACCTCTAGTATATGAACTAGGCGCATCATCGCAGCCTCGTCAGGCTCGGTATCATCATCGCAGCCTCATCAGGCTCGGAATCATCAACGCACCCGGGGCGTGGTTCGAGGGGTGCGACCCCACCGAACTCAAGTATCGCATCAGTATCACTGTCTCACAAGTGGCTCCTGCAGGCTATAGTCCTCGATCAAACAGATCGGTATCTCGATGCTCAAAGCACAACTCAGTCGGAGAACCCTCCACGACTCACTCTCACAACACTGACCCACTCAACGAAAGTACTACCCGGATGGGACCACCGTCTCTCCCAACGGCTCCCTCAACAACACCCCACTGAACTCAACACACAACACACGGTCGGAGCTACTCCACGGCCAGATCTGCGAAGGGTCCGAAACCCCGGGGGACTAACATCTACGTCCCCAAGAAAGAAAACAGCCCTTAGAACCCAGATCACTCGAATCCGCTCGGGTGGATAAGTTTATAAGAAACCATGTCATTTATTTCAGAAAACCATTCGATCTGAGAGAAATCCATCTTATTAATGATTTATAGTCTTTTTAGGAAAACCCTTTGAAATCAAGTTTTATGCCCAAACCTCGAAGAGCTAATGCCCTCGTCCTATCACACAAGAACAGACTCAGGCAACCTTGCGAGGCTTGGAAGAAACATTGGCTGACTAAAATCATGTATTCATCCAAAAAGGGTCTGGGTTCAAGGTCCTGCTAACACACGTGCGCCACGATCACAACAGGGTGGTGACGAGAAGAACAACGGAAAGGAAAACCCCGGGACCACCGTTTAACTGAAACGGTTCCCCAAAACACTAACACTGGCCTAACCCATCCACCAGACCCCACTCGGCCCCCCGGGCCCGAGTACAACACCCGTCCCACAACACTCTGACCACTCAGCCCACTACCTGGGCGAGGAACACTATGTCCAGAAGAGTATGCAACGTGTGGGATGTCTAAAGCAAAAAAGAACCTAGCCCAGATTAAGGTTCTCTATCGGTCTGGTCAAACACATGCACATATGACGGGGGTGCTAGTTAAGTTCCAAGAAAAACACTTAAACTAGCATGCAATCCTATCACAATAGAATTAGAAGGAAGTCCGTAGACTTGGAGAGAAAAACCAACCCACCTCAGAATGCCACCAATTGCTTGTCGACACTTGCAATTGGGCTCAGCGGGACCTACCTGGCCTCCAAGGGGTCCGCACGCAACACGAAGCCCGATGCCAGAATCCGCCCGCGAATCGGAGCACGCAGCGACCAACCACACGACCGCGCGCTCCGCGGAAGCTAAAAACCCCACCGCAAGCTGTCAGAAGCGAAGAAATCGCAAAATCAATCAAAACGGTCAAAAACGGGCATCCGACGGCGAAAAACAGCCTCCGTCGGCAAAAACCAGCCTCCGTCAGCAAAAACCAGCGCCCGACGGCGAAAAACAGCACGCGGCGGCGAAAAATAGCTCCGTCGGCGAAAACCAGCGCCCGACGGCGAAAAACAGCACGCGGCGGCAAAAAAACAGCTCCGTCGGCGAAAAGCAGCGCCCGACGGCGAAAAACAGCACGCGGCGGCGAAAAACAGCGAAAACCCTGCGCGAAAGCCCGCGCGAAAACTGCTCGCAACCTGCTCGCGAAAACCGCTCAAAAACAGCTTGACGGCGAAAGAGCAGCAGCCGACGGCGAACACCGGGCTCCGACGGCGAAAAAACGGCGCCGGCACGCAAACCGAGGAGTCGCCCGCATTCCGGGAGCACGCCGAGCGGCGAAAAACCAGCCGCGCGACGAGGGAGGCCCGCCGCACGGCGCCAATCCACGCAGCGACCCGCTGCGCGGTGCCGGAGCGCGCCGCGCAGCGCCCTGCGGCGCTGCGCGCGGCGCCCTGCGGCGCTGCGCGCGGCGCCCAGCGGCGCTGCGCGCGGGCACGCGCGCAGCCCGCTGCGTTGCGCGCGGCCGCGCGCGCCCGCGCGCCCGCGCAGGCCCGCGCGCACCTGCGCGCGGCCCTGCCGCGCGCCCCCGCGCGCGACCAAGCAGTGCCGCGCGCACCTGCGCGCGGCCATGCCGCGCGCGCCCGCGCGCGGCCATGCCGCGCGCGCCCGCGCGCGGCCATGCAGAGCCGCGCGCGCCTGCGCGCGGCCAGGTAGCGCCGCGTGCAGCCCTTTGCTGCACGCGGCGCCGCGCCTAGCGGCATGTCGCCGCAGGGTGCTGCCAACAGCAGCACCCTGGCGCTGCGCGTGCGCCGTTGCGCGCGCGCGCGACCGCCGGCGACGGCAAAAAAACTGAAAAGACCCCCAATAAATCTGAAAAATCCCCAAAAATCCAATTAATCCAAAAATCCAATTTTTAGCATTTTAAAAACCAATTAAACATCCTAAAAGCTCAAAAACCCGAGAAAACCTCAAAAATCTGAAATTGCTTACCTCGACGACGCCCGCCGCACGCCCACGAGCTCCACGCGGCCTCCAACGGCGAGTCCAAAAACCAAGATCACCTCAAAAACCCTCTTCTTCCTTTTCTTTTTTCCTTTTCCTCTCTTTTCTTTTCCTTTCTTTCTTTCTTCCTTTTTCTTTCTTTCTCTCTGCTGCAGAGGGAGGCTGGGGCCTTTTATAAAGCAAAAGGCTTTATTAATTAAATCAATTAATTAATTAACTAATTCCAAAACTCCAACTCCAACTCACTTTTTGCCTTCGGGCTCTCTGCCGCTGCCCGGAACCTCCCGAACTCCGCTGTAAATCGAAAATACACGCGCTCACAGCTTTTTCTCTTCAAAAAGCTCATCCGTTGAGTCGGGGTGCTCAAATCAATTACCGGCTCCAAAATTGCCAGTTCCGACTCACTTTTTGCCTCCGGGTCCTCCGCGTCAGTCCGGAACCTCCCGAACCTCGCTGTAATCTGAAAGTACACCTGTTCCAAGTGTTCCTGAATTTCCAGCACTCCACGGTGAAGTCGGAAATTCCCAATCTCATCCTCAATCGGCCTACAAAGCCCGGAAAAACCCCGAATCGAGCTGGAGCTTCCGCGTTGATCCGAATCAACCCGGCATCAACTGTGAACTCAGTTGCAACATGCCCAAGGCAACTCTCTGCTCCAAGCCATCCGTGTGGTCGGCACGCTATCCAAAGACCCGGTACTCTACAATGGGGGAGACCGTGGACTGGCCTGGAGCCACGTGGCGGCCTATCATTGGCCGGCTCACGCAGCTCGGTCCACGGGGAGGCGCGGCGGTGCATGGACCGCGGGCGGGGGACGCGTGGCATGCCCAGAGTGGCCGGTGCACGCGGCGCGGACCATTGAGTTGTGCGGGTTCGGTGGACCGGGTGCTTGGACATGTGTCGGCCTGGCATTGGCAGCCAGGCTCACGAAGGCGTGGTCCACGCATTGCACGGGGGGTGGGCACCTCGGGGCGCGTGCGCACAGAGGCGCCAGGCGGCGCTGTCGGCCGCACTCGAGTGCGGGTGAGTGCAGTCCTCGTGTCGGCCCGCCATTGGCGGGCCGTACCTACCGCCGTTGACCCCGAGGGACCCGTGGCGCGCGGCGGGAGCCTTGCACCGCTGTTTCCTGTTGCAGGGACACGTGGCAGCACCAGGGCAATTCGGGCGCGTCGGATGGGAACCGTCCGACCGGATTTTCGGGTGCACTGCGCCCGAATCTTGCGCCCGAAAGTCCGGCCCGCACTGTTTTGGGCTGAGCCTATAAATAGGCTTCCTTGCATTTCTTTTGGGCTTTTTGGACTCCTTTTCGCAGTGGCCTCTTCAGAATATTTCTCCCTCTCTTAGTGCCCTACACTTTGATGGATCCTGGAGATTTTTTGGAGGCACGCATCCCGAGGTTTGCGTTTTTTCGGCGCGGCGCGACGCTTGTTCTCCGGCGACCCGCTTCGCCCCTTCTCAGTGTTTGGGCTCTCCCGACTCACCCCGACCTCCTTTTTCGACGATTCATCCACCCTCGGACTCTCGACGGGTAGGACTTCAACTTCTGTGTTTTGAGCTTCCTCTATTTCCGTGCTGACCTTGGAGTTTCCCTAGCTTCCATTTGACCCCTTTTTCTTCGCGGATTTTTGGACAGCACTGCGGTGTTCTAGCTGTATCTTTTCGCACAGACGTCGGATCGAGGCGATTCAAAAGGCAATTTTCATCTACGCTTCGCAAGGAATCTCCTGGATTTTTCCCTGAATTTTTTGAATATTTTCCGAAGGTGAGAGTCTCCTTTACTGTGGTTCTTTGACACAGAATTTCTGGACAGTTTTGTTTGGGGTGTTTCCCTTGCAAAATTTGTAACTCAGCGTAGAAAACTCGGATTTGAACGTGCAGGTACTCGTTTCGACGGGTTCATCGCGAGGATCGCGACAGTATTTTTGTTGGAGTTTTTCGGGCAGATCTTGCAGGTGAAAATTACTGAATAGTGGACTGCTGTAATTTGGGACAGATTTTGTGATGTATTGTGTGATTAAATGTTGTTTGTTCTTTTGGGGTATGTTGTACAGTTTTCTGGAGGTTGTTTGGACCGGGCGTGGGCATCACTTTTGGGACCAGGATTTAGCGCTCGAGGTGGGTGTTGTTGTAAATCTCCTACTTTGATTTCCCACTAGGCATATTGGAGTGTTGCTTGATCATGTTGCTAGTTAGAATTGTGAAATGGACCTAACATGCTTGTATGAGATCACGGGTTCATTGTTACTACTTGCATGGTTAGAGAACTAAATGTTAGTAAGTTGTGTTTCCTTGCTTTAGATGTGTAGTTCAAACACTTGGAATCATGCTAAATCCATATCATGTTGTATGCATAATGGAAGGTTTGGACATGTGGATAGAGTCATATTTTGGGAAGATTATTTGTTAGTGAGTTCCTATCTTTACAACAACATATTGGAAGTGATTGTATCTTGAAAAGCAAGGTGTTAGGGAAATTCTTTATTCTTGTGAAAAGCATGTGATTAGTGCCCGCATCTTGAAAAGCTCATTGTTAGTCGATCATGTATCAAGATTGTATCACGTATCATGTATTACGTATCATGTACATCGGAGGTTCCATGCACTTAGTTTTGCAAAAAGTTAGAATACTTGTAATTGTTTTATCAAGTAAAGGACTTTGCATGCTTGTATGGTCATCTAGCTAGGCCCCTTTTTCTGCTACACAACATATTGGGACTGACTTAGGAGAAACCATGTTTAGTCGTTCTCCTTTCTATTCAGTTGCATATTGCTCGAGTTAGAGCAAGAGTACGGGATAGTGTAGTCGAGGTCATCGAGTCAGGGTCAGATTAGACTCGATTATGGATCGTGGGACAATGTGGTAACCGCGGACAGTAGGCGGTTAGCCAGATGTTGATTACTTTATCAGATTGGGTATCAGATCTCTCTAGTGGATGAAGTTTCCACTTATTGAGTATTATTGCACCAGATTGGGGATCGGGGTTTCGTTAGTGGATAGATTGTTCCCACTTTGATCATAGTCATGATCTAGTCCTGCTCTATAGAGATACTTGTGTTACTTGTTACTGAGATACTTTGCTCGTGTGGGTCGCTCCCCTCGAGCGCCGCTCCTGAGTAGGCTTTGACCGTGATGGCCGGTCAGTTGGTGAGTTGTGAGTGATGACAGAGTTGGTGAGTTGTGAGTGATGTCAGAGCAGGCAGTGCCAGTGCTTCCTGGCCCTTGGATTGGGGTTCCTTGGGCGGTTAGCCTTATAGTTGCATGCATACAGTTATCTTTTGATACTGCATTTAGAGGCATAGTAGTGATAGTCTTTCCTTAGCAGTAGCCTTTATAGCTTACTAACTGTTTTCCCTTTTTGCCTCTAGTTGTCCTAGTGGGCCGTCAGACTTTGAGGTTTTCCCACTAGCGGAGGCTACTGTTTTATATAGTAGTTCTCACCCCCATTGTCTCTCTCTTCTTTTCTCCCTTTGTTTTGCAGAGTCTTCTGCAGGAGTTGCAGGGCCGTCTCGGGCAGAGCGAGGCATGCAGATAGCGGATTAGGTAGCTCATCTACCCCCGACTTCGAGTTTAGTAGTGTATCAGTTGTACCCCTTTCTTATCTCAGACAGTTGTAGTTCATTTTGGGTCTGGCTCTTGCCAGCTGTTTGTACTTATTTGGTGAGCTGGGAGAGACACTTGTATATTTTGAGAGTTTTTACTTTGCTTTACTTTCTAGCTGTAGTCTGAGATGTTGTAGCTTTATTTTAGCTCTGTTTATGCTCCTTTATCTATATCTCTTATATCTGAGCAGGTTACCAGCGCTTCGTGTACAAGGAAAATTCTGTGTGCACGGCGGATCTGTGGACGGGCCCGGGTTTCTGGTTTACACCCGGGGCGTGACACGCGGGCCCTCGATTGTTTCCCTTTTGACAACCTCCACAACAATGTTTTCTTTTAAAAGAAAGTTTAGGAACTACTCCCTTAACCACGTCTTTATTAGAAATTCTAGCTAGTTCCTTAAATTAATGTGACCTAGTGTTTCATGCCAAAGAGTTTCGTTATCAAGTGACACTAGGTTACAAAGTTCAGAAATTTTTTTAGGAACTACATAGCAATATTTTCAGACCTAACCCCTCTCAAAAAAATAAATGGTCCTTATCAGTTACAATGCATTCTGCAGAAGAAAATTACTGAAAAGTCATTATCAATAATTGACTAATGCTAATGAGGTTAGTCTTAAGGCCTTCAACAATAAAACATTGTTCAAAACGGGCCTTCTGGAATAGTAATTGTTCCTTTTCAACCATTTTAGAAGAACGACCGTCTCTGAAAACTACAAGTCCTCCGGAGGTTTTCTCTAAAGTTTGAAAACAATTTTTGTCACCGGTCATGTCACGGGAACATCCACTATCCAGATACCAAGACGAGTTGTCATAAGCATGCAGTGAAGTCTGAACGACAAGACAAGGGAAGATTTCACCTTTGTGCACCCAAACCTTTTGAGTTTTGGAGTACGTCGGCAATGATTGTGAAGTTATTCTCCTTGGTGAATGCGTCTTGTTTGATTGATCGCTTTCCTTTGAAATCCATGACGACGTCGTCTTGTTAGATGTACTACCAACGTTCTTTTCTTTTGAAAAATTCTCCTTTGATTTTCAGGGAATGACCTAGTTGGTAGTTGTTGCAAGAGGCGCTTGATTTGATCGTTTCGCTCCAATCTTGCAATCTCTCTTATGTGCCCTGCAAAACCACAACGAAAACATACCTTAGTACTTGTAGAACCCGAAGTAGGTGAGGTAGGCTTGTTGTCGTTGAATGCATTGAATTCCGTCGGAGGAGGAGACGCCGACTGGGCACAAAATTATTTTACTCGAACTAGGACTATCTCCAGTCGATTGTATCCAAGGCCCAAACGATCGTTTGACCAAGACCAAGCATCTTATCCAACTTGCTCCTTCCTGAAGAAAATCGCTTCAAATCTCCTTACGTTGGAAAATGGTCTTCGTCATCTCCATCTTTTCTTGGCGAGCCTCGGATAGAGCTTCAAGAAGTAATTAGCTTTATCCACCACTTGTTGTGTCTTCCTTCTCGAAATGCTCGTCTTCTCTTCCTTGAAGGGAACATTTACTTTAATCAAATGTCCCTTCCACTTCAAGACGTTTGAGAGAGGAGTTGCCCTTTTTTGCTTCTTCTTCAA
>CM055071.1:26081132-26154476 GCA_029204045.2 Tillandsia leiboldiana
CCCGGCACGAGATCAATACTCACAAGGGGTTTCAACGATTAGAACAACATCTGTCAGTTACCAGATAACAGTATAATGAAAAGAAACACATACCATTGCATCGAAGCCATGTAGAGCAATTCGTGATTTCTAAATAAAACGACCCCACCTGTTTCAACCCGGCAAAATCGCGCGCTAGGAAGGTCCCGAAGCAATCCAGCAGCTCCTCGCGGCAAAAAACTTTGCCACCGGACGTAGAAAGCTAGCGCTAAGCCACCACTGCGGAAACCGCGAAAACAGGGGTCAAAAAAAACCCGCGGCCCAACCCGCGCTCAAAACGGCGGTACAAAACAAACACCGCCCACGAAGGAACGTCGGGCGTTCGCGGAAAAACCACGCTCACCCCGCCGCGGCGCCCCGTCGAGCCGAAGACAACGGCACGAGCGGCCCACGCCGAACACCAAAGAACCGGACCCGCGCGGCGGCGGCCAGCCGCGCCGGGGCCGGGCAGAGCCGCGCGGCCCAAGGGTTGCCCGCGCGGCGCCCTGCAGTGCCGCGTGCCCGCGCGCGGCCTGCAGGCCGCGCGGCACCCTGCAGGGCCGCGCGCCCAGCGCGCGGGATGCAGGGCCGCGCGCCCCAGGGCCGCCCTCGCGGCACGCTGCAGGCCGCGCGGGCCCCATGGGCCGCCCGCCCGCGGCACCCTGCAGGGCCGCGCCGCCCAGCTGCGCAGCCTACAGGGCCGCGGGGCCCCATGGGCCGCCCGCGCGGCACCTCCGCAGGGCCGCCGCCGAGCGCGCGGCCTGCAAGGCCGCGCGGCCCCATGGGCCCCGCGCGGCCTCCAGCAGTGCCGCGCGCCCCGCGCGCGCGCCTGCAGTGCCGCGCGGCACAGGGGCCGCCCGCGCGGGCACCCCTGCAGTGCCGCGCGGCGACCATGCAGTGCCGCGCGCCAAGCGCGCGGCCTGCAGTGCCGCGCGGCACAGGGGCCGCCCGCGCGGCACCCCTGCAGTGCCGCGCGCCAAGCGCGCGGCCTGCAGGGCCGCGCGGCCCCCCTCCCGCTCCCGAGCAGACCGGCGCCCTGCTGCTCAAAAATGGCAGCAGGGCGCATGCTGCGCGCGGCGCTAATGCGCGCCCGCGCAGCGGCAGCCCTCACAGCTTTGCGCCGCCAAAGAAGCGCCGCGCAGCGCGGGCTCGAGCAGTACCTGCCACCACCGGACAACAAGTCCGCACCCGCCCAAAAACGGGGAAAGAAAAGGCGGAAGAAGAGAACTCAAAATCCCAAGAAATAAAATAAAATAAAGTAAATGGGCACCACCTCGTCGTTGCCGTCGCGCGCACCTCGCTCGGCGCTCCCCCGGCAACCAACAGGCGAATCACTCCCAAGAGGCCTCCTCCAAGGCTCCCGCTCTCTTCTCTCCTTCTTCTCTATTTTCCTCCCTCTGCTTCTCCAAGCCAAAAGAAAATCCTCCTGCTGCTGCTTCGAGGAGAGGAGGTGAGTGGCAGAGCCTTTATAAAGCACCAACACTAATTAAAGGCACTTAATTAAGTGCCACCAACCAAGCCACCACCAATTAAATTCCTCCACTCCCTGCCCAAGCCCCTCA
This sequence comes from Tillandsia leiboldiana, assembly GCA_029204045.2. Taxonomy (NCBI): domain Eukaryota; kingdom Viridiplantae; phylum Streptophyta; class Magnoliopsida; order Poales; family Bromeliaceae; genus Tillandsia; species Tillandsia leiboldiana. The sequence continues at coordinate 26,082,713 of CM055071.1, forward strand.
CAGCACCACACACACACCAAAAAAACCAAACTCAAATAAATCCTCTTTTTCACAAAAAAAAAATAAATAAATAAAATAAAAGCCCAAAAGTTGTCACGCCCCGGGGGTTTTATTTTAGCGGAAACGATACTTCAAAGTACGCGTAAAGTGCGTACGAATTTTTTTTTTTTTTAGAAACCTCCTTCCCCGCGCGTGCCCAGACCCGCCACATATACAGATTCACTCGAAAATCGGGCAGAGTCTCCTCTGTATATGCACGGCGTCGCGGCTGCTACAATAGCCGATTATGAGCAATCATTTTCCCATTTATCACAACAGTTCGAAGTAGTACGGTGCATGAAGACTAAACATACCCGTGGCCAATCAAGTGAAAGGATAAACTCACAGTTTTGAAAGCAGGTCCACACGACCCAAGGTTTTGAAGACAGTTTGAAAAGATGCCATAAATCCACAGGTTTGGAAAACAGGTCCACACGACCCAGATTTTTAAAAGATAGTTTTCGAAGTTCTTTTCTTTCTAGTCATGTTGCTTTGAAAGCGGCCAAACGGGAACAATAACGGAAATAGTAGTGCATAAGTAGAAAGAAAGAACTCAACATCCACACGACCCAACAAGGGTATCGAGAACCACACAGTAACCTACAATACTGAATGAAATGCAGAGAAGGTAAATAAAACAGCATACTAGGGCTCCCTCAGACCGACTGCTACCAACTCGGCCTCACCGTCGCCTACCTCTACCCCCTGGAGGTACCTGTCACAGAGTGGGTAGTCAGCGACACTATCATCAAAATAGTACTAAAGCAGTAAAGTAATACCAAGCCACAAAGTAAGGCTAGCCGGAACAACCGCTCTACTCGTAATGGTAACTCGCAACCACCTGTACCACCTGTAACACCTGTAACCCCGGTAACACCTGTAACACCTGACCGCGTCGGGATCCAATCCCGGCGGTCTCACACCTGACTACATCGGATCCAATCCCGGCAGTCCCACCCTGACTACATCGGATCCAATCCCGGCAGTCCCACACCTGACTACATCGGGATCCAATCCCGGCAGTCCCACTGCTCGCACCTCGCTGCCTCAGACCCCCCAGCGGTCAGGGGCCCCCACTACGTCACCTCGTGGGGTAACACGGGTCAAAGACCGCCTTTCCGGGAAAAGAGCACCCTTTGCGGTGGCCAAACCGCGGGTGCGCGTGTCGCAACTCGAGCATAAGTAACCAAGTAACAAGTAACCAAGTAACCAAGTAACCAAGTAACCAAGTAACCATGTCACGGGGTAAGGTAGTACATCATAGAAACCATCAGTGTTAGTACCGATTAATAATAAAAGTCCCTTTCGGATTACCACACAATACTCAGCCTCGACCGTAACCCCACCTCAACACAAGCGATCCCGGAATCCGCTGGGAGTCTCACCGGCTAGCGACTAACTGCTAGTACCTGAATAATAAATCCAAGTCAATAATAGACTCTCTCTCTCGTATCCATCCCTACTACTCACTGTGTGTGTAAGCTATACGGCAACCTTCGCCGAAGTCCCGGGATTTTGCCGCACTTTCCGGAAATCCGATTTCCGCTCACACGAAAGCCATTGGGCCTCCCACGAAGGGTTTAGAGATCATGGGCGTACAGCCCAAAACAGCCCATGAGGCTACAATTGCAGTTAGACCCCTAGAGTCTTACCCAATCGCACTTTTACAATGAAATAAGAGTCGTTTTTGCTCGTTCTCTTAACTGGGATAATATTTTTACGAACCGTCACTTCCAGTAAGTGACCCTCGACCCGCTGAACACCGTGCTCACCCATTTGCAGCAGCACGGTACCCGAGGAAAACTTCGGGCCATAAAATACCTCTCCAACATAGCTTAAATGCATTTTTTTTTCTCTTCGGCTCAACGAAACCGAGATCTGACGCGAGCATCGCGTCCAGTGACCCCAAATTAGCCAGGAGCTCACTGTCGCGGCCTCGCAAACCGCCCGGAACAGTGTTTGGGCTAAACTATTCTTTTAAGGGTTGTTAACCTATAACTTCACCTTTAATATCCAAATCAAAATCTGCTTTAGGGTTAAGCTCACAGCAACCTAAAAAGCCTGGGCTTGCTTCATTTGCAGCCCAGCAGTTGCTGGATCAACCAGATCCACACCTAGTCCACTAACAACGCATACAATGCACCAAACCTCAGTCTACCCAGATCTAACTTGATCTGAAGTGAGCATCAAGCTCAGGAGACATTTTTGAGCAACTTTCATATTCTGTTCAAAGCCTAAATCCAAACAGAACCTCTCTCAGGCATTTCATCAAACAGGTGGTGTGCTCTATTCCTCTCAACACACGCAAGCTTCCCCGACCTGGTTCTCAGCAATTACTGGACCAAATCCTGTGAAACTGGAAGGGAAAATGCTCCACAGGACACAGGCACATTCCCAGCATTTTGGTTTTCGCCTTGCACCCCTCGGATGGCCGGGGCCCGAAGTTGAAGAAGATGCCCTCAACCTCGAAATTCGGGCTGTTCCACCAGTGTTCTGGGACTTAACCAAAGCCTACAGGTGCTAAACACCCTCAGTGAACCCTCCTGTGCCTGTGGCCGCAACAGAACACGGCCGCGGCGCGGCGGTGCAAGCTCGTTATTTGGAGCTTTTACCAACAATGGCAACTTTTCCACTCAATGGTTTCGGGTGAAAAGGACAGCGGAAATAGCTCCTAGCAAGTTTTTAGGAAGGTCTGGCCTTGTCCCCCGCCGTCGGAGAGTCGCCGGATCAACAGCGCCAGCCATTATGGCCTCAAGCTCCTCAGCCACCCATGGCCGGCCCTCCATTCGGGCTGCATGGAAGCCATGCAAAGGCATGGATGCAACCTCTCATCCCCAGGGAGCTCCTCGACCACTTGTCCGGAGGGTGGGGAGGCCCGCCGGCGCCGGAGCACATAGCTCGGCCGAAGATGGAAAAAACCGAGAACTAGGGTTTCAAACTGCACGTGTTACTCAACCAAACTCCACCAAACTTTGGCAGAAATGACCTATTGGTCCTACAGTCCCAACCCATCATTTTACTTTTCATTAAGAAGTTGCCGGGAGCAAAGATAGCTCGAGGCGGAGCTCTCGGCTGTGCAACTCGGCCGCCGACCAACCGATGGCTTCCCATTTTCGGGGCTGTGCGTGGAGCATCCTTAGAACCTACAAAGCTCACTTCCAAAGGTCTTGGCCTCTAAAACTCCAAGAGTAAAGAGGGCTTACCTCGCCGGAGTTGGGGAAGATGGGTTTGGTGCCCGTTTCGCTCCTCCCAGCGTCGCGCGGGCCACGGGGAGGATGCAGAGGAAGTGGGAGAAAGCTTTGATGGAATTGGGTGCAAGAAACTCTGTGTATCCCCCTCTCCTCCAACGTCCACTTCCCCTTGTTATAACCGGCCTCCCCACCTTACTACGAGCCACCCCACTGAGGGAGAGCGGTTCTGGGAGTGGGCGTCGTGGCAGAGGTGGTGAGGAACGTGGATAAGCGGTTGCAACCGCTCCCAAACCCACCACCTTAGTGTATAGGGTAATTTAGTGAATTTTCCACTTTCTTTGCATTTAGGTCCCTCTATACCTTATTTATTACTATTCAGTCCATAGCTGTAGGTCTTTTATGCATAGAGGTCCCTCTCCAAGTAACCTCATTGCATTTGACACATAAAATATTGGGCTTTTTACAAAAATACCCCTTTTTTCGACGTATTTCACGCATTTCGAGATGAATGGTTCGTCAAAATGCGAAAACCGACTTCGCCACGACGTCCGGCTCGTCGAGACCTATCAAGTAGCGTATTTGTTTGCTTGATTCAGCGCTCGAATAAAATCTCGGGCCATAAAGTTCTGTAAGTTGCAGTATGACGCACGCACTTCGATGCACCCGGATCACTAAACGCGAATTCCGTCAGTGCCATTGTGCTCAGAATGGCGGTGCCATTCAAATCGACTACCCGAATCGCTAGATTCGGACTCCAGACAGTGAATCGGCTAACGTTCGCTCGGTGGGGAATTAAATCAGGAGGTTACTATTCACGACTTAAGTCGTGGGCCCCACAAGCTTCTTTACTGATTTCTGAACAATCCGACCGTCGGATCGACAATTAGTTTATATCATTTTCAATCGATTCGACGAGACGGTCGCACTAGTGATTTCAGATTTTCGAGATCAGATTCGGATCCGAAAGGCAGACATAGTGCTCCGTAAACTGTGCAATATGCGCACCGGTATGAAAGTCACTAAGGTTTAGATCTGCTTCCTCGCTCGCAACCATACTTGAATTTCTCGAGTGCTACATCACTCACACCTTAAAAGAAGTTTCGTCCCCGAAACTCAAATACACTATGAATCCAATAAGTGGGGAAAGGCTCAAGCATGCCTGACTTGCGCTCCCAAAAGGCTTTGCGCCCCTCCTGATCCGCTCGTTTCTCTCTGGCACTAGGAGGGATTGCAGTTTCCCCCGCCGGGCGTTGACGTTCGGCCCCTATTTGTTGACACACCAGGCAATGAGCTACAAATTGGGTTACATCCCTCTTCATCTTGGGCCACCAGAAGGTCTGCTTGAGGTCCCTGTACATCTTTGTGCCTCCTGGATGCGCTGTATAAGGGGCGCTGTGTGCCTCGGACGGAATTTCCTTCTTTAATTCCGGGGTATCCGGCACGCAAATCCGCCCGCGGAACCGTAGGGTATCATCGCTTTTTAATGAAAAGTCCCCTTCCTGCTCCGGTGAGATCTTGTCTCTTACGAGCTGTAAGTGCGAGTCCGCCTGCTGTCCCTCTCGAAACTTTTCTAACAGTGTTGGCTTGACTACCAGAGTTAGAAGTTGCGCAACCGTGCCCGCTGACACTACTTCCAACCCTAGTCGAGAAAATTCTGCGATCAAGTCGCTCTGCTCAGTTATCGCACCTACCGATCCTTCCCACAATCGCCCCTTCCTGCTCAAAACGTCCGCTACCACGTTTGCTTTCCGGGGTGATATTGGGTCGTTAGGTCGTAATCCTTCGAGAATTCAAAACACCGCTTCTGGTGTCGTCGTCGGGGGTTGGTGACACTTTGCCTGCTGCAGTCGCGGTAGTGGTTACTCCCGCGAAGTTCCTCCTCCGGGGTTTTGAACAGACCAACAACTAGGTAGGGTTCTCTCCTCGACACTTGTAAGGGATTCCTATCTAGCGTTCGCAACTCCTCAGGCGGACTAGGGGAGTACCCCACTCCTATCCTATATAACCCTTCCCCCCCCCTGACACAACCGTACCGTACGCGGAGGAAGAAAGACAGATACGGAAGATGGGAATCGATGCCTAACCAAAGAAAAACCGTAAAGGGAATAAAAATATATATATATACCTATCCTAGGATTCTGCATCACTGCTCCCCGGGGTGGCTGGGGAGGTCCGTCCACAACCTTTGGGCCAGCTACGTTCGACGTGGCGGGGTGGAGTCTCGGTATCGGAAGAGTCCGTCAGGCGTGGGTCGTCGGGTCTCGGTGCCGGGGGTCTGGTGACACCTGGCCTCCGGGGACACTCGTAACGTGTGTGGCCCGGCCTGCCACACCGGAAGCAATGCTCATTCCGCCAAGGGCACTCCATCATGGGATGCGCACCGTCACAAATGACGCACGGGGTCGGTGGTGTAGGTCCCTCTCTCATTGCCTGCCTGGGTTTCGACCTGTTCCTCTGGCGCTTGGTCGCTCTGCCGCACTGGTAGGGGCCCCCTGTCGGCCCGGGGTAGGGGTGTGCTCGTCGTGTGCGCTCTAGCTCCGCGCGCACGGCCAAATTGACCGCTCCCTGAAAGGTGGAAACGCCAGTCGGGGGTGCCCCACGGGGGTTAACACCACCGGTGCCGTGCTGGGCGCGGTCGACACTCTCGAGCTCTTGGGTCAGTATACCCACCTGCTCTGCAAGAGTTAGCAATTTCACAGCCACGTCTCGCAGCTGGTTGCATAGTACGCGGTTCGCCTCTGCCGTAAAGTCCATGGTTTCTATCTGTGCACACCAAGGAAACATATTAGTCCCAGCATACCAAAGAAACCGTGCAAAAATAAATCACATAAATTCCCCTTTCCCCCACGTTCACTCACGTCCTACAACCTTACGTCCCACACATTTCATTTATTCGTAGTTAAGTGTGATATCTCAGTGGATGTTGGGTCGTCACTGTTGTGATTAAAGCAAAGGCTCTGATACCATCTCAATCTGTCACGCCCCGGGGGTTTTATTTTAGCGGAAACGATACTTCAAAGTACGCGTAAAGTGCGTACGAATTTTTTTTTTTTGTTTAGAAACCTCCTTCCCCGGCGCGTGCCCAGACCCGCCACATATACAGATTCACTCGAAAATCGGGCAGAGTCTCCTCTGTATATGCACGGCGTCGCGGCTGCTACAATAGCCGATTATGAGCAATCATTTTCCCATTTAGTCACAACAGTTCGAAGTAGTACGGTGCATGAAGACTAAACAATACCCGTGGCCAATCAAGTTGAAAGGATAAACTCACAGTTTTGAAAGCAGGTCCACACGACCCAAGGTTTTGAAGACAGTTTGAAAAGATGCCATAAATCCACAGGTGTTGGAAAACAGGTCCACACGACCCAGATTTTTAAAAGATAGTTTTCGAAGTTCTTTTCTTTTCTAGTCATGTTGCTTTGAAAGCGGCCAAACGGGAACAATAACGGAAATAGTAGTGCATAAGTAGAAAGAAAGAACTCAACATCCACACGACCCCACAAGGGTATCGAGAACCACACAGTAACCTACAATACTGAATGAAATGCAGAGAAGGTAAATAAAACAGCATACTAGGGCTCCCTCAGACCGACTGCTACCAACTCGGCCTCACCGTCGCCTACCTCTACCCCCTGGAGGTACCTGTCACAGAGTGGGTAGTCAGCGACACTATCATCAAAATAGTACTAAAGCAGTAAAGTAATACCAAGCCACAAAGTAAGGCTAGCCGGAACAACCGCTCTACTCGTAATGGTAACTCGCAACCACCTGTACCACCTGTAACACCTGTAACCCCGGTAACACCTGTAACACCTGACCGCGTCGGGATCCAATCCCGGCGGTCTCACACCTGACTACATCGGGATCCAATCCCGGCAGTCCCACACCTGACTACATCGGGATCCAATCCCGGCAGTCCCACACCTGACTACATCGGGATCCAATCCCGGCAGTCCCACTGCTCGCACCTCGCTGCCTCAGACCCCCCAGCGGTCAGGGGCCCCCCACTACGTCACCTCGTGGGGTAACACGGGTCAAAGACCGCCTTTCCGGAAAAGAGCACCCTTTGCGGTGGCCAAACCGCGGGTGCGCGTGTCGCAACTCGAGCATAAGTAACCAAGTAACCAAGTAACCAAGTAACCAAGTAACCAAGTAACCAAGTAACCATGTCACGGGGTAAGGTAGTACATCATAGAAACCATCAGTGTTAGTACCGATTAATAATAAAAGTCCCTTTCGGATTACCAACACAATACTCAGCCTCGACCGTAAACCCACCTCAACACAAGCGATCCCGGAATCCGCTGGGAGTCTCACAGGCTAGCGACTGACTGCTAGTACCTGAATAATAAATCCAAGTCAATAATAGACTCTCTCTCTCGTATCCATCCCTACTAACTCACTGTGTGTGTAAGCTATACGGCAACCTTCGCCGAAGTCCTGGGATTTTGCCGGCACTTTCCGGAAATCCGATTTCCGCTCAACGAAAGCCATTGGGCCTCCCACGAAGGGTTTAGAGATCATGGGCGTACAGCCCAAAACAGCCCATGAGGCTACAATTGCAGTTAGACCCCTAGAGTCTTACCCAATCGCACTTTTATAATGAAATAAGAGTCGTTTTTGCTCGTTCTCTTAACTGGGATAATATTTTTACGAACCGTCACTTCCAGTAAGTGACCCTCGACCCGCTGAACACCGTGCTCACCCATTTGCAGCAGCACGGTACCCGAGGAAAACTTCGGGCCATAAAATACCTCTCCAACATAGCTTAAATGCATTTTTTTTTCTTCGGCTCAACGAAACCGAGATCTGACGCGAGCATCGCGTCCAGTGACCCCAAATTAGCCAGGAGCTCACTGTCGCGGCCTCGCAAACCGCCCGGAACAGTGTTTGGGCTAAACTATTCTTTTAAGGGTTGGTTAACCTATAACTTCACCTTTAATAATCCAAATCAAAATCTGCTTTAGGGTTAAGCTCACAGCAACCTAAAAAGCCTGGGGCTTGCTTCATTTGCAGCCCAGCAGTTGCTGGATCAACCAGATCCACACCTAGTCCACTAACAACGCATACAATGCACCAAACCTCAGTCTACCCAGATCTAACTTGATCTGAAGTGAGCATCAAGCTCAGGAGACATTTTTGAGCAACTTTCATATTCTGTTCAAAGCCTAAATCCAAATAGAACCTCTCTCAGGCATTTCATCAAACAGGTGGTGTGCTCTATTCCTCTCAACACACGCAAGCCATTCCCCGACCTGGTTCTCAGCAATTACTGGACCAAATCCTGTGAAACTTGAAGGGAAATGCTCCACAGGACAAAGGCAACATTCCCAGCATTTTGGTTTTCGCCTTGCACCCTCGGATGGCCGGGGCCCGAAGTTGAAGAAGATGCCTCAACCTCGAAATTCGGGACTGTTCCACCAAGGGTTCTGGGACTTAACCAAAAGCATCTACAGGTGCTAACACCCTCAGTGAACCCTCCTGTGCCTGTGGCCGGCAACAGAACACGGCGGCGGCGCGGCGATGGCAAGCTCGGTTTTGGAGCTTTTACCAACAATGGCAACTTTTCACTCAATGGGTTTCGGGTGAAAAGGACAGCGGAAATAGCTTCCTAGCAAGTTTTTAGGAAGGTCTGGCCTTGTCCCCGCCGTCGGAAGTCGCCGGATCACCGGCCGCCATTAATGGCCTCAAGCTCGGCCACCCATGGCCGGCCCTCATTCGGGCTGCATGGAAGCCATGCAAAGGCATGGATGCAACCCTCTCATCCCCAGGGAGCTCCTCGACCACTTGGCCGGAGGTGGGGAGGCCCGCCGGCGCCGGAGCACATAGCTCGGCCGAAGATGGAAAAACCCGAGAACTAGGGTTTCAAACTGCAACGTGGTTACTCAACCAAACTCCACCAAACTTTGCAGAAATGACCTATTGGTCCTACAGTCCCAACCCATCATTTTACTTTTCATTAAAAGTCGCCGGGAGCAAAGATAGCTCGAGGCGGAGCTCTCGGCTGTGCAACTCGGCCGCCGACCAACCGATGGCTTCCCATTTTCGGGGCTGTGCGTGGAGCATCCTTAGAACCTACAAAGCTCACTTCCAAAGGTCTTGGCCTCTAAAACTCCAAGAGTAAAGAGGGCTTACCTCGCCGGAGTTGGGGAAGATGGGTTGGTGCCCGTTTCGCTCCTCCCAGCGTCGCGCGGCCACGGGGAGGATGCAGAGGAAGTGGGAGAAAGCTTTGATGGGAATTGGGTGCAAGAAACTCTGTGTGATCCCCCTCTCCTCCAACGTCCACTTCCCCTTGTTATAACCGGCCTCCCCACCTTACTACGAGCCACCCCACTGGAGGGAGAGCGGTTCTGGGAGTGGGCGTCGTGGCAGAGGTGGTGAGGAACGTGGATAAGCGGTTGCAACCGCTCCCAAACCCACCACCTTAGTGTATAGGGTAATTTAGTGAATTTTCCACTTTCTTTGCATTTAGGTCCCTCTATACCTTGTTTATTACTATTCAGTCCATAGCTGTAGGTCTTTTATGCATAGAGGTCCCTCTCCAAGTAACCTCATTGCATTTGACACATAAAATATTGGGCTTTTTACAAAAATACCCCTTTTTCGACGTATTTCATGCATTTCGAGACGAATGGTTCGTCAAAATGCGAAACCGACTTCGCCACGACGTCCGGCTCGTCGAGACCTATCATGTAGCGTATTTGTTTGCTTGATTCAGCGCTCGAATAAAATCTCGGGCCATAAAGTTCTGTAAGTTGCAGTATGACGCACGCACTTCGATGCACCCGGATCACTAAACGCGAATTCCGTCAGTGCCATTGTGCTCAGAATGGCGGTGCCATTCAAATCGACTACCCGAATCGCTAGATTCGGACTCCAGACAGTGAATCGGCTAACGTTCGCTCGGTGGGGAATTAAATCAGGAGGTTACTATTCACGACTTAAGTCGTGGGCCCCACAAGCTTCTTTACTGATTTCTGAACAATCCGACCGTCGGATCGACAATTAGTTTATATCATTTTCAATCGATTCGACGAGACGGTGGCACTAGTGATTTCAGATTTTCGAGATCAGATTCGGATCCGAAAGGCAGACATAGTGCTCCGTAAACTGTGCAATATGCGCACCGGTATGCAAGTCACTAAGGTTTAGATCTGCTTCCTCGCTCGCAACCATACTTGAATTTCTCGAGTGCTACAAAAGTGCCCCAGCAACTCACTTTTCGACCCCGGGCTTTCCGCCGCAGCCCGGAACCTCCCGAGCTCCGCTGTAAACTGAAAATACACATGCTCGCAGCTTTCCTCACTCAAAAATCTCAACAGAAGAGTCGGTAGGCTGAAACTAAAAACCGGCATACTACAGTGACCCCATGGTAGCTCGGCCAGGGGTATCAAGCGACCTCTAGTATATGAACTAGGCGCATCATCGCAGCCTCGTCAGGCTCGGTATCATCATCGCAGCCTTATCAGGCTCGGAATCATCAACGCACCCGGGGCGTAGCTCGAGGGGTGCGACCCCACCGAACTCAAGTATCACAACTGTATCACTGTCTCACAAGTGGCTCCTGCAGGCTATAGTCCTCGATCAAACAGATCGGTATCTCGATGCTCAAAGCACAACTCAGCCGGAGAACCCTCCACGACTCAATCTCACAACACTGACAGAGGGAACTATCACGCGACTCCCTGTCCTCGGTCCGTCCAGTCAAGCCCAGCAGGAACGGAAGAAAGCCTCAGCAACCTGTCACCGACAGAGGGTGTGAGAACTACATCCTACAGTAGTTCTCAGTGGGTACCGTCTCCAAGAACCACGTTCTGCCCACTAAGTCTACTAGAGGCATAAGATAATAGAAAAGACTGTGATAATGTAAATAAGCTGGAAAAGAATCTACAGCTATCATGCCTCTATCTACTATGCTCAAAAGGAAGAGACTATGGATGATGGTATGCAGCCACTCACTGCTGACAATATGTCACAAGTACTAAGCCCAAGACGCTCTACCATGACACATGCTCTGCCCACACTCTCTCAGTGTAACCCATATCTCATCGACTGCCCCACAGGGTCCAGTCAAGTCAAGCCTGCGCCCCCTGGTGTATCAACCAGGGTGTCCAATCGGACAAACTCGATATCTCACACAGTGACCCCATGGTAGCTCGGCCAGGGGTATCAAGCGACCTCTAGTATATGAACTAGGCGCATCATCGCAGCCTCGTCAGGCTCGGTATCATCATCGCAGCCTCATCAGGCTCTGAATCATCAACGCACCCGGGGCGTTGCTCGAGGGGTGCGACCCCACCGAACTCAAGTATCACAACAGTATCACTGTCTCACAAGTGGCTCCTGCAGGCTATAGTCCTCGATCAAACAGATCGGTATCTCGATGCTCAAAGCACAACTCAGTCGGAGAACCCTCCATGACTCAATCTCACAACACTGACCCGCTCCACGAAAGTACTACACAGCTGGGACCACCGTCTCTCCCGACGGCTCCCACAACAACACCCTACTGAACTCAACACACAACTCACGGCCGGAGATGCTCCACAGCCAGATCTGCGAAGGGTCCGAAACCCCAGGACACTAACACCTACGTCCCCAAGAAAGAAAGCAGCCCTTAGAACCCAGATCACTCGAATCCGCTCGGGTGGATAGGTTTATAAGAAACCATGTCATTTATTTCAGAAAATCATTCAATCTGAGAGAAATCCATCTTTTAATGATTTTTAGTCCTTTTTAGAAAAACCCCTTGAAAACAAGTTTTATGCCCAAACCTCGAAGAGCTAATGCCCTCGTCCTATCAAACAAGAACAGACTCAGGCGACCTTGAGAGGCTTGGAAGAAACATTGTTTGACCAAAATCATGCATTCGTCCAAAAAGGTTCTGGGTTCAAGGTCCTGCTAACACACGTGCACCACGATCACAACATGGTGGTGACGAGAAGAACAGCGGAAAGGAAAAACCCCGGGACCACCGTTTACCTGAAACGGTTCCCCACACACTAACACTGGCCTAACCCAGCCACCAGACCCCACTCGGCCCCCCGGCCCGAGTGCAACACCCGTCCCACAACACTCTGACCACTCAGCCCACTACCCGGGCGAGGAAACTCTAAGTCAAGAAGAGTATGCAACGTGTGGGATGTCTAAAGCATAAAAGAACCTAGCCCAGATTAAGGTTCTCTATCGGTCTGGTCAAACACATGCACATATGACGGGGGTGCTAGTTAAGTTCCAAGAAAACACTTAAACTAGCATACAATCCTATCACAATAGAATTAGAAGGAAGTCCGTAGACTTGGAGAGAAAAACCAACCCACCTCAGAATGCCACCAATTGCTTGTCGACACTTGTAATTGGGCTCAGCGGGACTTACCTTGCCTCCACGAGGTCCGCACGCAAAACGGACCACGCTGCGTCCAACCACACGACCGAGCGCTCCGCGGATGTCCCGAAATAAGCCGGCGGGTCCACGCGACGGAAAAACCAACAACCGCCCCCGGCGGAAGCTAAAAACAGCACTGCAAGCTGCCAGGAGCGAAGAAATCACAAAATTAATCAAAACGGTCAAAACCGAGCATCCGACGGCGAAAAACAGCCTCCGTCGGCGAAAACAGCCTCCGTCAGCGGAAACCAGCGCCTGACGGCGAAAAACAGACTCCGACGGCGAAAACAGCGCGCGGCGGCGAAAACCAGCCTCCGTCGGTGAAAACAGCCTCCGTCAGCGAAAACCAGCGCCCGACGGCGAAAAACAGACTCCGACGGCGAAAACAGCACGCGGCGGCGAAAACCAGCCTCCGTCGGCGAAAACAGCCTCCGTCAGCGAAAACCAGCGCCCGACGGCGAAAAAACGACTCCGACGGCGAAAACAGCGCGCGGCGGCGAAAACCAGCCTCCGGCGGCGAAAACCAGCCTCCGTCGGCGAAAACAGCCTCCGTCAGCGAAAACCAGCGCCCGACGGCGAAAAACAGACTCCGACGGCGAAAACAGAACGCGGCGGCGAAAACCAGGCTCCGTCGGCGAAAACAGCCTCCGTCAGCGAAAACCAGCGCCCGACGGCGAAAACAGACTCAAAATCTGCTAGCGAAACAGTTCGCGAAAAACCTGCGAAAACCTGCGAAAATCGCTTGCGAAACCGCTCGCGAAAACAGCGGAAAGCGGCCCTGCGAAACGGCTCGCAAAACAGCTGAAAGCAGCGAAACCTGCGCGCGAAACCGCTTGCGAAATCTGCTCGAAAACCAGCGAGAAACGGCTTGCGAAAAACTGCTCCGTCGGCGAAAAACTGCTCCCGACGGTAAAAGCGGTGCCGGCACGCGAACCAAGGTCGGCCGCGCGGCGCCAAGCACGGCCGCGCAGCGCAGGGGCTGCTGCGCGGCGGCGGAGTGCACCGCGCAGCGCCCTCAAGGCACTGCGCGCCCGCGCGTGCCCGCTGCTGCGCGCAGCAGCGTGCACCCGCGCGGCCCGCGCGGGCCCGCGGGGCTGCGCGCGGCCCGCGGTGCTGCGAGCAGCCCGCGCGGCCCGCAGCGCTGCGCAAGCGGCCGCCGCGCGCACCCAGGGGTGCGCCCGGCCTGCACGCAGCGCAGCGCTGCGCGCGTGGCCAAGCAGTGCCGCGCGCGGCCAAGCAGTGCCGCGCGCGGCGCTCTGCTGCGCGCGGCGCTCTGCTACGCGCGGTGCTGCGCCAGGTCGCAGCGCCCGCGTCTCCCCTGCGCGCAGCCCCGCCACAGGGTTCTGCCAAGGCTGCAGCACCCTGGCGGCTGCTGCGCGCGGCGTAGTTTTGCGGCCGAGCAGCAGCCGCGCTGGCCGCGCGTGCGCCATTGCGCGCGCGCGGGACTTACCTTGCCTCCACGAGGTCCGCACGCAAATCGGAGCACGCTGCGTCCAACCACACGACCGCGCGCTCTGCGGATGTCCCGAAACAAGCCGGCGGGTCCACGCGATGGAAAAACCAACAACCGCCTCCGGCGGAAGCTAAAACAGCACTGCAAGCTGCCAGGAGCAAAGAAATCGCAAAATCAATCAAAACGGTCAAAACCGAGCATCCGACGGCGAAAAACAGCCTCCGTCGGCGAAAACAGCCTCCGTCAGCGAAAACCAGCGCCCGAAAGCGAAAAACAGACTCCGACGGCGAAAACAGCGCGCGGCGGCGAAAACCAGCCTCCGTCGGCGAAAACAGCCTTCGTCAGCGAAAACGAGCGCCCGACGGCGAAAAACAGACTCCGACGGCGAAAACAGCGCGCGGCGGCGAAAACCAGCCTCCGTCGGCGAAAACAGCCTCCATCAGCGAAAACCAGCGCCCGACGGCGAAAAACAGACTCCGACGGCGAAAACAGCGCGCGGCGACGAAAACCAGCCTCCGTCGGTGAAAACAGCCTCCGTCAGCGAAAACCAGCGCCCGACGGTGAAAAACAGACTCCGACGGCGAAAACAGCGCGCGGCGGCGAAAACCAGCCTCCGTGGGCGAAAACAGCCTCCGTCAGCGAAAACCAGCGCCCGACGGCGAAAAACAGACTCCGACGGCGAAAACAGCGCGCGGCGGCGAAAACCAGCCTCCGTCGGCGAAAACAGCCTCCGTCAGCGAAAACCAGCGCCCGACGGCGAAAACAGACTCAAAATCTGCTACCGAAACAGTTCGCGAAAAACCTGCAAAAACCTGCGAAAACCGCTTGCGAAAGCGCTCGCGAAAACAGCGGAAAGCGGCCCTGCGAAACTGCTCGCAAAATAGCGGAAAGCAGCGAAACCTGCGCGCGAAACCGCTTGCGAAATCTGCTCGAAAACCAGCGAGAAACGGCTTGCGAAAAACTGCTCCGTCGGTGAAAAACTGCGCCCGACGGTAAAAGCGGTGCCAGCACGCGAACCAAGGTGCCGCCGCTGTCCCGGGGCACGCCGAGCGGCGAAAAACACAGCCGCGCGGCCCAGGAGGTCGGCCGCGCGGCGCCAAGCACGGCCGCGCAGCGCAGGGGCTGCTGCGCGGCGGTGGAGTGCACCGCGCAGCGCCCTCAAGGCACTACGCGCGGCGCCCAGCGGCGCTGCGCGCCCGCGCGTGCCCGCTGCTGTGCGCAGCAGCGTGCGCCCGCGCGGGCCCGCGGGCCTGCTCGCGGCCCGCGGTGCTGCGCGCAGCCCGCGCGGCCCGCAGCGCTGCGCGCGCGGCCGCCGCGCGCACCCAGGGGTGCGCGCGGCCCGCACGCAGCGCTGCGCTGCGCGCGCGGCCAAGCAGTGCCGCGCGCGGCCAAGCAGTGCCGCGCGCGGCGCTCTGCTGCGCGCGGCGCTCTGCTGCCCGCGGTGCTGCGCCAGGGCGCAGCGCCCGCGTCTCCCCTGCGCGCTGCCCCGCCACAGGGTGCTGCCAAGGCTGCAGCACCCTGGCGGCTGCTGCGCGCGGCGTAGTTTTGCGACCGAGCAGCAGCCGCGCTGGCCGCGCGTGCGCCATTGCGCGCGCGCGGCTCCCCCGACGGCGATCCCCCGCGCAACAAAAACATAAAATAAAAACTCAATAAATCCACCAAAACTTAATTAAATTAATTTAATGCTCCAAAAACACCATTAAGCCCAAAATCTGCGAAAACCCCAAAAAATCAGAAATTGCTTATCTCGCCGTCGCACTTCGCACGCCCACGAGCTTCACACGGCCACCAACGGGGAGTCCAAAAATCCAAGAATGCTCCAACCCTCTTCTTTCTTCTTCTTCTTCCTTTTCCTCTCTTTTCTTTTCCTTTCTTTCTTTCTTTCTTTCTTTCTTTCTTTCTTTCTCTCTACAGGGGCTCCTTTTATAAACAAAACTAATTAATTAATTAATTAACTTAATCCAAAATCCAACTCCAACTCACTTTTTGCCTTCGGGCTTTCCGCCGCTGTCCGGAACCTCCCGAGCTCCGCTGTAAATCGAAAATACACGCGCTCACAGCTTTTTCTCTTCAAAAAGCTCATCCGTTGAGGCGGGGTGCTCAAATCAAATACCGGCTCTAAAATTGCCAGTTCCGACTCACTTTTTGCCTCCGGGTCCTCCGTGTCAGTCCGGAACCTCCCGAACCTCGCTGTAAATCGAAAGTACACGTGTCCACAGCTTTTTCTCTTCAAAAAGCTCATCCGTTGAGTGGGGTGCTCAAATCAATTACCGGCTCCGAAATTGCCAGTTCCGACTCACTTTTTGCCTTCGGATCCTCCGCGTCAGTCCGGAACCTCCCGAACCTCGCTGTAAATCGAAAGTACACGTGTCCACAGCTTTTTCTCTTCAAAAAGCTCATCCGTTGAGTCGGGGTGCTCAAATCAATTACCGGCTCCAAAATTGCCAGTTTCGACTCACTTTTTGCCTCCGGCTCCTCCGCGTCAGTCCGGAACCTCCCGAAACTCGCTGTAATTTGAAAGTACACCTGTTCCAAGTGTTCCTGAATTTCCGGCACTCCACGGTGAAGTTGGAAATTTCCAATCTCATCCTCAATCGGCCTACAAAGCCCGAAAAAACGCCGAATCGAGCTGGAGCTTCTGCGTTGATCCGAATCAACCCGGCATCAACTGTAAACTCAAATGCAACATGCTCAAGGCAACTCTCTGCTCCAAGTCATCTGTGTGGTCGGCGCGCTATCCAAAGACCCGGTACTCTACATAACCAATCCCTATCCCATACCACAACTAAAGCTCGGAGTTAAGGTAGGACCAATCAAATCAATGAATCAAATACAAGGTCCTAACTAAACTGGGTAGGACTGGCAACACTCATCCCTGTGTCATACGTGATATGGAACCTGATCCTCACGTACACAAGCTAACAGTCCTATCTCTGGCCCGTATGAAGCTGCCAATGCTCCATTGAAACATACGCAAGTGGTGTAGTCCTCAAACCTGCTCTAACTCCGGCAACTATAAGAAGACTTCTCCTGGTGAGACGCGACCCGCTACGAGGCGCCCTTAACCAGCTACTCAAACTCATCTGCTCGATGCAGACGGTCGACACCCGGTCTGACCGCATCGATAACACCGGCCCTGCCTCTGGTCGCACTACTGGGGTGCATGGGGTCCGCCGCAGATGACACATCCGTCAGGACGCCCATGATGCTGTGGCTGCTGCTGCTGCTGTCTCGTTGGTCGCAAACCTCCTGATCTCCGTCTTCCCTGAGTCCCACGACCCTGAAACTGAAATCATGGTGGCCTCGAAGGTCTCGATCTGCTAGGCTGTCCCAAATCAGGCGGTGCTGGACGCTTCCCTCCGGAGCTGGTCCCTGGCGCTCCGTCCCTCTCATTCATAACCACCGCTCCTCGATCAATCCATCGAGCATGCTCAATCGCCGAGTCCAGAGTCGGCGATCGCCGGGAGTGAACAAATAGATAAATGTCTCGATGCAATCCTCTCTCAAAAAGATCAACTCGCTGGGCCTCATCCCGTGCTACATGAGGTACACTGGCGGTGCTGCAGGGGACGCTCTCTGCCCCAGCATGCACATCATGCGCTCCATATTCTCTTCCTGGTGCATGATCGCCTCCTCCTGGCGTCTCATCGCCTCTGACATCTAGACTACCAAGGCCCGCAACTATCGGACCTCACTATGCTCTGTCGGCTCAGCCTTTCGCTGCTCCTCATCTGAAACAGGATGTGCCCTCGTCGCCACACGACGTTTCGGAGGTATCGTAGTCCGCTGCACAGTAACAAACATTAGGACACAACAACCACTCGACCCAATCAAGCGAAAGTCTAAAACATGTTACCCATCCTAAAGCATTATGTAGTCTGCAGCCAACATAACCACTTTAGAGAAATAACATGCAAAATCTCTCACCCCAATCCTCGGGGGGAGTCAAGATCCAATCAGGACTCTCGCAAAAGTCACGTCTCTCTCGACAGTCATCCTATTGTCCAACCACAAGCCTAGGGTTTCTAAGTCCTCAATGACCTACAACCTAGGCTCTGATACCACTCTAATCTGTCACGCCCCGGGGTCGGAACTGCGACCCGGGCTCGCCAACAGATCCGCCGTCTGTACGAAAATCTCCGAACAGACGAAGCGTCTAACCCGCAAATCAGATCTATAGCTAATCATGTATCAGAGCTATAAAAATAAACTAAGTAGCTACAGAATCCCAACACTGGACAGTTGAAGTAATACATCCAAAATAGTGGTCATCTCTCAAACAAAAATATAATACCTGATACATCAAACCTCTCAAACTGTTCAGTATACAAATAAATCTCTCAGACAGGGTACATCTACCTCTGACTCTCAAAATAAAACTGGTAAGGAGCTACTCGGCCACACCCTTACCTCGATCTGCTGCTTCCGCCCGAACCGGTGCCGGAACAGCTACCTCAGGAAACCTGTCACCATAGCGGGTATGAGAACTACTGCAGAAGGTAGTTCTCAGTGGGTATCATCACCAACATCCACGATATGCCCACTAAGTCTACCGGAGGCAAGACAATAGATATACAGATAGATAATATGAAAGCTGAAATGAACTACAGCTAATATGCCTCAAGTATCATGCTCAATGAAAAACTCAACTAAGAACATGCTATGCATCCACTCGCTCACGAGGTGCTCAAGTCAACCCAATCTCTCTGACTGCCAAATCTGGTCCAGTCAAGCCTGCACCCCCTAGTGTATCAACTAGGGCCCCTACTGTATCAACTAGGGCTCTCCGTGTATCAACGGAGGATGTTCCTCTGGACTGTCATAGTATCACGCAAAGCAGCCTCATCAGGCGCATGCAGCCTCATCAGGAGCATCATGATCATCGCATCCGGAGCGGCTCTCGAGGGGCGCTACTGTAATAGCCGCTAGTTTAAAATATTTTAGGGGTCTACTTTTGGTTTCGTTATTTCCGCATTTCGTTTCGGGGGCTGGAGGGTGATCGATTAATTCCCTGTTTCCGGACAGACCGTCGGGGCCCGCGGCTATTTTTAGTTGATAGGACTCGCGAAACGGAGAGCGGCGGCGAAATCGGTTCTGAATTCCGACGCCGGAATCTCCCGGAATAAATTCCGGAAGGTAGCTAACGGCTCAGATGGTTAACGCGGTTTATTTAGACAGACCGGACTCTAGTTCGCACCTGATTTGGACCCGTTTTAACTTGAACTGGTTTCTTTCCCTCTTTCCAACTTAACCGTTCCCGTTATTTTTCCCCGTCGGGTAACTCCCCTTAAACTAACCGTAACTCCCATAACTACCCACCCCCACTAACTACCCACTACCCGTAACTCCCATAACTACCCACTCCATCTAACTACCCATTCCCCCATAACCACCCGTAACTCCCTTTAACTACCCACTCCCCTTAAACCACCACACTCCCCTTAACTACCCGTATCTTTCCACATTTCCCCACAAGTCACCTACGTACGAGACCCCATTTCCCCAACCCTTCAGTTTCCCAAACCAAACCCTTCTACTTCCTCACCGACTGCGAGGAGGACCCAAGAGGCGAGACCAAGGAAGGAGAAGGAGGCGTCCTGACATTCCTTGTAGCCGAACGCGCAGGATCGGATCGCCTCTCCCTCCGACAACCGAGGTGAGCACGCTAGGGTTTTGCCTTCTCGCCCCGTTCTTGGTTGGAGCGGACGAGAGGGGGGGGGGGGGGGGAAAGGAAAAGAAGGGGCGTGGGCACCGCCGGAATCCGGCGCGCACGGCGGCACCGCATGCGGGCTGCCGCATGCGGGCGCCGCCACTTGCGGGCGGCACCGCATGCGGGTTGCCGCATGCGGGCGCCGCCACTTGCGGGCGGCACCGCATGCGGGCTGCCGCATGCGGGCGCCGCCACAGGCGGGCGGCACCGCATGCGGACCGCCGCATGCGGGCGCCGCCGCTAGCGGGCGGCACCGCATGCGGGCGCTGCCACTTGCGGGCGGCACCGCATGCGGGCTGCCGCATGCGGGCTGCCGCTTGCGGGCGGCACCGCATGCGGACTGCCGCATGCGGGCGCCGCCGCTTGCGGGCTGCCGCATGCGGGCGCCTCCGCATGCGGGCACCGCCGCTTGCGGGCTGCCGCATGCGGGCGCCTCCGCATGCGGGCGACGCCGCTTGCGGGCTGCCGCATGCGGGCGCCTCCGCATGCGGGCGCCGCCGCTTGCGGGCGCCTCCACATACGGGCGCGGCCGCTTGTGCGCCGCCGCATGCGGGCGCCGCCGCATGCGGACGGCCGCACGCGGTTAGTACACCGCCCAGCCATGCGGGGCCAGGCGCATACATGTGTGAATTGTACGCAAGGTGAGAGGGCGCCGGGCGCTCTAATCATTAGTCTGACAAAGCCTTAAGTTGCTGACTCCTATATGACAGATTCGTGTAGGTCCGGGCGGACACCCGAGACGCGAGAGAACCTTACATCAGTCAGGAGCGCGACAACAAGGTGGGTTTACGGTCGAGGCTGAGTATTGTGTTGGTAATCCGAAAGGGACTTTTATTATTAATCGGTACTAACACTGATGGTTTCTATGATGTACTACCTTACCCCGTGACATGGTTACTTGGTGACATGGTTACTTGGTTACTTGGTTACTTGGTTACTTATGCTCGAGTTGCGACACGCGCACCCGCGGTTTGGCCACCGCAAAGGGTGCTCTTTTCCGGAAAGGCGGTCTTTGACCCGTGTTACCCCACGAGGTGACGTAGTGGGGGGCCCCTGACCGCTGGGGGGTCTGAGGCAGCGAGGTGCGAGCAGTGGGACTACCGGGATTGGATCCCGATGTAGTCAGGTGTGGGACTGCCGGGATTGGATCCCGATGTAGTCAGGTGTGAGACCGCCGGGATTGGATCCCGACGCGGTCAGGTGTTACAGGTGTTACCGGGGTACAGGTGTTACAGGTGGTACAGGTGGTTGCGAGTTACCATTACGAGTAGAGCGGTTGTTCCGGCTAGCCTTACTTTGTGGCTTGGTATTACTTTACTACTTTAGTACTATTTGATGATAGTGTCGCTGACTACCCACTCTGTGACAGGTACCTCCAGGGGGTAGAGGTAGGCGACGGTGAGGCCGAGTTGGTAGTAGTCGGTCTGAGGGAGCCCTAGTATGCTGTTTTATTTACCTTCTCTGCATTTCATTCAGTATTGTAGGTTACTGTGTGGTTCTCGATACCCTTGTGGGGTCGTGTGGATGTTGAGTTCTTTCTTTCTACTTATGCACTACTATTTCCGTTATTGTTCCCGTTTGGCCGCTTTCAAAGCAACATGACTAGAAAAGAAAGGAACTTCGAAAACTATCTTTTAAAAAATCTGGGTCGTGTGGACCTGTTTTCCAACACCTGTGGATTTATGGCATCTTTTCAAACTGTCTTCAAAACCCTGGGTCGTGTGGACCTGCTTTCAAAACTGTGAGTTTATCCTTTCAACTTGTTTGGCCACGGGTATTGTTTAGTCTTCATGCACCGTACTACTTCGAACTGTTGTGATTAAATGGGAAAATGATTGCTCATAACCGGCTATTGTAGCCGCCGCGACGCCGTGCATATACAGAGGAGACTCTGCCCGATTTTCGAGTGAATCTGTATATGTGGCGGGTCTGGGCACGCGCCGGGGAAGGAGGTTTCTAAACAAAAAAAAAAAAAAAAAATTCGTACGCACTTTACGCGTACTTTGAAGTATCGTTTCCGCTAAAATAAAACCCCCGGGGCGTGACAGATTGAGATGGTATCAGAGACTTTGCTTTAATCACACAACAGTGACAACCCAACATCCACCAAGAGATCACACTTAACTACGAATAAATGAAATGTGCAGGGTTTTAAGGGTTAAGACGTGAGAGAGATGGCGGGGGAGATGGCGACCCTTACGGATCGTGTGCGTCAATTGACGCAGCAGCAACCGATTGCTCCCGCCACTCCAGCAGAACCAATTGCACCGGTCGCAGTACCGCAAGCGACAGGTACTGGGGTAGGGGCAACCCCTCTACCAGCGGCAACAGCCGGGCTAGCACATACCCAAACCACGGCGCCGATGGCAGCACCTGCATCAGCGTTCGTGGGGCCGGCGGCGGGGGCTCTCGGCGGGAGTACCCCCGCGGCCGCCGCCGTTGCCAGGGAAGGGACGGTTACGCGGGCGGAACGAGAGCGTGTGCGGGCCAATCTGACGGATTTCATGAAGTTCGAACCACCCACGTTCGAGGGGGAGACGACTGATCCCTGGGTAGTCGAAAAGTGGGTGGGATCGATGGAAAAATTGTTTGAGGACCTACTCATTGAAGACCCCGAACGCGTTCCTCTGGCAGTTCACTTTTTGGAGGGGAACGCCCGTCTATGGTGGAAGACGGTGCGTCCTGATCCTACCCAGGGCACCGTGCTACTATTGTGGACGACGTTCAAGCAGGAATTGTTTGGGGCCTTCTTCACAAATAGCATCAAGAAGAAACTGGAGGACGACCTGAACCATATTCAGCAAGGGAACAAGACAGTCATGGAGTATCAGCGCGAATTTGTGCGCCTGGCCAATTGCGTCCCTTTCGTTATAAGGGATGAACCCCACAAGGCGCAACTATTCGTGGATGGGTTGCGAAGTGATATTTTCCAGGTGGTTCAAGCCGCTGACTTGCATACGTTCCAGAAGGTGGTTGACCGGGCCACTATCGTAGAGCGTGGGATTGCCGTTACCCGCGCTAGGAGGGAGGTCCCGGCACAGCATGAAGATAGGAAGCGGCAACAACAGAGCTACGGAGGGGGGTCATCTGCTGGAAGCCGACTTCCCAAGCGGTGGAGGGCACAGTCGGGAGCACGGAGCGCACCTACGGGAGAGCCGAGGCCAAGAGACGGGCCTTGCGTGATCTGTGGGGGAGCGCATGGAGCGTTAGGTTGCTCCCAGAGAGCCGACCATTGCTTCCGTTGCGGTAAGCAGGGGCACTTCCGCCGCAACTGCCCCCTTACCGTGGGATCAGCCTCCTCTGCCGCTTCCACGCCGTCACCACAATATTTGGGGCGGGGGAAAGCTCCTATGGGGTCGGCTTCTAGGCCCCCGGCTACGCGGCGCGAGGAGGATAGGCAACCTCAACCGGGCGGGCGAATTTATTCCATGAACCGCCAGGAATCGGACCCGCCGGAGCACGTACTTGCAGGTATAACTTCCATTTTAAATTCACGTTCTAGGACCCTCTTTGATACCGGAGCAACGCACTCGTTCATTTCTCGCGAGTACGTGTTTTCGCATGACCTCGAGGAAACACCTCTTCAAAGTAGATTGACGGTCCAGACCGCGGGTGGGACGCTGGAGGCGACTAATTTGGTAGCCACTTGCCCGATTAAGCTAGGGCGGCTATTTTGCCCTTGGGATTTAATAGTGATTCCCTTGAAGGAGTACGACGTTATTCTGGGCATGGACTGGCTCTCAAGGTACCAAGCGCTTATCGACTGCGATAAGCGGATGGTGCAACTACAAGAACCAAGTTTCCCTAAGAATGCGTACCTAGCGTGCAAAAGCACCTCCTTCCCGGCAGTCATCTCAGCGACTCGAGCCAGGAGTCTGATAGAGGGTGGGTGTGTAGCCTTTTTGGCATCGGTAGATCTGGTTACTCGACCCTCGACGACACCTTCAGACATCCCGGTGGTGAGGGACTTTCCCGATGTCTTTCCGACGGAGCTGCCTGGGATACCCCCTGAAAGGGAGGTGGTGTTCCCTATTGAACTCTTGCCAGGTACTCAACCTATAACGAAGGCACCCTACCGAATGGCCTTCGCGGAGTTGAAGGAGTTAAAAGCGCAGTTGGAAGACCTCTTGGACAAAGGGTTTGTCAGGCCGAGTGTGTCACCCTGGGGCGCACCAGTGCTTTTCGTACGGAAGAAGGATGGGAGCCTGCGACTCTATATCGATTACAGAGGAATAAACAAGGTCACGGTGAAAAATAAGTACCCCTTGCCCAGAATCGACGACCTCTTCGACCAACTACGAGGAGCGACGGTCTTTTCAAAAATTAATCTACAGTCTGGCTACCACCAGCTCCGGGTTCGGAACGAGGACATTCCGAAGACCGCTTTCCGGACCCGGTATGGCCATTACGAGTTTACGGTCATGCCGTTCGGACTTACGAACGCCCCCGCAGTCTTTATGGACATGATGAACCGGGTCTTCAGACCATTCTTAGATCGGTTCGTGGTGGTCTTCATCGATGATATACTAATATACTCATCCACCGACGAGGAGCACGAGGATCACTTACGAACGATTCTCCAAACCCTCAGGGAGCAGAAGTTGTTCGCTAAGCTCAAAAAGTGTGAGTTCTGGCTACGCGAAGTAGGATTCCTGGGGCATGTGATCTCGGCAAAGGGAATCGCCGTAGACCCCAAGAAGGTGGAATCGGTGATAGACTGGCAGCCGCCCACAACGGTGACGGAGATCCGCAGTTTCTTGGGGCTGGCGGGGTATTATAGACGCTTTGTCGAGGGTTTCTCGAAGATTGCGACCCCTCTAAACCGGTTGACCAAGAAAGGAGAAAAGTTTGTATGGACGGCCAAATGCCAGGAAAGTTTTGAAGAACTCAAAAGAAGGCTAACCGAGGCACCGATTCTTGTACTACCAACACCCGGTGAGGACTATGAGGTGTACTGCGACGCTTCAAGAATCGGCCTTGGGGGTGTGTTAATGCAGCAGGGGAAGGTAATAGCCTATGCATCTAGGCAACTAAAGGACTACGAAAGAAACTACCCAACACACGACCTAGAGCTGGCTGCAGTGGTCTTCGTCCTGAAGTTATGGAGACACTATCTCTTTGGTGTCCATTGTAACATCTTCTCAGATCACCAAAGTCTTAAATACCTGTTCACACAAAAGGAACTAAACCTGCGGCAGAGACGGTGGCTTGAATTACTGAAGGATTACGACCTAAC
Organism: Tillandsia leiboldiana; assembly: GCA_029204045.2. Lineage (NCBI taxonomy): Eukaryota > Viridiplantae > Streptophyta > Magnoliopsida > Poales > Bromeliaceae > Tillandsia > Tillandsia leiboldiana. The sequence goes on from CM055071.1 coordinate 26,107,730, forward strand.
GATCCAATACCACCCCGGGAAAGCAAACGTGGTAGCAGACGCTCTGAGCAGGAAGGGGCGACTGGAGGGAGGATCGGTAGGTGCGATAACTGAGCAGAGCGACTTGATCGCAGAATTTTCTCGACTAGGGTTGGAAGTAGTGTCAGCGGGCACGGTTGCGCAACTTCTAACTCTGGTAGTCAAGCCAACACTGTTAGAAAAGATTCGAGAGGGACAGCAGGCGGACTCGCACTTACAGCTCGTAAGAGACAAGATCTCACCGGATCAGGAAGGGGACTTTTCATTAAAAAGCGATGATACCCTACGGTTCCGCGGGCGGATTTGCGTGCCGGATACCCCGGAATTAAAGAAGGAAATTCTGTCCGAGGCACACAGCGCCCCTTATACAGCGCATCCAGGAGGCACAAAGATGTACAGGGACCTCAAGCAGACCTTCTGGTGGCCCAAGATGAAGAGGGATGTAACCCAATTTGTAGCTCATTGCCTGGTGTGTCAACAAATAAAGGCGGAACATCAACGATCGGCGGGAAAATTACAACCCTTACCGGTACCGGAGTGGAAGTGGGATCATATCACCATGGACTTTGTCACCGGGTTCCCACGTTCACCACAAGGACACGACACAATATGGGTTGTGGTGGACCGGCTGACTAAGTCAGCACACTTCCTGCCGATTCACACAACCTGGACCAGAGAGCGGTTGGCTCAAGTCTATCTCAGCGAGATAGTGAGACTGCATGGGGTACCGGCATCGATCACATCAGACAGAGACACGCGTTTTGTCTCGAAGTTTTGGCAGAGTCTGCAACAAGCCTTGGGGACAAAATTACACTTCAGCACAGCCTTCCACCCTCAGACAGACGGGCAGTCGGAACGAGTGATACAGACACTAGAGGACCTGCTTCGGGCCTGTGTACTCGATTGGGGAGTCGGTTGGGAGCGATACCTACCACTGGTAGAATTCGCTTACAACAATAGCCACCAAGCCAGCATACTGATGGCACCCTACGAAGCTTTATACGGGAGACGCTGCCGATCCCCGATCTGTTGGGACGATTTGGGAGAACGAAAGCTCTTGGGACCCGACTTGGTAGAAGAAACAGAAGCGAAGGTGCGTCTCATCAGACAGCGCTTACTAACTGCCCAGAGTCGACAAAAGAGCTACGCGGATCAAAGACGCCGCGATTTAGAGTTCCAGGTGGGAGAACACGTGTTTTTGCGGGTCTCGCCGTCCAGGGGAATCAAGCGATTCGGGTTAAAAGGCAAGCTAAGCCCGCGGTTCGTGGGGACATTCGAGATCCTGGAACGGATCGGCCCAGTGGCTTACCGCCTTGCCCTACCACCGAACCTCAACCGGATTCATGACGTGTTCCACGTTTCGATGCTCAAGAAATACCTCCCCGACCCGTCGCATGTGCTGGACGTCTCGACACTCGAACTAAAGGAGGACCTAAGTTTCGAGGAAACCCCTGTGTGAATACTAGCAAGAGAAAGCAAGACGCTCCGAAACCGAGACATTCCCTATGTGAAGGTACACTGGAACAACCACGAGGAGCGGGAAGCGACATGGGAACTAGAATCAAAGATGAGAGAGGGCTATCCTTATCTCTTTACCGAAAATCAGGATTGAGTTTCGAGGACGAAACTCATTTTAAGAGGTGAGTGGTGTAATAGCCGCTAGTTTAAAATATTTTAGGGGTCTACTTTTGGTTTTGTTATTTCCGCATTTCGTTTCGGGGGCTGGAGGGTGATCGATTAATTCCCTGTTTCCGGACAGACCGTCGGGGCCCGCGGCTATTTTTAGTTGATAGGACTCGCGAAACGGAGAGCGGCGGCGAAATCGGTTCTGAATTCCGACGCCGGAATCTCCCGGAATAAATTCCGGAAGGTAGCTAACGGCTCAGATGGTTAACGCGGTTTATTTAGACAGACCGGACTCTAGTTCGCACCTGATTTGGACCCGTTTTAACTTGAACTGGTTTCTTTCCCTCTTTCCAACTTAACCGTTCCCGTTATTTTTCCCCGTCGGGTAACTCCCCTTAAACTAACCGTAACTCCCATAACTACCCACCCCCTCTAACTACCCACTACCCGTAACTCCCATAACTACCCACTCCCTCTAACTACCCATTCCCCCATAACCACCCGTAACTCTCTTTAACTACCCACTCCCCTTAAACCACCACACTCCCCTTAACTACCCGTATCTTTCCACATTTCCCCACAAGTCACCTACGTACGAGACCCCATTTCCCCAACCCTTCAGTTTCCCAAACCAAACCCTTCTGCTTCCTCACCGACTGCGCGGAGGACCCAAGAGGCGAGACCAAGGAAGGAGAAGGAGGCGTCCTCACATTCCTTGTAGCTGAACGCGCAGGATCGGATCGCCTCTCCCTCCGACAACCGAGGTGAGCACGCTAGGGTTTTGCCTTCTCGCCCCGTTCTTGGTTGGAGCGGACGAGAGGGGGGGGGGGGGGGAAAGGAAAAGAAGGGGCGTGGTCACCGCCGGAATCCGGCGCGCACGGCGGCACCGCATGCGGGCTGCCGCATGCGGGCGCCGCCACTTGCGGGCGGCACCGCATGCGGGCTGCCGCATGCGGGCGCCGCCACAGGCGGGCGGCACCGCATGCGGACCGCCGCATGCGGGCGCCGCCGCTAGCGGGCGGCACCGCATGCGGGCGCTGCCACTTGCGGGCGGCACCGCATGCGGGCTGCCGCATGCGGGCTGCTGCTTGCGGGCGGCACCGCATGCGGACTGCCGCATGCGGGCGCCGCCGCTTGCGGGCTGCCGCATGCGGGCGCCTCCGCATGCGGGCGCCGCCGCTTGCGGGCTGCCGCATGCGGGCGCCTCCGCATGCGGGCGACGCCGCTTGCGGGCTGCCGCATGCGGGCGCCTCCGCATGCGGGCGCCGCCGCTTGCGGGCGCCTCCACATACGGGCGCGGCCGCTTGTGCGCCGCCGCATGCGGGCGCCGCCGCATGCGGACGGCCGCTGTCACGCCCCGAGTCCAAAAACTAGTGTATAAATTTTTTTTTTTTTAAATCAGAGTTGCAAAAACAACCAGGGCAATGACAGACCGCCACATATATAGAAGAGTCCCAATCCCCAATGGAATTGAGCCTTTTCTATATATGCACGGCTAGCTTGGCAACAATCATCAGAGTACTAACTACGTACAACTACATGCAAAAGTTACAATTAACTTTACAATTATTTACATCTGAATTACAACTCTTTCCTTTAACATCAAATAATACATGAACTTTCGGCTGTCCAGGGTCAACATCTAACACGGAATCTCACCAACACGTCCCGACATCCCAGCACCCGCTCGGCCTGAAACACAGTCACCCGAGGGTGTGAGATACACCGGAGTGTATCCCAGTGGGCACGACGAGCCGAGAAATAGCAGATCGTACCTACTGGTATACAATACTAGAGGATAGTAATAATCAGGGGTTAGAATAATCAGATAGGCAATCATGAAGATTAACAGATATATAATCCCAGTTAGGTTGTGCAGAAATATAATCATGGAACTGTATTTAATTCGAGGATAGCAAAATCATGAGTTATGATAAAAGCAGGCTGAACAGGCAACATATGCAATAGACCATGGGTTAGGGTAAAGCAGATATATAACTGGTGCTATAAAGAAGGCAAAACTCATAATCTGGGTACAAGCATAGGAGATAATTTTAGCAGAATTGAAAACATGTATCAGGATAATCAACACATCAAGGAGTTAGGACAATCAGCAAGATAACAATGAAACTATAATCAGAGGCATCACATAGAATCATATAAAGGTAGATAACTAGAAGCCAGATCAAAGAATCAAAGAATCAACACATGCATCAAATAGATGAAAACGCAAAGACCCAATCACAAGCTACCATTTTGGTCTTCGCAAAGACCTCAGGCGAGGCTGCCCTCTTGGCACCACCTGGTTGACATTCCCCAAACTAGGGTCACGGGTTGCCTCAGCTAACCACTTTACCGGTAAAGTACACCGCTACGGGGGATCAGTCCGCTAGTGTACGTGAAGAACAACGGTGCGGGCGAATCATGTGCAAATGCTCAAACTGGCGGTCCACTGACCGGGTAATCGGCAACAAGCCGGGAAATCCCCACTGGGATGCAATAACCAAATCAACTGAATCTCAACTCATATGCAAGACCAAGGCAAATCTCAACTCAGCATAAGCTCAACCGAAAAACACAACTCAATCATGCAGACCAACCAAATAATACAAAACTTAAACACATATTTTTAAGAAAACTGTTTTGAAAAGTCCACACCCCGAAGAGCATTGCCCTCGTCCTATCAAACAAGAACAGACTCAGGCGACACTACGAAGCTTGGGTTTCCAAACCTCGCAGAGCAATTGCCTTTGTCCTATCAAACAAGAACAGACTCCGGCGACCCTACGAAGCTCGGTAAAAACATCAGTTAAACAAATCTATGTGCTCAGCAGTGTATCATTTGATCGACAGGACAAACAGGCTTACTCATCAACCATGGAAATGTTCCAAGATAAGATATAAATACCAGATGCACTAAGAATAATCATGTAAGGCAGAATAGAACTGATAACAGGCGTAGCTCAACTATCAGATGACCAAACAGGCATGGCAATATGTAGAGCAATAATATAACCACTGGAAATAGCTAATCAGCAGATATGGTAAAGATCACTAAAGAAGATCATAATCAGGCATAAAGCAGGTATGACGTAGCAAATAACTGAATCAAAGGAAGGGCAGGCTCAAGCATTGGTAGATCAATATAATAATCAAGCATAGGAGTGCAACTACGAAATGGCCAATCAGTCAAAGCAACTAACAGTAATATATATTGTAACCAAAGGCAGACAGGCTCAAGATAAACTAGGTTACCAAAAACAGGAGTCCAACCAATACCGTACACCGAGGGCCGAAAAGATCTCGGACCGAAGTTAAACCCACCTGTCAATGCGCAGGCAATTAATCTGTAATTCTCTAAATGCTCAACTCCAGGTGCAAACTGAATCAACCTGGATCAAAAATCACCAATCAGGGATCAATTCAGTCCCGCTAACTCTAACCTAAACCCAGATCAATTTGAAACCCTCTTAGTTATTTTAATTGTCACCCGGATACCGTTAAATCGACGATTTTGCCGATTCTCGAACTGTTATCCGATTTCCGCTCAACGAAAGCCGATGGATTCCCAACGAAAAGCTTAGGAATCATTTAAACATTTTACTAACCAGTACACATTGTCTATTTTGCATTAAAACCCCTAAAGTTTCCAAAAACTACTCTTTAGTGCCTTTTTAGCACTGTTTTCGCTCGTTCTTTCAACTGGAAAATCATTTTAACATTCCGTCACTTCCAGCAGGTTACTTATGTCTTGCTGAACACCGTGCTCACCAATTTGCAGCAGCACGGTGCCCGAGGAAAACTTTGGGTCATGAAAACCCTCTCTAACATAGCCCAAAATGAATTTTTGTTTCTCCGAGGCTTCAAACACTGTTTCTAACGCGAGCATCGCGTTCAGTGACCCCAAATTAGCTAGGAATGCACTGTCGCGGCTTCGCTAACAGCCTAGAATAAGGTTTTGCTCCAACATTATTGTTTTATGTTGTTTATACTATATCTTTTAATTTAAACTTCAAACAAGAACATTTTGTATATCAAAGTTGGTCTGGGCACTGCCAGGACCTCAGTGCCCACCCTGGTTGAGGCCCAGGGGTGCTGGTTCAAGCAGAACCAAGGTCAAGCTTACACCCTAATTCACAATGCACCAAACTTTAATCCACTCAGTTTCTGTTTGAACTGAAGTGAGCACAGAGCTCAGGGGATTATTTGGAGCAAGTTTCATATTTACTATTTTGTCAAATTCAGTTTCAAAGTTCATTGTGGCATTTTCACAAATACTTGGTGTGCACAATCTATAGCATGTAACATAACCAAAGTTCAAGCTTGGTTCTCTGCAGCAAAAGGACCTGGGGCTTTCCGAGATGGATCAAATTGATCTACAAAGATTCTGGAGCAATTCCCCTCAAGTTGGAGCATGCCAAAACTCCTAGGTTGGCCGGGCTCAAGGAAAAAGATGAGCCAAATGCATGGAAAATCGTGACCAACAAACCAGAGGTTCTGGGCCCAAACCTTTTGCACAAAACCTCCCCAAACCTCAAGGTGATGCTTCCTGAACCCGTGCCCGGCGACAGGGCACGGCGGCGGCGCGGCTGGAGTGAGCTCGGTTTGGAGCTCCTCCACCTCTAATGGTGGAATTTTCCAGAGGCAACATGAAGCTCTCCAACATGGATGGAAGTGTTCTATGGGATCACAGGAAGCTTCCCGACCATCTTACCCCGGCCAAAGATGGCCGGAGCGCCGGCGGCCGCGTTGAAGCTCAAATTAAGGTCATCCATGGCCGCACCTCTTTGGTGCAGCATGGATGCCATGCAAGTGCATGGTTGAAGTCCCCTTGGTCTCAGCAATACTTCTGGGCATGTGGCCGGCGGCAGGGAAGCGCGCCGGCGCCGGAGCACAAGGCTCGGCCAACTTGCAAAATTCCCGAAATTTAGGGTTTGGATCTGCGGCTTATTCTCTTGATCAAACTCCACCAATTTTGGTGGAGATGATCACCATCTCCTACAGTAAAAACCCATGATTTTATTTCCCACTTTGGTTCAGTGGTTGCGGAGTTCTTCAGAGGCGGAGCAAACTTAGGTTTCCGGTCAACTTTCTTTCCCGCCGGCCATGCAACATGCATGGGAAGCTCAGGTCTTGCAGGGAGCATCCTAACCACTTATAAAACCTACTGCTAGGGGTCCCAGGTGCAAACAAACCAAGGTTATTGAGTTCTTACCTTGGCCGGATTCGATGAAGAAGGAAGAAGCCGGTTTTGGTTCTTCTTCCACGCGCGGCCACGGCAGCCTCCCAGGTTGCACCACAGGCACAGGGAAACTCCACAGGAACTCCAAATCCAAGTTTGGTTCAGGTTTGGTTCCGACTTCTCCTATCTCTCTCTCTCTCGAGTTCCCCTCTAATGGAGTTTGGGTCTCTTGCCTCCCAGCACTCGAGCATCCAATGAGGATTACAGAGACAAGTTGATGCCTTGTAATTCCTCCCTGACCCCTCGAGCTCTGGCCCAAGGTAGTCCAAGGGTCACTCAACACTTAATTGCTTTGAATTTTGCAAAAATAACCCTAAACCGAGTTCCCACTTAACCCTAGCTTCCGAAATCCTCTTAGTAGGTGTAATTTGCATCCAACACCTTATCCTATAAGCCCCTTAAATTTAGATACATAAAATACTAACATTTTATTGAAAATACTCCATTTTTGGTGCATTTCACGCATTTCGAGAAAATCCGCTCATCGAAATGCAAATCGAACTTCGCCACGACGTCCGGCTCGTCGAGACATGTCAAGTAGCCTATATGTTTGCTTAGTTTGGCGCTCGTATAAAATCTCGGGCCATCTAATTCGACATATTACAGTCTGACGCACGCACTTCGATGCACCCGGATCGCCAAACGCGAAATCCGTCAGTGCCATTGCGCTCAGAACGTCGAAAATAGCTAGGATCCATTACTCATACCTCTAGGTTAAAACTCTAGATAGTGGTTCGGCCATTAGTGAAAGCGAGGGATTAAAAACCGAGGGTTACTATTCACTTTAAGTCGCGGGCCCGCTTTTTGATTTCTGATTTCTGGAAGATCCGACCGTCGGATCGAAAACATATGAATATGAAACTTCTATGTTTCGACGAGACGATCGCAATGGTGATCTCGGATTTTCCAGATCAGACCCCGATCAAAAGTTGACATTTTAGGGCCACTGCTGCACTACTATCTACAAATTTTTGCTATTTAAATAATTCTGGAAATTATTTAAACCTGAATTCTGGATTTTAAAATCATGGTTACTACATCACTCACCACTTTAAGAAGTTTCGTCCCCGAAACTTAAACTTAACTAATCCACTACTAAACCTCAAAAAGGTTCGCAGAGATGACAATCAGTCACAAAGCGTCGTTAACTCTCAGGCTACTCATTTAGACCCAATCTGAATATTCCCCTTTTGCAGGGCAGAGTATTTCTCGGTTCTTTCGGAAGTATGTTGTCGGCCGCCCAACGTGCTTACCAAAAGAAAAGCGAAATACCATAGATCTGTCGCCAACCACTAGTTGGGGACACAACTCACATCTGAAGGTACATCACATGCCTTCCTACACAGTCTCTATGTCGATAATATAACCTTTACCAAATGTCACTACCATTACGGGGTCAATCTTTGAACCACAAGTACGGATCTGAGCCCTCTGGCTCCACTGAAACATCAATCCCACGGTCGAAACCATGACCGCGACTACTATTCTCTAACAACGATTCTCAAAACCCGAATACGAAACACATCTAAGTTCCAAACCACTATTCCGAAACCCCGCGCTCTCACGTGACCACAAGTCATCCTAGAGTTCGTTCCTAGCCAAACCTAGACATCGTATTCCTATTGCTCTGATACCATCTAATCTGTCACGCCCCGAGTCCAAAAACTAGTGTATAAATTTTTTTTTTTTTAAATCAGAGTTGCAAAAACAACCAGGGCAATGACAGACCGCCACATATATAGAAGAGTCCCAATCCCCAATGGAATTGAGCCTTTTCTATATATGCACGGCTAGCTTGGCAACAATCATCAGAGTACTAACTACGTACAACTACATGCAAAAGTTACAATTAACTTTACAATTATTTACATCTGAATTACAACTCTTTCCTTTAACATCAAATAATACATGAACTTTCGGCTGTCCAGGGTCAACATCTAACACGGAATCTCACCAACACGTCCCGACATCCCAGCACCCGCTCGGCCTGAAACACAGTCACCCGAGGGTGTGAGATACACCGGAGTGTATCCCAGTGGGCACGACGAGCCGAGAAATAGCAGATCGTACCTACTGGTATACAATACTAGAGGATAGTAATAATCAGGGGTTAGAATAATCAGATAGGCAATCATGAAGATTAACAGATATATAATCCCAGTTAGGTTGTGCAGAAATATAATCATGGAACTGTATTTAATTCGAGGATAGCAAAATCATGAGTTATGATAAAAGCAGGCTGAACAGGCAACATATGCAATAGACCATGGGTTAGGGTAAAGCAGATATATAACTGGTGCTATAAAGAAGGCAAAACTCATAATCTGGGTACAAGCATAGGAGATAATTTTAGCAGAATTGAAAACATGTATCAGGATAATCAACACATCAAGGAGTTAGGACAATCAGCAAGATAACAATGAAACTATAATCAGAGGCATCACATAGAATCATATAAAGGTAGATAACTAGAAACCAGATCAAAGAATCAAAGAATCAACACATGCATCAAATAGATGAAAACGCAAAGACCCAATCACAAGCTACCATTTTGGTCTTCGCAAAGACCTCAGGCGAGGCTGCCCTCTTGGCACCACCTGGTTGACATTCCCCAAACTAGGGTCACGGGTTGCCTCAGCTAACCACTTTACCGGTAAAGTACACCGCTACGGGGGATCAGTCCGCTAGTGTACGTGAAGAACAACGGTGCGGGCGAATCATGTGCAAATGCTCAAACTGGCGGTCCACTGACCGGGTAATCGGCAACAAGCCGGGAAATCCCCACTGGGATGCAATAACCAAATCAACTGAATCTCAACTCATATGCAAGACCAAGGCAAATCTCAACTCAGCATAAGCTCAACCGAAAAACACAACTCAATCATGCAGACCAACCAAATAATACAAAACTTAAACACATATTTTTAAGAAAACTGTTTTGAAAAGTCCACACCCCGAAGAGCATTGCCCTCGTCCTATCAAACAAGAACAGACTCAGGCGACACTACGAAGCTTGGGTTTCCAAACCTCACAGAGCAATTGCCTTTGTCCTATCAAACAAGAACAGACTCCGGCGACCCTACGAAGCTCGGTAAAAACATCAGTTAAACAAATCTATGTGCTCAGCAGTGTATCATTTGATCGACAGGACAAACAGGCTTACTCATCAACCATGGAAATGTTCCAAGATAAGATATAAATACCAGATGCACTAAGAATAATCATGTAAGGCAGAATAGAACTGATAACAGGCGTAGCTCAACTATCAGATGACCAAACAGGCATGGCAATATGTAGAGCAATAATATAACCACTGGAAACAGCTAATCAGCAGATATGGTAAAGATCACTAAAGAAGATCATAATCAGGCATAAAGCAGGTATGACGTAGCAAATAACTGAATCAAAGGAAGGGCAGGCTCAAGCATTGGTAGATCAATATAATAATCAAGCATAGGAGTGCAACTACGAAATGGCCAATCAGTCAAAGCAACTAACAGTAATATATATTGTAACCAAAGGCAGACAGGCTCAAGATAAACTAGGTTACCAAAAACAGGAGTCCAACCAATACCGTACACCGAGGGCCGAAAAGATCTCGGACCGAAGTTAAACCCACCTGTCAATGCGCAGGCAATTAATCTGTAATTCTCTAAATGCTCAACTCCAGGTGCAAACTGAATCAACCTGGATCAAAAATCACCAATCAGGGATCAATTCAGTCCCGCTAACTCTAACCTAAACCCAGATCAATTTGAAACCCTCTTAGTTATTTTAATTGTCACCCGGATACCGTTAAATCGACGATTTTGCCGATTCTCGAACTGTTATCCGATTTCCGCTCAACGAAAGCCGATGGATTCCCAACGAAAAGCTTAGGAATCATTTAAACATTTTACTAACCAGTACACATTGTCTATTTTGCATTAAAACCCCTAAAGTTTCCAAAAACTACTCTTTAGTGCCTTTTTAGCACTGTTTTCGCTCGTTCTTTCAACTGGAAAATCATTTTAACATTCCGTCACTTCCAGCAGGTTACTTATGTCTTGCTGAACACCGTGCTCACCAATTTGCAGCAGCACGGTGCCCGAGGAAAACTTTGGGTCATGAAAACCCTCTCTAACATAGCCCAAAATGAATTTTTGTTTCTCCGAGGCTTCAAACACTGTTTCTAACGCGAGCATCGCGTTCAGTGACCCCAAATTAGCTAGGAATGCACTGTCGCGGCTTCGCTAACAGCCTAGAATAAGGTTTTGCTCCAACATTATTGTTTTATGTTGTTTATACTATATCTTTTAATTTAAACTTCAAACAAGAACATTTTGTATATCAAAGTTGGTCTGGGCACTGCCAGGACCTCAGTGCCCACCCTGGTTGAGGCCCAGGGGTGCTGGTTCAAGCAGAACCAAGGTCAAGCTTACACCCTAATTCACAATGCACCAAACTTTAATCCACTCAGTTTCTGTTTGAACTGAAGTAAGCACAGAGCTCAGGGGATTATTTGGAGCAAGTTTCATATTTACTATTTTGTCAAATTCAGTTTCAAAGTTCATTGTGGCATTTTCACAAATACTTGGTGTGCACAATCTATAGCATGTAACATAACCAAAGTTCAAGCTTGGTTCTCTGCAGCAAAAGGACCTGGGGCTTTCCGAGATGGATCAAATTGATCTACAAAGATTCTGGAGCAATTCCCCTCAAGTTGGAGCATGCCAAAACTCCTAGGTTGGCCGGGCTCAAGGAAAAAGATGAGCCAAATGCATGGAAAATCGTGACCAACAAACCAGAGGTTCTGGGCCCAAACCTTTTGCACAAAACCTCCCCAAACCTCAAGGTGATGCTTCCTGAACCCGTGCCCGGCGACAGGGCACGGCGGCGGCGCGGCTGGAGTGAGCTCGGTTTGGAGCTCCTCCACCTCTAATGGTGGAATTTTCCAGAGGCAACATGAAGCTCTCCAACATGGATGGAAGTGTTCTATGGGATCACAGGAAGCTTCCCGACCATCTTACCCCGGCCAAAGATGGCCGGAGCGCCGGCGGCCGCGTTGAAGCTCAAATTAAGGTCATCCATGGCCGCACCTCTTTGGTGCAGCATGGATGCCATGCAAGTGCATGGTTGAAGTCCCCTTGGTCTCAGCAATACTTCTGGGCATGTGGCCGGCGGCAGGGAAGCGCGCCGGCGCCGGAGCACAAGGCTCGGCCAACTTGCAAAATTCCCGAAATTTAGGGTTTGGATCTGTGGCTTATTCTCTTGATCAAACTCCACCAATTTTGGTGGAGATGATCACCATCTCCTACAGTAAAAACCCATGATTTTATTTCCCACTTTGGTTCAGTGGTTGCGGAGTTCTTCAGAGGCGGAGCAAACTTAGGTTTCCGGTCAACTTTCTTTCCCGCCGGCCATGCAACATGCATGGGAAGCTCAGGTCTTGCAGGGAGCATCCTAACCACTTATAAAACCTACTGCTAGGGGTCCCAGGTGCAAACAAACCAAGGTTATTGAGTTCTTACCTTGGCCGGATTCGATGAAGAAGGAAGAAGCCGGTTTTGGTTCTTCTTCCACGCGCGGCCACGGCAGCCTCCCAGGTTGCACCACAGGCACAGGGAAACTCCACAGGAACTCCAAATCCAAGTTTGGTTCAGGTTTGGTTCCGACTTCTCCTATCTCTCTCTCTCTCGAGTTCCCCTCTAATGGAGTTTGGGTCTCTTGCCTCCCAGCACTCGAGCATCCAATGAGGATTACAGAGACAAGTTGATGCCTTGTAATTCCTCCCTGACCCCTCGAGCTCTGGCCCAAGGTAGTCCAAGGGTCACTCAACACTTAATTGCTTTGAATTTTGCAAAAATAACCCTAAACCGAGTTCCCACTTAACCCTAGCTTCCGAAATCCTCTTAGTAGGTGTAATTTGCATCCAACACCTTATCCTATAAGCCCCTTAAATTTAGATACATAAAATACTAACATTTTATTGAAAATACTCCATTTTTGGTGCATTTCACGCATTTCGAGAAAATCCGCTCATCGAAATGCAAATCGAACTTCGCCACGACGTCCGGCTCGTCGAGACATGTCAAGTAGCCTATATGTTTGCTTAGTTTGGCGCTCGTATAAAATCTCGGGCCATCTAATTCGACATATTACAGTCTGACGCACGCACTTCGATGCACCCGGATCGCCAAACGCGAAATCCGTCAGTGCCATTGCGCTCAGAACGTCGAAAATAGCTAGGATCCATTACTCATACCTCTAGGTTAAAACTCTAGATAGTGGTTCGGCCATTAGTGAAAGCGAGGGATTAAAAACCGAGGGTTACTATTCACTTTAAGTCGCGGGCCCGCTTTTTGATTTCTGATTTCTGGAAGATCCGACCGTCGGATCGAAAACATATGAATATGAAACTTCTATGTTTCGACGAGACGATCGCAATGGTGATCTCGGATTTTCCAGATCAGACCCCGATCAAAAGTCGACATTTTAGGGCCACTGCTGCACTACTATCTACAAATTTTTGCTATTTAAATAATTCTGGAAATTATTTAAACCTGAATTCTGGATTTTAAAATCATGGTTACTACAGCCGCACGCGGTTAGTACACCGCCCAGCCATGCGGGGCCAGGCGCATACATGTGTGAATTGTACGCAAGGTGAGAGGGCGCCGGGCGCTCTAATCATTAGTCTGACAAAGCCTTAAGTTGCTGACTCCTATATGACAGATTCGTGTAGGTCCGGGCGGACACCCGAGACGCGAGAGAACCTTACATCAGTCAGGAGCGCGACAACAAGGTGGGTTTACGGTCGAGGCTGAGTATTGTGTTGGTAATCCGAAAGGGACTTTTATTATTAATCGGTACTAACACTGATGGTTTCTATGATGTACTACCTTACCCCGTGACATAGTTACTTGGTGACATGGTTACTTGGTTACTTGGTTACTTGGTTACTTATGCTCGAGTTGCGACACGCGCACCCGCGGTTTGGCCACCGCAAAGGGTGCTCTTTTCCGGAAAGGCGGTCTTTGACCCGTGTTACCCCACGAGGTGACGTAGTGGGGGGCCCCTGACCGCTGGGGGGTCTGAGGCAGCGAGGTGCGAGCAGTGGGACTACCGGGATTGGATCCCGATGTAGTCAGGTGTGGGACTGCCGGGATTGGATCCCGATGTAGTGAGGTGTGGGACTGCCGGGATTGGATCCCGATGTAGTCAGGTGTGAGACCGCCGGGATTGGATCCCGACGCGGTCAGGTGTTACAGGTGTTACCGGGGTACAGGTGTTACAGGTGGTACAGGTGGTTGCGAGTTACCATTACGAGTAGAGCGGTTGTTCCGGCTAGCCTTACTTTGTGGCTTGGTATTACTTTACTACTTTAGTACTATTTGATGATAGTGTCGCTGACTACCCACTCTGTGACAGGTACCTCCAGGGGGTAGAGGTAGGCGACGGTGAGGCCGAGTTGGTAGCAGTCGGTCTGAGGGAGCCCTAGTGTGCTGTTTTATTTACCTTCTCTGCATTTCATTCAGTATTGTAGGTTACTGTGTGGTTCTCGATACCCTTGTGGGGTCGTGTGGATGTTGAGTTCTTTCTTTCTACTTATGCACTACTATTTCCGTTATTGTTCCCGTTTGGCCGCTTTCAAAGCAACATGACTAGAAAAGAAAGGAACTTCGAAAACTATCTTTTAAAAAATCTGGGTCGTGTGGACCTGTTTTCCAACACCTGTGGATTTATGGCATCTTTTCAAACTGTCTTCAAAACCCTGGGTCGTGTGGACCTACTTTCAAAACTGTGAGTTTATCCTTTCAACTTGTTTGGCCACGGGTATTGTTTAGTCTTCATGCACCGTACTACTTCGAACTGTTGTGATTAAATGGGAAAATGATTGCTCATAACCGGCTATTGTAGCAGCCGCGACGCCGTGCATATACAGAGGAGACTCTGCCCGATTTTCGAGTGAATCTGTATATGTGGCGGGTCTGGGCACGCGCCGGGGAAGGAGGTTTCTAAAAAAAGAAAAAAAAAAAATTCGTACGCACTTTACGCGTACTTTGAAGTATCGTTTCCGCTAAAATAAAACCCCCGGGGCGTGACAGCTACCCCACCGAGGAATAAGCGTGTCTCATCTGGCTCAAAAAGCGGCATCTGCAAGCTACAATCAATGATCGAACAGATCGAAAACTCGAAATGCCAACTAACCCATAAACAGGTCGGAGAACCCTCCACGACTCAATCTGATAGTGTACACAAACCCCAACGACACTAGGAAACCCATCCACTGAGTCAATAAAAATCCCCTCGGCCCCCAGGCGCGAGAGTTCATGCATCCTGAACCTATCCAACCCCTCTGGGTGATCACAATGTTTAAAACTATTTTTGAAGCCACTTTTATATTAAAACGGGTTCAATGCTTTCAAAACGGTTCAAATGCAGTTCGGAAGTCAACTAATCATGCACTCTAGTGTCAAACAGTCTCAAGATCATACCGATGATAAATGGGGTTCAAGTCTGTCATACAAAAATAATCTAGACATCTATCAGATTATACCAGCTATACAAATAGCTAAACTAGGCATGCTAACATGCTTTCAACAGAATTAGAAGGCATTCCACAAAGTTTGGAAGAATTCCACCCCACCTGGATGTGCGCATTAGTCCTAACTCGAAAAGAGCTGAAATTTAACGGGTACGATCCTCAGGTCCTCATGATTCCAATGCACCAAAAATCGACCAAAATTTCCACCCGGTCGCTGAGATATAAGCCAAACATCGTGGTAAGCTCAAATCACTTAAAACAGTAATTTTATCGCACATCTGTCCACAAAACAGGGAATTACCTCCTGTGAGATGTTCTCCAAAAATTCCAAGAAAAATACGACGGCGATCCTCGCGAAGTGTAGATAGAAATCGAGTCTTTAAACACCAATTTCCGCCTCTCGTAGGCTGAGAAATTGCAAGATTACTCCTCCGCTGTCCAGAACATGCAATAGCAAAAATGGGGTCTAAAGATGCTGCATGCACTCCCATAAAAACTCAAAACAGAGCCAAGAAATGAATACCAAAGTCGAGGATCTACCTGTCGTGAAAACGTTGCCGCAAAATTCGGCGAAAAAGAGCAAGAACTCAGCTCGGGGGAGTCTGCGGACGAAAAGTCAACGAAAATGATCGATATTGGAACAGCGTCGAAGCTCGCGAGATCGGGTAGGAAAAATATAAAACGGTCTCCAAAATTTCTCCAAAACCCCAAAAAGTGTAGAAGACTCGAAGTAGAAACTCTCTGTCGAAAACGACACTCAAAAAGGATCTCAGAAAGTCCAGAAATGAAACCCTCAATGGCCTATTTATAGCCAAAAAAAAACACTATTGGGCTGTCGGATTCCGGCACAAGAACCGGGCGCCCGAAAGTTACTATAGCCGCCCGAAACGCCGAGATGCTGCCACGTGTCCCGCCCGAATCCGCCAGATCGCGCCACCTGTCCCGCCGCCCACGTTCCGCACGCCTCGCGCACGTGGGCGGCGTGCGACCGCCAATGGCACAGTGCCACGTGTCCCCACGTGGTTCACGCGGTGCACGCGCCCGGTCTACGCGCCGGGTCTTCGGGATCATGTCGGCCAATCACGCGACGCCACGTGTCACAGCCGCCGCCGCCCTCTTTGACGCCGTCCAACCAATAGGGTGCTGCCACGTGGCATTACCATTTCTCGGTGCTCCCGGTGCACGCGCCTGTCTGTGGACCCGTCACCGTGCGCCCGCGCCTGCCCGCGCCTGCGCGCGCCTGCCCGCGCTTGCCCGCGCTACCCGCGGCCGCGCTCCGCCACTGCGCCGCCGCGCTCCACCTTGCTCCGCCGCCTGCCGGTGCCCGCCGGCCGCCGGAACAGTAATTCCGGCCGTGAATAGTAACTTTTCGCTCCGAATTCAGAAAAATGTAAGTAAATAGCCCATTTTCATCGTTTCGCGCGCTGAGTCCAAATCCGCAGTCCATTTCGCCAAATTCTCACTCTAAATTTTGCCGGAAGCCCCCGCAAAGGCAAACTTGATCCGATTTTTGCGCCGGTTCCAAATCTGGAATCCGATTCATGAACAACCAACTCTGTCACATAACATAGGCCTCCAGAAGCCACTGCTCGCCCTACAAAACCATCCCAGAGATCCGGATCTTCACACGGGGCCTTGCCCGCGCGACTGCAGCTTGTGCCGCGCGGGCGGGTGCCCGCACGGTGGCGGCGGCGGCGGCGGTTGCGGCACGCGGGGTTGGTGCCCGCGCGGCCGCGGCGGTTACCGTGCGGGGCCGGTGCCCGCGCGGCCGCGGATTTGCGCCATGCGAGGCCGAGGTCCGCACGACCGCGGAAGGTGCCGCACGGGGTTGGTGCCCATGCGGCCGCGGCTTGCACCGCGCAGAGCTAGGGCCCGCGCGGTCACGACAAACGCCGCGCGGGGCTGGTGCCCGCGCGGCCGTACGACCCGTGACACCGCGGGGGCGGCCGCGTCGCTCGACGCGCACGGGCGCCACCGCCGGGTCAAGTTGTCCTTAGTGTTTTGAGTTTTTTGGGCTCGGTTTATCCACTACTATATTTTTGATCTGACCATGGCTCTTTTGGGGACTACTTCTAGGTTCGGGCGTCTACAGAGGTCAAGGTTCAGTCTCCGGAATACGCGTTTCGCATAATCAAGGTGGGTAGGTGTTTGTTATTACCGGTGAGGTGTCGTTTCCGAATACTCGTTTTGATAAAGTAGATACGGTTATAATTTGACTAACCCCCTAGCATGTGAATCCCTTTTACTATTTCAATCGAGCGGCTGCGGTCGCAGGTGCGGTATACTTTTCTGGTTATAGCGGCTGCGGTCGCAGGTGCGTTATACTACTCTGGTTATAGCGGCTGAGGTCGCAAGGCATTAAAACACTCATATTGCTTACACGCACACCGGCAGTTTGGCCACTGCTGAGGGTGTATTTTTCCGGAAAGATGGTAACTCATTTACCCGTGTACCCCACAAGGGGAGGTTAGTGGGGACCCCTCAAGGGGAGACGGCTGCTACTTGGGCAGTCGAGGGGTTGGAGGCACCAAGAAGATGAGTACGGTATTGGGGTTGGTGCCCAAAATATTCAGAAAGCTGGGGTAGGTGCCCAGCGGGACTTTCAACAGGGATTTAGCGATACATGAGGGGGAGGGGAAAAGTAAATTCTCCGATGGTTCGGTGTGTTCATTCTATTATTGCGTTTACTTGCATGCTTTCTACTTTATCAGTCACTGACAACCAACACAGTGACAGGTTCGAGTAGGGGTGGAATTCGAGACGACGGTGAGGCATCAGTTAGAGGACACTAGCCAAGAGGGCTAGTAAAACGATACTTTATTTTTGTTATTTTTGGTTATGGCATAACTATGTTTAGCTCAACTGTGTTTCATATACTGTGGTTTCTGATGGATGTTGGGAGGAGGACTTTCTTATAATTAACTTGTGAATGATAGGATGTGTAATTGTGGCTTGTTTTCAAATACAAACCAGTTTCAAAGATGTTTTCAAAGCAAGTGCCGTGTGGGCACCGATTTTATAACCCGTGGATTTATCCTTTCAAGTTAATGGCTGCACAAAGAGTTTGCGAAAACGAATTGGAAAACTGGGTGTCGTGTGGGCACCGATTTTCAAAACCCATGGGTTTATGCTATAGATTGTATAAGATAGCGGTGATGGTTTGATGTACTATATCCTCTCCTCGTTGCATGTCATGATTGGAATGGTTAAAGTATTGGACTTGTTGGTGACGCCGTGCATATACAAAGGAGACTCCGCCCGTTTGGGGAGTGAATTTGTATATGCGGCGGGTCTGATACGCACCGGAGGCAAGGTTCATGTAATTATTTAAGAAAAAAAAAATGGGTACGTTTTCTGCACCTTTAGAACCTCCGGGGCGTGACATGACTCTATTCCTTTGATTTTGCATGAAACATCAACATCCGATGGAGAGTCATCAAGTGAGGGGGAGTCGGACAAAGAAGAACTCGTTGAGGCATATCAACAACTTCTTACGGAATCGAAGAAGATGGCCAAGCATATTAAGAAGTTGAGGAAGCAACGACTTGAGGTTCAGGACGAGAACCATGCTTTAAAGATCAAACTTCATGATCTTGAGGAGGAACGAGAACTTTTATTGGATAATAATAAAATCCTCCAAGAAAAGATAAATCAATCGGAAACGATCATTAATTCCTATATTAACAAGATTGATTTTCTTGAAAGGCAGTTTGAGGAAATTCATGTCACAAACCAAGCTTTGACCAAGCAAGTTCATCAACTCAAATCCGACATACAAAGGCTTTCTACCGGTTCCAAGAAACTTGACGGTATGTCCGGATTAGGTCAAACAAGCAAAGCTGGTTTGGGATTCAAAAAGAACCAAACTGTGAAGGCTTCAAGTTCCACAACTAAATTGAAAGGAAGAACTTGTCACCAATGTGGACTTGAAGGACACTTGATGAAGACGTGTCCGAAAAAGAGAAAGAAGAATTCTTCGGCAACTTCATCTACTGAGCGAACTCAACGGAATCAAAAGTCGCATCAATTCAATGGAGTTCCCTCAGTCCACCAAAGGTCCGAGCCACAACATCAATCTTTCAAGTGGATCATTGCAACGCAAAGACCTAAGGTGGACCAACAGTCAAAGCTATTAACTCCCGGCCACAATGAATCAAGACAACCCAAAATCCGACGATTTTGGATTCGGAAAGGTGATATCTTTCCTTGTTTTAAGTTCTAAATAGCTTATGACTATATGTAATGCTTTGATTGGTTTTCCCTTCATATTTTTCTTGATCTTTGCATTACATGATTTCAATGCTTTTCGTTTTTATGTTTTGTTTTCTAACAAAAGGTTTTTAACGAACGAGTGCATTGAATTTGAAAAAGATTTACTTTCATCCCATTTAATTTCAAATGAATTATCAACTTTACTCCGTAATCATAATCTTTGAAGATATTCTATTATAGGAGTTTTTGATATTTATATTCATCAAATTTTAGTAATCTTGTGTTATCTTAAGATGCTTAACCTATCTCGGTTGTGTGAATTCATTATGATAAATATGAGACAACCGATAGACTAAAATTTGGGATTTAATTCATTCACATAAGAGATTGCATTTTTTTTTAAGGGTAAATAAATGAGTTGCAAAAGATGTGGAAAGAGTTACATCCGAAAGGAGTGTGAAAACTACCACCACATGTTGGAAAGAGCTGCCACCCCGGTCGTCCGGTTTGTGTGTGAAGCTACCACATGTTTTGGATGCTTGAATTTTTATTTTGAAATTTTTAGTTAAAGAATTCGGAGATTCATATTCAAAGTTTTTATATTTTGAACAATCTCCTGGTTGATATAAGGTGGGATAGTTAAAAGATGCTCAAAGAGCCACCCTTAGGTATTTTAGTGCTTATCTCAAATTTGAAAGGGTAGTAATCAAATTGATGTCATTTGGAAATCTCTGTAAATCATTTTTGATAATCCGTTACATCTTGATAGAGTTTGGATCTCTAGATTATTTTTGATGACTTATGTTTGACGAATATATAATGAAAAACGGTTTATAATGTTTTATCTTTGTTTTTTATGATTTCGGAGTAAATCTTTTTAATTTTTGTAAAATTAATTGAATTGAATGACATCTATGTGATCTCATTATATTTCAAAGCACTTAAATTGTTTTCTTGATGGAACACAAATCGGTATTTGAAAAGATTTCAAAATTTGGATTTGTTTCAAGAAATTTTTGGATTTTGGCTCTGGAGTACCGGTACTTGTCTTTTAGTACCGGAACCAAGAATCAGGATCAGAAAACTCAATCCGGATCCCGAACTAAAATTTCTCAGGTTTTCACTTCGGTACCGGTACTCTATTTTTAGTAACGGAACTAAATAATCGGATCCGGATCAACTCTGTTCAATCCGGAACCCGAACGAGTGGTTTTCAGAATTTGTACTGGGTACCGGTACGCGACTTCTAGTACCAGTATGCAAACTGGGTTTTCTTATATACCGGAACTCAAGTGTTTTATTTCACTCCTCTCATTACAAAACACTCCCTTTCTCTCTAAAAGATCTCTAAGGAGTTTTTCATCAAGATCAAGGGATTTCTTGCTTTAATTTGTAAGATTTTTCATCAATCTTGCTTCTTTCTGTTTCAAAACCCTAGTTTGTAGGTTTTGATGATTTATTTAGGGATTTTTGAGTTGATCTTTACTCCTAATGAAATCTCTTGCATGTATCACCCTATTTCATGTTTAGAACATAAATGATTGTCTTCTATGTAATTAGATTCATGTTTTTGTGATTATTTTGCTTGAATCTATCATTTACACATGTTCTTGACATCAAGAAATTTGAAAATTAGGGCTTCAATGTAAATTGATTTTAAATGTTGAATCATCAAATGTCACTTGTTTAAAATTTTCTTAAACATGTTTAAGCCTTCATATTCGATCAAATCATAGTGCATTGTGTTCTTTGCAGGAAAATGGCATTCTCTTGGCTTATTGCACTTGTAATTTTGATGGCCACTGGAAGTGGACGTGGTCGTGGTCATGGAAAGAAAAAGACTACAAAACAATCACGCGATGAGGGATCGACTAGCTCGGAATCTGAACACTCATCAGATTTTGTGGAAGAATCTGTTAAAAGAAAGGGAAAAGCACCAATGTCTTCTAGGAAAAAGAAGGGTGTGGATTCTCCTCCGCGTAGAAGTACCGGTGGACCGGTAATACGCGAGCGCTCTCAATCTCAACGGCGATCAAATGCTGATGAAGGTGAACAACACGTTAGTGCAAAGCGCCGTGCTATATTTGCAAACAGAACATGCATTGGAGAGCGACATGTTAACTTTAACGAGTTATGTCGAGAAGTTCCAGACTTCGCAAGGCTATTGGAACGAAGTCAAATTCAGCCACTTGGTAGAGTTCCACCTAAGATGGGTTTTTGTGTGGAATTACTCAGGGAGTTCTACATGAGAGCTACTATACTTCATGAAGACCATGACACTGGTACTTTCGTCATTGAAACGATAGTTAGAGATATCAAGTTCGATATTACTCCAGCAGTAATTGGTGCAAACCTTGGTTTAGCTGTCGACACATCGGGTCTATATTATACTGACGGTGACTTCCAATATGACACCCATTGGGACATTGTTGTGAACTCTATTTGCAAGTCAGGGACACATACGAACAGGTTGTATGTTGAGTCAAAGGATCTAAAGCCAGAGTACCATATTCTGTCTTTAATCATATGCTACAACCTATTGCCCACACTGGGGACTAAAAGGATTCGATGGGATCGTCTACTTCTTCTCTTTTTCCTTGGTCACCCAGAGAGTGCAAATGGAATTCATGTCAACATTCCATTCCTTATTTGGCAACAAATGGTACATGTCATTGAAGGATCAAGTCGACGTGAACTTCTTCCATATCCAATCTTGATAACTTGCATTCTGGAAGATCACGGAGTTGACATTTCTTGTGTCAAATATGACTACGGCTTAGGCGCAATTGATGGAATTACCTTAGCCAAGTCGATTAGCACTCTGAAGACATTTGGGCATGCAAAAGGCTATGCAAGTGAAGCGACTCCGAGTGCACCGCCTCGTCAAGTGGAACGCCAAGAATCTCCTGGATCAGATGAGGTAGTGACACTACAAACGTTGCATCGGGATGTTCGCTCATTAAAGAAAAGGATGGAGCAAGGCTTTATGAAACTTGAGGACGGATTAAAGAAGATCTTTGATATCCTCGGGTGCAAGCATGATGATGTGGTCCCTGGAGCAACTGCACCGAGTACATCACATGGACCTACATCACATGATGACGATGATGATTCACATGAGGATGAGTGACTTCTTACTTTCTTGTTTTTGTCTTTCATTTTGTTTTCACTTGTTGATGAACAATAACTCTAATGGTCATGTAACTAAAGAACTGATCCTCCTAGTATTTTTCTTTTGTCTATATTCACTGTTTGACCATTTGTGACAAAAAGGGGGAGAACAGAAATGATAAGGACGAATCAGAAAGGGGGAGAACAGAGATGCTCAAGATAGGGGGAGATGAAAAAAAAGAGTTAAGGAAAAGATTGAGGACAAGAGCCGAAAAACAAAAGAACCAAAAGGACGAATCAAATGTAGGATTTACATTTAATTTCTAACGACTAACGTTTGATTTTGTTTGGAGTTATTTTTTGCAGGATATACATCACTTTAAAATTCCAAGTCCTAAGTCATAGAGTATGTTCTAGGATTGTTTGGTTCAAATGTAATTTTTGCTTATTGGATCTTTCACGCAACGAAAGTCAATGTTTTGGTGATAACATTGAGTTTCGATTTTTTGGTTTAAGGTGAGTGACTTGAGCGTTTCATGTATTTTTGGGTTTTGTCACAAAATTGCCAAAGGGGGAGATTGTTACGGCTTTTTGTGTTGGCATATTTCGTGAGTTGAGTCGGAGTCTTGAAGTGATCAAATTGTCAATCAGCATTCGAAGACTCGAAGAAGATTCAACAAGAGCTCAAGTTAACACTCAAGTATGATTAATTTAATCATGGTGATTTAAGTACATTTATAATCATTGGAATCAGAAATTAATTGAAACCCGGTTAAGACGTGGTTTTGAGAACTTGGTTTTTAACTCACAACTTATTCTAAGTTTGGATTCCGGTACTTGGTCTGTTTTGGATAAAACTTATATTGGAAAAATTAGTTTTTACATTGAGTACCGGAACCACACTTTGAGTTCCTCAAACCCGACACGGGATTTTATGTAATTCTCATTGAGTACCGGAACACAGTGTGGAGTAACGGAACACAATAGGAAAATCTGTGTTTTGCGTCATTGAGTACCGGAACCCATTATTTAGTACCGGTACACAATGCCATGTCGTGATAAGAATGCTAAACCGACTCTAATTAGTTTCCAAAGGTTATAAATAGATACTTAGGGTTTCTCGAGAACTACCGATCAATTGAGAAACACTCGAGAGCAACCCTAGAGGCTAGGTTTTTATCGTTCTTCTATTTAGCCTCTTTTAGGTCAATTCGACGGTTCTTTCAAGACATACTTTTTGTAGAATTTATCTAGTCTTTTCTTAGAGATTCCATCCATGGTTCTTCAATGATAATCTAAGAAAAGGATCACCATCGAAGCCTATATTCTGTATCGGCTGAGTTTGCGTCGTGGATTCGACGTAGCATCGTGGATTCGGTGTGTTGAAGGCGTTTCGTGGATTCGAAACGTGTGCTCATGGATTCGAGTGGCGTTCGTGGATTCGAACGTGTGTAGTGGACGTGCAATCGGTGGAGCGCAAGATCCGAAGAAGTTGAAGGAGGGGTTTGAGTCCGTGGAGTCGGTAATCACCTTGTTATTCTTCTTTTCTTAGTGGATTGTTATTGCGTGTTGGTCCCGTGGTTTTTCTCCTGGATTGGAGTTTCCACGTATATCTCGGTGTGCTATTTTTATTTTCCGCATTGGTTTTTATTTTGCACTGAGAATGATTTTTGAGTATTACTGTCACGCCCCGGGAGTTCGAATCGCGCGGAAGAGGAACCACCGTGCCCCTAATTCAGCCATTCTCTTTTTTTTTTTGTAAACCACTACTCCCCGGCGCGTGTCCAGACCCGCCGCATATACAAATTCACTCTGCAAACGGGCAGAGTCTCCTTTGTATATGCACGGCGTCTCAACTACAAAGTGTCTCACAAGGCGTAACACATACAGTCTTTAACCACATCAGTTGGGGTCTCGAACACATACAACCAAACAACTCACACGATCTACTAGTAGCAACTTAGAACATAGAGGCCGTTGTTTTGAAAGGATAAATAATCACAAGGTTTTGAAAGCGGCATCCACACGATGCCATCGTTTTGGGAAAGATTGTTTCAAAGCCACATAAATCCACAGGGTTTGAAAACGGCACCCACCCGATGCCGAATTTTGTGAAAATAGTTCGCAAACACATAAATTCCACAAGGTTTGTAAAATCCGGTGCCCACACGACACCCACGTTTTAAAAGTAGTTTTCGCAAACGGTTTTCTTTGCTTTTCATTGTTTAAAACGGCTAAGTAAGAAAAGATGTAACAATCATTCGTTTATATGAAAAAGGAAAAGACAACATCCACTTCGACCCCACGGGGGTGCCGCAATCCACAACCAGCTAGCATGAGTAATAAAGGAAAGAGGAAAGTAAAAGTCACTTTATCTGAAGACGATCAGTGTCAGAACAGCACTCTCGCGGCCTCACCGATGCCCTAGCACTCGCCCCTGGACGAACCTGTCACGGAGTGGGAAGTCAGTGACTAGAAATAGTATGATAAGCATGAAAGAACCAAAATAGGGCAAACCACAAAAACCGGAGCAACCGTCCCTCTCATATATCGTCAGCGATAACCACACCCTGTACCAAAACAACTCCGGGCACCATTCCCGACCACCGCACCGAGCCCCTACCCCGGTGTCCACCGCCGAGCACCTGCCTTGGCCGCCGAGCACCTGCCTCGACATCACCGCTCACACCCCCCACCCATGAGGGCCCCCATTCCTAACGCCACCGTCGCGTGGGGTACACGGGTCAACGTACCACTTTTCCGGAAAAGCACACCCTTGCGGTGGCCAAACCGCCGGTGTGCGTGTAGCAAACTAGAGCCTCAGATCGATAGTAAGTACAATAATATAACAGTGTTAGTGCATAAACAGGAGGAGACTAACAATTCACCCCTGCCCCACATACTATTTCTATCATTAAAATTCCTATTCCCACAATCCCCAGGAAAGTACCCACCTTGCGCGCGTCGTCCTGCACTAGACTCGTCCGCGTCCGTGCTCCAGTCGCCAATGACGTCCTGCACTCCTTGGTCCGCCGATGGAGAAGAGGAGGAAGGGGATCTTCCACCCGATGTTCGGCCGGTTCCGCTAGCGAGAAGGTCCTTGGCTCGTTCGCCCAAAACCCCGCCGCTCCCTTTTTCCCTCGTGAGTCTCCTCTTTGCCGTATTCTAAGAGAGGAGAACGAAAGGAGGCGAAAAAATAAGAAACCCTAATTTCCAAACGCCCCAGCCCAAAAGGTTAAAACATTTACCTCGAGATTCGTGCGGATCGCCCGCACGCATCCTGTGGCGCTTACGGAGGGTAGGAACTTTGAAAATTTATTCTGGATGAACCGGGAGTCGGAATCCGAAACCGATCGCGCCTGCGCGCTCCGTTCCGCGAGCTCTACCGTCTAAAATTATCCGCGGGCCCCGACGGTCTGTCCGAAAAAACACTAAAAATAAGGCCCCCGGTCGGACGTTACAAGAAGAGGGGTAACGAGAAGAGTTAAAGATAGGCCGGGTCTTACACCACTCACCGCTAAAAACAAGTTTCGTCCCTGAAACTTAAACTTTCCCTGCGGCGAAGAGGTCCGGGTAGCACTCCCTCATCTTTGATTCTGGTTCCCAAGTTGCCTCACGCTCTTCTTGATTGCTCCAAAGCACTTTCACGTAGGGAATTGTCCGACTTCGCACCTTTTTGTCCTCTCGGGCTAGGATCCGCACCGGTACTTCCTCGAAGCTTAGGTCCTCCCTAAGCTCAATCGCGGAGA
This sequence comes from Tillandsia leiboldiana, assembly GCA_029204045.2. Taxonomy (NCBI): domain Eukaryota; kingdom Viridiplantae; phylum Streptophyta; class Magnoliopsida; order Poales; family Bromeliaceae; genus Tillandsia; species Tillandsia leiboldiana. The sequence goes on from CM055071.1 coordinate 26,134,215, forward strand.
CGTCGAGTACTCGCGATGGATCGGGGAGATACTTCCGAAGCATGGACACGTGGAACACGTCATGAACTCGGTCGAGGTTCGGTGGTAGGGTGAGGCGATAGGCCATAGGGCCGATGCGCTCCAGGATCTCGAAGGGCCCCACATACCGCGGGCTCAACTTGCCTCTCTACCCAAACCGCTTCACCCCTTTTGACGGTGACACCCGTAGTAATACGTGCTCTCCCACCTGGAATTCCAAATCGCGGCGTCTCCGATCTGCATAGCTCTTTTGTCGGCTCTGGGCGGTCACCAACCGCCGTCTGATGAGGCGTACCTTTTCCTCAGTTTCAACCACCAAGTCCGGTCCCAAAAACTTCCGCTCCCCCAAATCGTCCCAACAAATCGGGGATAGCCGTACAATGCTTCGTACGATGCCATCTGGATGCTCGCTTGGTAGCTGTTGTTATAAGCGAACTCTGCAAGGGGTAGGTAGCGCGACCATCCGTCTCCCAAGTCCAGTACACAAGCTCGGAGCATGTCCTCGAGAATCTGAATCACCCGTTCGGATTGTCCATCTGTCTGGGGGTGAAAGGCTGAGCTGAAGTGTAACTTGGTTCCCAAGGCTCGTTGTAGACTCTGCCAAAAGTTCGAAACGAACCTTGTGTCTCTGTCTGAAGTAATCGATGTCGGCACCCCGTGTAGCCTCACAATCTCGCCGATGTAGACTTGAGCCAGTCGGTCGCGTGTCCAGGTCGTGTGGATGGGTACGAAATGAGCTGACTTCGTTAGCCGATCCACAACGACCCAGATGGCGTCGTGTCCCTGCTGTGAATGTGGAAATCCGGTGACGAAGTCCATAGTGATTTGCTCCCATTTCCATTCGGGCACAGGTAGTGGTTGAAATTTTCCCGCCGGTCGTTGATGCTCAGCCTTCACCTGTTGGCAAATCAGGCAGTGTGCCACAAATATCGTCACGTCTCTCTTCAGCTTTGGCAACCAGAAGGTCTGTCTGAGATCCCTGTACATCTTGGTGCCTCCCGGGTGCGCCACATAGGGGGCGCAGTGTGCTTCAGTCAGGATTTCCTTCTTCAGGTCAGGCAAATCAGGCACGCAAACCCGTCCTCGGAACCGAAGGGCGCCGTCCGTCCCCACTTCAAAGTCTCCCTTCTGCTCCGGGGAAATCTTCTCTCGTTCCAGCTGTAGTTGTGGGTCCGCACCTTGGCCTTCTCGAATCCTCTCGAATAGGGTCGGCGCTACTATTAAGGACAGTAGTCGCTCGACCGTCCCTGCTGGTACCACCTCCAATCTCAATCGCGAGAACTCCGCGATCAAGTCCTCCTGCTGCGTGATCGTGCCCGCTGAAGTCCCTTCTGTCTGTCCCTTCCTGCTTAGGGCATCTGCTACCACATTTGCTTTTCCCGGGTGGTACTGAATGGTTAGGTCGTAATCCTTCAGTAACTCCAGCCACTTCCTCTGCCGTAGGTTCAGCTCCTTCTGGGTGAAAAGGTACTTGAGGCTTTGGTGGTCCGAGAACACGTTACAATGCACACCGTAGAGGTAGTGCCTCTACAGTTTCAAAACAAAGACCACTACGGCAAGCTCCAAGTCATGGATCGGGTAGTTCTGCTCGTAATCCTTGAGTTGCCTTGAGGCATAGGCGATGACTCTTCCTTGCTGCATTAGTACTCCTCCCAGTCCTATCCGCGATGCATCGCAGTAAACCTCGTAGTCTTCCCCGGGTGTCGGTAGAGCAAGCACAAGCGCTCTTGTTAACCGCTTCTTGAGTTCTTCAAAACTTTCTTGGCATTGGGTCGTCCAAATGAACTTTACTTCTTTCCGGGTTAGGCGGTTCAGAGGGGTTGCAATCCTCGAGAAGCCCTCAACGAAACGTCTATAGTATCCCGCAAGGCCCAGGAAGCTGCGCACCTCTGTCACCGTAGTCGGATGAGGCCAGTCGGTCACCGACTCCACCTTCTTGGGATCCACTGTGATTCCTGCTGCTGAAATGATATGCCCAAGGAATCCCACCTCGCGAAGCCAAAACTCGCATTTCTTAAGTTTGGCGTACAACTCCTACTCCCTAAGAGTCTGCAGAACAATTCGCAGGTGCTCCTCGTGCTTCTCATCGGTGGTGGAGTAGATCAGGATGTCGTCGATGAAGACCACTACGAACCGATCCAGGAAGGGTCTGAAAACACGGTTCATCATGTCCATAAATACCGCTGGGGCATTGGTAAGCCCGAACGGCATCACTGTGAATTCGTAGTGGCCATACCGAGTCCGGAACGCCGTCTTCGGAATATCCTCGTCTTGAACCCTGAGCTGGTGGTAGTCCGACTGCAGGTCAATTTTTGAGAAGACGGTTGCACCCCGCAGCTGGTCAAAGAGGTCATCAATCCTAGGTAGGGGATACTTGTTTTTCACTGTAACCTTATTGATTTCCCGGTAGTCGATGCACAACCGCAAGCTCTCGTCCTTCTTTCGCACAAAAAGTACCGGTGCGCCCCAAGGTGACACACTCGGTCTGATAAACCCCCTGTCCAGAAGATCCTCCAGCTGCGCCTTAAGTTCCTTCAGCTCCGCGAAGGCCATCCTGTAGGGGGCCTTCGTGATTGGTCGTGTGCCGGGTGGAAGCTCAATCGGAAAAACAACCTCTCGCTCGGGGGGTAAACCAGGTAGTTCGGCCGGAAAGATGTCTGGGAAGTCCCTCACCACAGGGATGTCGGAGAGTACCGTAGAGGGTCCGGTGGCCAGGGCCACCGACACCAAGTAGGCCATACACCCTCCCTCAACCAGTTTCCTGGCTCGCGATGCTGGAATGATGGAAGAAAAGGAAACGCTCTTGCACGCCAAGTACACGTTTTCTTGGAACTCGGGATACAGCAGCCGCACCTCACGTTTCTTGCAGTCGATCACTGCAAGGTACCACGTGAGCCAGTCCATTCCGAGCACTACATCATACTCTTTTAATGGAATGACCACCAGATCCCAGGGGCACGGGAGCCTTCCCATCCTTATAGGGCAGGAAGGTATAAGGTTGCGGGCCTCCAAGAATCCCCCCGCGGTGTGAACAGTCATCACACTGGGTAAGGGTCTCATCTCAAAACCATGGGTCAGTGCAAAGTCACGAGACATAAACGAGAGGGTCGCTCCGGTATCAAAAAGGGTTCTAGCACGGCAAACAGAAACAAGAGTGATACCTGCGACGACGTGCTCAGACGGGTGTGCCTCCTGCTGACTCATCGAGTAGACGCGGCCTCCCGAAGGTGGCGGCCTGTCCCCTGCTGATCGGGGTGCTGGCGGTCTGGGGGCTGACGCCATCGGAGCTTTCCCTCGCCCTGCGTGCTGGGGTGACGACACGGAGGCTGCTGAAGATGCTGTGCCTTGGTTCAGGGGGCAGTTGAAACGGAAATGCCCGTGCTTGCCACATCGGAAGCAATGGTCCTGCCTCTTGGAGCATTCCGTCACTCGGTGCGCCCCGCCGCAGATCACGCAAGGCCGATCATCCGAGCGTTGCCCTTCTCCTAGGGCTCCTCTGGTCCTCTGCTGGGGCCTCCACCGCATAGAGGGCCGATTCCCGCTAGAGGAGCCCCCCCCCCTGAAGTCGTCTGAGTCCGCTTCCTGTCGTCTTGCTGGTGGGGGCCTTCCCTTCGAGAGCGCGTGACGGCAAAGCCACGCTCTACAATGGTGGCCCAGTCGACCACCTTCTGAAAGGTATGCAGATCCGCCGCATCCACCACTTGGAAGATGTCAGTCCTCAGTCCATCCACAAACAGTTGCGCCTTATGGGATTCATCCCGAATGACGAACGGGACACAGTTCGCCTGCCTCACGAACTCCCTCTGGTACTCCATTACCGTTTTGGTTCCTTGTCTGATGTGGTTGAGGTCGTCCTCCAATTGTTTCTTCACGCTGTTGGTAAAGAACGCCCTGAACAGCTGCTGTTTAAAGGTAGTCCATGACGGAAGGGTAGCACCCGTCGCAGAGCCGGGGCGTACAGCCTTCCACCAAATGCGGGCATTCCCCTCGAGAAAGTGGGCAGCCAGGGGAACCCGCTCGTGATCTTCCATCAATAGGTCCTCGAACAATTTCTCCATTGTATCCACCCACTTATCCACGACCCAGGGGTCTGTCGTGTCCCCCTCGAACACTGGCGGGTCGTACTTCTTGAAGTCGGCCAGGTTGGCGCGCACGCGGTCTCGCTCGTTCGGTAGAATTGCCCCTTCCTTCGCGACATTGGCGGTCGCGGCGGGAGCGGGTAACACCACCGTCTCACCCGGAGTAGCTCCGACGGTCGATGTCGGTGCCGGTCCTGCTGTTGCCGCCGAAGGGGCCACCTCTGGCGCCGTCGGTTGGGTTAAGGGTGCCTCAAGCGCCGAGGCCCGGGTAGGGGCAGCGCCCCCTTCGGCCTCCATCGTCGGCGGTCCCATCGCCGGTGCAGCTGGCCCCGGGAGAGGGCCCGGGGCGGCCTCCACCATCGCAGCGGCCTGCTGTTGCTGCGTCAGTTGGCGCACGTGGTCGGTCAGGGCTGCCAACTGCCCTGCCATCTCCCGTAGCTGCTGTCTCAGGAGCTGGTTCTCCGCGGTCGCCGTTACCGCTGCGTCCGCCCCCGTGTCCTCGGCGGTAGATCTAGTCCTGGCCATGATCTGAACATTTGCACAAACCAGTTACTCCTAGTTTAAACAAAAATAAACACCACAAACGCTGGCCCTAAAAGGAAGAAAAATACTAATCCCACCTTTCCCCCACGAGCACTCGCGTTTTACTTATCTATCCCAAGTTTACTTTATTAATCACTAGCTAGTGTCTTGCGTCCCGTGGATGTTAGGCCCCGACTGTTGTGGTTAAAGTTTACCTCTCTGATACCATCTTAATCTGTCGCGCCCCGGGGGTTCGAATCGCGCGGAAGAGGAACCACCGATGCCCCTAATTCAGCCATTCTCTTTTTTTTTTTTGTAAACCACTACTCCCCGGCGCGTGTCCAGACCCGCCGCATATACAAATTCACTCTACAAACGGGCAGAGTCTCCTTTGTATATGCACGGCGTCTCAACTACAAAGTGTCTCACAAGGCGTAACACATACAGTCTTTAACCACATCAATTGGGGTCTCGAACACATACAACCAAACAACTCACATGATCTACTAGTAGCAACTTAGAACATAGAGGCCGTTGTTTTGAAAGGATAAATAATCACAAGGTTTTGAAAGCGGCATCCACACGATGCCATCGTTTTGGGAAAGACTGTTTCAAAGCCACATAAATCCATAGGGTTTGAAAACGGCACCCACCCGATGCCGAATTTTGTGAAAACAGTTCGACAACACATAAATTCCACAAGGTTTGTAAAATCCGGTGCCCACACGACACCCACGTTTTAAAAGTAGTTTTCGCAAACGGTTTTCTTTGCTTTTCATTGTTTAAAACGGCCAAGTAAGAAAAGATGTAACAATCATTCGTTTATATGAAAAAGGAAAAGACAACATCCACTTCGACCCCACGGGGGTGCCGCAATCCGCAACCAGCTAGCATGAGTAATAAAGGAAAGAGGAAAGTAAAAGTCACTGTATCCGAAGACGATCAGTGTCAGAACAGCACTCTCGCGGCCTCACCGATGCCCTAGCACTCGCCCCTGGACGAACCTGTCACGAAGTGGGAAGTCAGTGACTAGAAATAGTATGATAAGCATGAAAGAACCAAAATAGGGCAAACCACAAAAACCGGAGCAACCGTCCCTCTCATATATCGTCAGCAATAACCACACCCTGTACCAAAACAACACCGGGCACCCTTCCCGACCACCGCACCGAGCCCCTACCCCAGTGTCCACCGCCGAGCACCTGCCTCGGCCGCCGAGCACCTGCCTCGACATCACCGCTCACACCCCCCACCCATGAGGGCCCCCATTCCTAACGCCACCGTCGCGTGGGGTACACGGGTCAACGTACCACTTTTCCGGAAAAGCACACCCTTGCGGTGGCCAAACCGCCGATGTGCGTGTAGCAAACTAGAGCCTCAGATCGATAGTAAGTACAATAATATAACAGGGTTAGTGCATAAATAGGAGGAGACTAACAATTCACCCTTGCCCCACATACTATTTCTATCATTAAAATTCCTATTCCCACAATCCCCGGGAAAGTACCCACCTTGCGCGCGTCGTCCTGCGCTCGACTCGTCCGCGTCCGTGCTCCAGTCGCCAATGACATCCTGCACTCCTTGGTCCGCCGATGGAGAAGAGGAGGAAGGGGATCTTCCACCCGATGTTCGGCCGATTCCGCTAGCGAGAAGGTCCTTGGCTCGTTCGCCCAAAACCCCGCCGCTCCCTTTTTCCCTCGTGAGTCTCCTCTTTGCCGTATTCTAAGAGAGGAGAACGAAAGGAGGCGGCAAAATAAGAAACCCTAATTTCCAAACGCCCCAGCCCAAAAGGTTAAAACATTTACCTCGAGATTCGTGCGGATCGCCCGCACGCATCCTGGGGCGCTTACGGAGGGTTGGAACTTCGAAAATTTATTCTGGATGAACCGGGAGTCGGAATCCGAAACCGATCGCGCCTGCGCGCTCCGTTCCGCGAGCTCTACCACCTAAAATTATCCGCGGGCCCCGACGGTCTGTCCGGAAAAACACTAAAAATAAGGCCCCCGATCGGACGTTACATGAAGAGGGGTAACGAGAAGAGTTAAAGATAGGCCTGGTCTTACAATTACACCTATTCACCCCCCCTCTAGTTGTTTGATAGTACCTATTTAGATCCTTGTGGATCCTTAAAACCAACAATTGGTATCAGAGCGGGTTTTATGTTTATCTATCATGTCGGGTGAAAGTGGTAATATTTATAGACCTCCTCTTTTTGATGGGACCAATTATGCGTATTGGAAAGTGCGGATGAGAGCTTTTCTCATCGCAATTGATGAGCGGGTTTGGCAAACCGTTGAATATGGGTGCATCCAATTGAGGAAGTAGGAAATTCTACTACCCCAAAACCTCGCTCTAGATGGTCCAAAGAGGAAATGGAAAAATCTTCTTACAATGGGAAATGTATGAACGCTTTATTTAATTCTCTTTCCTCGACTGAGTTCACACGAATTTTCGCGTGTGAGACAGCAAAGGAGATTTGGGATATTCTCAAAATTACACATGAGGGTACTAATCTAGTAAAAATTCAAAAGCTCCAGATGCTTACAAGTCAATTTGACTCTATTCATATGGATGAGCATGAATTGTTTACTGATTATTACACTAGACTTCAAGATATAATCAACACATGTGCTAATTTAGGAGAAAAGATCCCGGAGTCAAAAGTTGTAAGAAAGATACTTCGGACTCTTCCGGAACGGTTTAGGGCAAAGGTTGCCGCCATTGAAACCGTTAGTTATCCGGATGATATGAGAGTAGAGGAATTAGTAGGTGCTTTACAAACTTATGAGATGACTTTTCCTACTAATCAAATTTCTTCCAAGTCTTATTCTAAGTTTACAGGTGTTGCATTCAAATCAACAATGGAAGAAGATGGCGAATCATGTTCCGACGATGAAATCTCTTTTACCGATTTTGAAGAATAATTGGCGCGGATCACAAAAAAATTTCGTCGGAAGTTTTGGAAGAATCGAACCGATGGATCTTCATCCTCGAAACCATCTAAAGGATCATCGGGTTCTAAATCCTCTAATCTCAAAGGCTTTGCAAGACCTTCTAAAGAAAAAGAAAAAGATGATTTCGAAGGGAAAATCCAATGCTATAGATGCAAAGGCTACGACCATATTTCAACGGATTGTCCTTCTAAGAAATCATATAAAAAGAAGGCTTTGCAAGCGAAAACTTGGGACGATTCTACTTCCGATGAATCGACCTCAAGTAAAGAGGAAAAAGTTGTTGTCTTTCATGCTTCTCAAATCCCCTCTTCTAATTTTTGCTTATCATCTTTAATTACTGACTCTATTCCTTTGATTTTGCATGAAACATCAACATCCGATGGAGAGTCATCAAGTGAGGGGGAGTCGGACAAAGAAGAACTCGTTGAGGCATATCAACAACTTCTTACGGAATCGAAGAAGATGGCCAAGCATATTAAGAAGTTGAGGAAGCAACGACTTGAGGTTCAGGACGAGAACCATACTTTAAAGATCAAACTTCATGATCTTGAGGAGGAACGAGAACTTTTATTGGATAATAATAAAATCCTCCAAGAAAAGATAAATCAATCGGAAACGATCATTAATTCCTATGTTAACAAGATTGATTTTCTTGAAAGGCAGTTTGAGGAAATTCATGTCACCAACCAAGCTTTCACCAAGCAAGTTCATCAACTCAAATTCGACATACAAAGGCTTTCTACCGGTTTTAAGAAACTTGACGATATGTCCGGATTAGGTCAAACAAGCAAAGCTGGTTTGGGATTCAAAAGGAACCAAACTGTGAAGGCTTCAAGTTCCACAACTAAATTGAAAGGAAGAACTTGTCACCAATGTGGACTTGAAGGACACTTGATGAAGACGTGTCCGAAAAAGAGAAAGAAGAATTCTTTGGCAACTTCATCTACGGAGCGAACTCAACGGAATCAAAAGTCGCATCAATTCAATGGAGTTCCCTCAGTCCACCAAAGTTCCGAGCCACAACATCAATCTTTCAAGTGGATCATTGCAACGCAAAGACCTAAGGTGGACCAACAGTCAAAGCTATCAACTCCCGGCCACAATGAATCAAGACAACCCAAAATCCGACGATTTTGGATTCGAAAAGGTGATATCTTTCCTTGTTTTAAGTTCTAAATAGCTTATGACTATATGTAATGCTTTGACTGGTTTTGTCACGCCCCGGGTGTCGAAACTGTGACCCGGGCTCCCCAACAGATCCGCCACCTATGCGAAACCCCGCATAGGCGAAGCGTCCAACCTGCAAAGTACCATCTAACAACTAAACAGATATCAGAGCTGAAGAAAAACTGCTGTAATAAAGACCTGAATCACTGTACAACTGAAAAATACAAGTACAATATCCATCTCCCATAAATAATGATACAATAATCCGATCCACCGAAACTGTAATACAAGTAAAAGCCACCTATACAACATATATAAATCCAAAAAGGGAGATAAGCTGAAATAATAAAATACAACTGTGTACAGTGAAACCCACAAGCCGGGTTGGTACATCTATCCCACTGTAGAAATTAACACTGGTAGGGATCTATCTCGCGACTCTCACGGCTCGAACCGTCAACCGAAGATCCGCAACTCCCACAGCAGACACTGCAAAACAAAGGGAGGAAAGGGGAAAAATAACAATGGGGGTGAGAACCACTAGTAAAACCAGTAGCCTCCCCCTGTGGGTAAAGCCTCAAAACCCGACGTACCCACAAGGTCTACCAGAGGCAAAAGGAAAGGAAGAGTGGTAAGCAAAAGAGATTGATGGAAAGAGGAAACTACCACTACTATGCCTCTAAAATACCAAGCCAAAAGGAATGACTGTATGTATGCATCAGAAATAGTATCTGTCCAAATAAACCCAATCTAGCCACCAGTAAAAACTGGTACTGCCTGCTCTGCTGTCGTACACAAGAACTCAGTAGGGGACCAGCACACATGGCTCGAAATCCCAGTAAGTAACAGACCAGCACACATGGCTCGGTCATAAGCTTACATCCGGAGTGGCACTCGAGGAAAGCGACCCACACGAGTAAGTATCTCAATAACAAGTATCAAAACTAGCAGGACTGGATCACGACTCTGATCAAAGTGGGAAAACCCATCCACTGAAGAAAGCCCGATCCCCCCAATCTGATGCAATAATAACCACCCGGTCGACCGCCCAAAGTCCGCGGTCGCCGCAATACCCTGCCATCAAGCCCAGCCTGTCCCATATCCCAAGAATCTGACTACACTACCCCAAACCTCCTGCTCGCACCCGAGCTACAAATACCTAGAGTCTAAAATGAAAAGGAGAAAAGTATAAAGCATGGTTTCTCCTAAGTCAAATTCCAACATGATAGTGTAGCAGAAAAAGGTGGCCTATCTAAATAACCATACAAGCATGCAAATGTCCCAAGATGATAAAAAGAAAACAGGTGTCGATGTTCTTACATTTATTAGAGCATGCTATTCCAAAGTATTGATAATTGTATAAGAACATTAAGTGCAACAAATTTCACTACAAGAAAATATAGTATTAGTGGCAAACATAAGGTGGCAATAAAATTATCGCCGCTGTATGGTTACCTATGGTGGTAATTAAAAGAATCGCCACTGTATGGTTACCTAAAGTGGCAATATTATTTCCACCACTAAATGTCTATTTTATCGCCACTATATAGCTATCTGTGGTGGCGATAAAATAAACCACCACTAATTTATTAATTTAAAGTGGCAATCCTATTTTCGCCACTAAATGATTATTTTGTCACCACTATATAGCTATCTATGGTGGCGATAAAAAAATCGCCACTATATAGCTATCTATGGTGGCGATAAAAAATCGCCACTAATTTATTGATTTAAAGGGGCACTCCTATTACCTATGATGGCGATAAAAAGAATCGCCACTAATTAGCCACACTAATTAGCGCGTGGCCCACTAAATAATTAATTATCTATGGAGACGATAATTTCCATCGAATAATTAATTTAATGTGATAATTTATTTTTCGTCACTAAATAATTAATTTGTTACAATTGAAATTATCACTAATTAATTTTTTTGTATTTATACCTTCTAACTTTTATTTTTCTTAATTATTTTTTTTATAAACGTCATTATATATCATTTTTTATTATTATAATTTTTAATTTAACTTATTTAGTTTACTTATTTTTCTTATTATACTCTTATATTTTATAACTCGAAAATTTTTAAATTAAAATTAAAAAATTTTAAAATAAAATTTAAAATAAATTTTATTTTAATTTTATATAATTTATTTAAAAAGTGTAATAAATTTATAATATTAAAATAAATTAGGTATAACTATAATTTATAGTTTTGAAATAAAAATTAAAATAATATTTATTTAAATTATAATTTATACTTTAAAATTAAATTTATGATTTATAATTTAAAATTTAATTTATAATTTATAATTTAAATTAAATTATAAATAATTTATAATTTAAATATAATTTAAAAATTAACCCCCTCCCTCTCCTCTTCTCTTTATTTTTCTCCCGAGAGAAAACTAAAACTCCCCCCTCTCTGTCTCTCTCTCTCCCCTAACCAAGCTCACGCCGGCGATCTCCTCGCCGGCGGGCCCCTCACCGCGATCTCCTCGCCGGCGGGTCCCCTCACCGCCAATTCTCTCGGCGAGCCTTCGCAGCCGATCTCTTCGCCGGAACCCTAGGCAGCCGATCTCTTCGCAGCCGTGCTCCTCGCCGGCTAGTTAATTGGTGACCCCTTCGCGGCACAAGGTCGTCGCCGGCGAGGGCCAACGGCTCCGGCAAGTTCGGCCAGGCCAAGGGCTCCGCCTACTTGCTTCGTGCAGGAGCATAAGAGGTGATCTCAAAACCCTAGAGTTGTGTTTCTTCATCTTTTTCGGTGCTGCGTAAGGATTTATGCAATTTAATTAAAGGATAATATCACGTCGCGTGTTTTGATTTTTTTTCCCCATTCTTTTCTTGATTTACCTGGAATCTATTCACAATTTCAATTAATGAATATAACTACATTGTTTGATTTGATTTTGATTTGCATTTCTTGTTTAGATGGAATGCGCAATTTCAATTAAAGGGTATTATTAGGCTATTTTATTAGGACATTATTGTGGGATCTGTTAATCATTTCACTTAAAGGATATTACTAGTTAATCGGTTGTTTATCTGTAGTGATGATATGATATTGCTGGTTTTCGAAGGTGCTTTGGAGAGAATATCTATGTTGTCATATTCAAGTTTAGAATCTTATAATTCTTATGTATGCCCTTATTTTTATATTGTTTGGTGGAAATCTGTGGCCTGGACAGACTTGTTAGAGTAAAATATGTTTTGAGGAAATGAAAATCAAATCATGTGTTTTTATTTTTCTGATTCAGGAAGTTTTTTCTGAGATAATATTTAATAGAAGCCATTTTTGTGCCATGATCTCTAATTTTAAAAAGAATACCCGTTATCTTATGCCTTTATGCCAACTATTACTTGATATCCAGCTCCTGTTTAGTAGTTTAGAAAGAGAAATTGAGGCCATAAAAAAGGGGAAAAAAAAAACTTCGATGACCTTAAGTTAGGATATTAATATATGCTGGGGTGTGTGCATACATAACTAACTCTTTGTGTTGAAATATGGAGTGACTTGTCAAAGTCGTCCATAGGAATAAAGATGCATAGTCAATGCTACGTGATCAAGGAAAAATATAACGAAAGAAAGCTTTAGAGATTTACCTATGCAAGATCCGGTGAAGGAATGATACATATATTGTGTGCCTGGTCAACAAATGAACTTGGTTTGTTAAGGCCGAAGAGATCAAATTAGGCAAAATAACGATCTATGCCAACAAATTTCTCAGCATAGAAAACTGATTTATTTACTTTGGATAGAGGATTCAACACCAAGCAAAGAAATGATTACTCTATGAAGCATTTGATATGCTAATTAACTTCTCAGAAAAGAAAAAAGTTCTAAGGCATTCTATGCTTGATATTTCGTGTCGAGTGTCGACCAATGTTATTTCTGCATAGAACTACTGGTTTCAGAGTTAAGCTTTGCCATCCCACTCACGTATCAAAATGGCTTTTAGATGCATCTTTTTTTATGCTCAGAAATACACCAACACTCTTTGATCTGTTTGCTATTTGATATTCTTAAGGTGTCTATTTACATCTACATGGCTCCCCATGTGCTTCATTTAAGCAACTAACTATGTAGAAGAATTCCCTCCATACTAACTTTGTAGCATTAGGTTCTACCAAAACAAATTTGCAAATAAGGGGGTCATTCTTCTCTTTTTCTGTAACTAATAGAAAGTACCATCTCGTATCTTGGCTATTTGAGCAAGGTTCTTGTTCGAGATTATATAACAAGTAGAAGGCCATTTGTTCATCTATAGACATTGTGTTTCTTTATTGGCAATTTTAGCTGTGATTAACCCTACTTATGTCATGCGCGCATCACAACCCCATGCACCAGTAAAATGGATACTGAAAGAGCATGCTAGTCAAACTAAATCCCCTTATGTGGTTCCTGCATAGATAGAAGTACATGGATACTGAAAGAGCATGAAGGAATTAACTTTCGAACCTATTTTGAGACGATATTTTTTTTAATGATCATTTAATGAGTTCATGCTTTGATTGTATCTCTAAAAGGTTATGTGTTTGTTTTGTTTACTTTAAAGTACCATAGATTATTGCGTATGCATGTCATTGATATAAACTATTTTCTCGAATTCTTCCAGGGTTTGAAGAAAGCTTTGGATGCTGGAGCAGACAAGGATGAAGAAGATTCTGAGGCGAAGAGCTTTGCACTTTGCTTGTGTTATGGTGAGGTATGATGCAGTTGATACTATTGCAAACCTTTAATTGTCATAATTTTTTTTTTTTTTTTTTTTTATTGGTCATATATGCAGGTGATAATCTTAAGTTTGGTTTCGGCATCTAACTTATCATTATTTTTTATTGTGGTTTTGACAAAATTTAACAGTTCTGTTCACATAGCCGTAGAGTTAATCTGTAACTTATTCTGTTAGATTGCAGAATTATCGGTCCGTTAGGTTGTGACTGAGTGGCAGTTGAATCAGTGAGGTAAAGTAGTAAAATCAATATTCTTAAATTAGGTACCCATTTCAAAAATATGCTATAGTTTAGCTAAGATCTCTACGTTTTTACCTAGCATATCATATATTGCTTTGATACTAAGAATATATGAATTGGAAAATATCTGTTGCATCTGAAGGGTTATTAGTAGATAGATACTTGTTAGTACGCTTTCTTTTAATCTTATTTTGTTGATGGGGGTGAAATGTTGAAACTGAGGTATTCGGTTTTTGATTTCTCAGGTAAAGTGTGCTCAAATTCTTCTCGAAGCAGGGTGTGACGCCCCGCCTTCCCAGGGGGTCACCATCTTAGAACTACTCTAGCTCTAGCACGCTTAACTCTCATAACCTCTTGGATCTTGCTACCATCCAAAATGCTATAGCCGAGTTAAGAGATTTAGTCCTATTATATCATTTGTATATAGGACTAATCCAATTCCGGGGGTGTCACATTCTTCCCCCCTTTAAGCCCTGACGTCCACGTCAGGCTCAAGCACACTCACAAGCACCAGGCGATGTGAGACTCGTCTCCGCTAGCCTTAGCCGACCTTGTGGGGAGCTGCACTCCCCCAACAACGGTCATTAGCCGGGGAGCTCGCTTTACCCGCTATTATAACTTGCTCAGCCGAGACTCATCTCACATTTCCGGCTGGTGAATGGCTCTGATACCAAACTGTGACGCCCCACCTTCCCAGGGGGTCACCCATCCTAGAACTACTCTAGCTCTAGCGCGCTTAACTCTCATAACTCTTGGATCTTGCTACCATCCAAAATGCTATAGCGGGTTAAGAGATTTATCCTATTATATCATTTGTATATAGGACTAATCCAAATTCCGGGGGTGTCACACAGGGGCTTCAGTGGATGCATTGGACAAGAACAAGAACACAGCACTGCATTATGCTGCGGGTTATGGGCGGAAGGATTGCGTCGCACTTCTGTTAGAGCACGGCGCTGCTGTGTAAGTGAAAAAATCTGAATCTCACCTTCCTATCTCTCTCTCTATTTGGCAAAATTACATTAGCATCCCTCTCGCCATCTATCTATATTATCATACTCGCCCTCCTAAGTTGAAAAATCATGGAATTCCTTCTAGATATCAAAGGGATATATGTAAAATTTTGAATAATATTTCAACGATTTTGACTTGGTTTGTCAGAAAAAAGTACCCACTTGTTGTTTTGTTAACCTACTTGTTGCTTTCTTATAAATTATTACTACTTAAAACTATGTCTCTCGGATTAGGCCAATGTTTTGACACTAGTTTTATTAATCTTTTCATTTTGGGCTAAAATGCAGGTAACCGTCCTAGAAATACCGTCTATTACATTTTATCTCCCGGATAAAAAAATATGCGCTTAACCTCTAGAAATATTTCGTGTTTTTTACTTAACTTCATGCTTCTGTTAGTGTACCATCTAAAACTTTGAAAGTCTCTAAAAAAAAAGATTTATAAAGCCTAAAATATCTCTGAGTGGCGGGAATTACACATCACTTTTCCTTTCCCACCATTTTTAGTCCAACCTACTCTTATATTGCTTAATGATGAGCTAGCTCCAAACTAAATTGATTGTATTTATAATCTTTTTCAGGTCATGGCAGATTATCGGCTTTACGTTAGTTATTACGGTCAGCAGCTTCTTCATCGCGTGCACCGATAGCAGCTAGCACCTCTTCTGTTGGTCTGCCTTACCTTCTGTTACGGCATTTTGGTGTTGGCATATTTCGTGAGTCAAGTCAGTGAGTTGAGTCGGAGTCTTAAAGGGATCAAATTGTCAATCAGCAATCAAAGACTTAGAGAAGATTCAACAAGAGCTCAAGTTGACACTCAGTGTCTTGAGTCTTGAAGATTGAAGTTGAAGAATTGTGGATCAGTTACATCAATCTCAAGAAGAAAGTATTCAAGAGGATCAGGTATGTTTAACTAAATAATTGTGGTGATCCGAATACTTTTTTATAGTGTAGAAACACTTGGATGAATTTTTAATTGCATAAAAATCAAAAACTGGATATGGGGCATGTTCAGGATCCGGATCAGAGCCAATCCGGATCCCGAAGGGTATTAGTTCATGTGCAAATCCATCCGGATCCAGCCAATTCGATCCGGATCCCGAACATTGGATGTTGCTGAAATTCATGAACGATCGGATCGGGAAGGTGCAATCCGGATCCCGAACCTTGTTTTCTGGAATCGTCAATCTCGTTACGACGATCCGGATCGCAGTAAATCCGATCCGGATCGCCGTCCTGAAAATTTCCAGATAAGGTATGTTTTTGATTCTTATCTCTTTCCAAAGGTTTTCTAAACTATAAATAGACGTTTAGGGTTTCTCAAAAATGTGGGAGCTACGGCCGATCAATTTCTAAAACACTTGAGAGCAACCCTAGAGGCTAGGTTTTCATCGTTCTTCTTTATAGCCTCTTTTAGGTCAATTCGATGGTTCTTTCAAGAACATATCTTTTGTCGAATTGATCTAATCTTTGCTTAGAGATTCTTCTACGGTTCCTCAATGAGAATCTAAGCAAAGGATCACCATCGAAGTCAAATTCTTATCGACTGAGTTTGCGTCGTGGATTCGACGTGGCATCGTGGATTCGGGTGCTAAAGGCGTTTCGTGGATTCGAAACGTGTGCTCGTGGATTCGTGTGGCGTTCGTGGATTCGAACGTGTGCAGTGGGCGTGCAAAACGTGGTGGAGCGCGAGGTCCAAGAAATTGAAGGAGGGGTTAAATCCGTGGAGACGGTAATCACCTTGTTATTCTTCTTTTCTTAGGGATTGTTATTGCGTGGTATCCAACCGGTCAGCGCAAGGTCCGAAGAAGCTGAAGGAGGGGTTTGAGTCCGTGGAGTCGGTAATCACCTTGTTATTCTTCTATTCTTAGTGGATTGTTATTGCGTGTTGGTCCCGTGGTTTTTCTCCTGGATTGGAGTTTCCACGTATATCTGGTGTGCTGTTTTTATTTTCCGCATTGGTTTTTATTTTGCACTGAGATTGAGTTTTTTATAAGTATTACATTCACCCCCCCTCTAGTTGTTTGATAGTACCTATTTAGATCCTTGTGGATCCTATAAAAACCTACATTGGTATCAGAGCGGGTTTTAGGTTTATCTATCATGATGGGTGAAAGTGGTAATATTATTAGACCTCCTCTTTTTGATGGGACTAATTATGCTTATTGGAAAGTGCGGATGAGAGCTTTTTCTCGATCAATTGATGAGCGGGTATGGCAATCCGTGGAAACGGTTGGGTGCATCCTGTTGAGGAAGTAGGAAATTCTACTACCCCAAAACCTCGCTCTAGATGGTCCAAAGAGGAATTTGAAAGATCTTCTTACAATGGGAAAGGTATGAACGCTTTATTTAATTCTCTTTCCTCGACTGAGTTTACACGAATTTCCGCGTGTGAAACCGCGAAGGAAATTTGGGATATTCTCAAAATTACACATGAGGGTACTAATCTTGTAAAAATTCAAAAGCTCCAGATGCTTACAAGTCAATTTGACTCTATTCATATGGAAGAGCATGAATTGTTTACAGATTATTACACTAGACTTCAAGATGTAATAAATACATGTGCTAATTTAGGAGAAAGATCCCGGAGTCGAAAATTGTAAGAAAGATACTTCGGACTCTTCCGGAACGGTTTAGGGCAAAGGTTACCGCCATTGAAACCGTTAGTCATCCGGATGAGATGAGTGTAGAGGAATTAGTAGGTGCTTTGCAAACTTATGAAATGACTTTTCCTACTAATCAAGTTTCTTCCAAGTCTTCTTCTAAGCTTACAGGTATTGCATTCAAATCAACAAAGGAAGAAGATAGCGAATCAAGTTCCGACGATGAAATCTCTTTTGCCGATTTGAAGAACAATTGGCGCGGATCGTACAAAGAAATTTCGTCGGAAATTTTGGAAGAATCGAACCGATGGATCTTCATCCACGAAACCATCTAAAGGATCATCGGGTTCTAAATCCTCTAACTCAAAGGCTTGCAAAACCTTCTAAAGAAAAAGAAAAGATGATTTCGAAGGGGAAATCCAATGCTATCGATGCAAAGGCTACGCCATTTTCAACGGATTGTCCTTCTCCGAAATCATATAAAAAGAAGGCTTTGCAAGCGAAAACTTGGGACGATTCTACTTCTAATGAATCGACCTCAAGTAAAGAGGGAAAAAATCGTTGCTTCTCATGCCTCTCATTTTCCCTCTTCTAATAATTGTTTATCATCTTTAGTCACTGACTCTACTCCTTTGATTTTGTATGAAACATCAACAACCGGCGGAGAGTCATCAAGTGAGGGGAGTCGGACGAGGAAAACTCGTTGAGGCATATCAACAACTTCTTGCGGAATCTAAGAAGATGGCCAAACATATCAAGAAGTTGAGGAAGCAACGACTTGAAGAATCAAGACGAGAATCATGCTTTAAAGATCAAACTTCATGATCTCGAGGAGGAACGAGAGCTTTTATTGGATAAAAAAATCCTCCAAGAAAAGATAAACAATCGGAAACGAACGTTAATTCCCATATTAACAAGATTGATTTTCTAGAAAAACAGTTTGAGGAGATTCTGTCACCAACCAAGCTTTGACCAAGCAGTTCATGAACTTAAATCCGACATACAAAGGCTTCAACCGGTTCCAAGAAACTTGATTGTATGTCCGGATTAGGTCAAACAAGCAAGGTTGGTTTGGGATTTAAAAAGAACAAACTGTGAATGCTTCAAGTTCACACAATAAATTGAAAGGAAGAACTTGTCACCTATGTGGACTTGAAGGACATTTGGTGAAGGATTGCCCGAAAAAGAGAAAGAAGAATTCTTCGGCAACTTCATCTACGGAGCGAACTCAACGGAATCAAAAGACACATCAAGTCAAAGGAGTTCACTCAACCCACCAAAGGTCCGAGCCACAACATCAATCATACAAGTGGATCACTGCGAGGCAAAGACCTAAGGTGGATCACAGTCAAAGCGGACAACCCCCGGCACAACGAATCAAGACAACCAAAATCCAGCGATTTTGGATTCGGAAAGGTGATATCTTTCCTTGTCTTAAGTTCTAAATAGCTTATGACTGTATGTAATGCTTTGATTGGTTTTTCCCTTCATATTTTCTTAATCTTTGCATTACATGTTTTTTCAATGCTCTTCGTTTATACTTTGTTTTTGAACAAAAGGGTTTTTACTGAACAAGTGCATTGAATAAAAGGGCTTCACTTTTATTCACTCCAAATAATTATATTGGATTATCAACTTTACTCCTTAATCATAATTGAAGATACTTCATTATAGGAGTTTTTGATATTATAAGCATCAATTTTAGAAATCATGTGTGATCTTTAGATGCTTAATCTATCTCGGTTGTGTGAATTCATTGTGATAAACGTGAGACAACCGATAGACTAAAATTTGGGATTTAATTCTTTCACGTAAGAGATTGCATTCTTACAAGGGTATTGAAATGATTTGCAAAAGATGTGGAAAGAGTTACATCCGAAAGGAGTGTGAAAACTACCACCACATGTTGGAAAGAGCTGCCACCCGGTCGTCCGGTTTGTGTGAAGCTACCACATGTTATGGATGCTTGAAATTATTTATGAAATTTGTTAGTTGAAGCATTCGGAGATTTATATAAAGCTCTTATTTTGAACAATCTCCTGGTTGGTATAAGTGGGATAGTTGAAAGATGCTCAAAGAGACCACCCTTAGGTATTTTAGTGCTTATCTCAATTTGAAAGGGTAAGAAATCAAATTGATGTCATTTGGAAATCTCTGTAAGTCATCTTTGTACATCCGTTACATCTTGATAGACTTTGGATCTCAAGATTATTTTTGATGACTTGTGTTTGATGAATATAACATGAAAACGGTTTATAATGTTTTACCTTTATTTTTCATGATTTGGAGTAAATCTTTTTAATTTGTGAAATAATTGGATTGAATGACATCTGTGTGAATTCATTTTTAAAGCACTTAAATTGATTTCTTGATGGAATACAAATCGGTATTTGAAAAGATTCTAAAATCTGGATTTGTTTCAAGAAGAATTATTTGATTTTTGCTTTCTGGTACAGGTACGCAATCTGCATTTTTGTTATATACCGGAACTGAGCTTTATCTCTCTCTTTCTCTATGAACTAATGTTGTTAGTGATTTCCTTTTGTCTAGTATGTTCACTGTTTGACAATTTGTGACAAAAAGGGGGAGAACAGAAATAATGATCGTATCACAAAGGGGGAGAACATAAAATGTCAAGACAGGGGGAGGAGAACATGGAGAACATGGAGAACAGTTATTAGAGATGCTCATGATAGGGGGAGACAAAGAAAAGATTGAAAGAGGCGAAAAACAAAAGAACCAAAAGGACGAATCAAATGTAGGATTTTAATTTCTAACGACTACTTTTGATTTGTTTGGAGTTTTTGTTTTGCAGGAATTACATCACTTTTAAGACTCCAAGTCCTAAGTAATAGAGTATGTTCTAGGACTGTTTGGTTCAAATGTAATTTTGTATTTATTGGATCTTTCACGCAAAGAAAAACAATGTTTTGGG
>CM055071.1:26154576-26181053 GCA_029204045.2 Tillandsia leiboldiana
AACGTGTGCTCATGGAGTTCGAGTGGCGTTCGTTGGATTCGAACGTGTGTAGTGGAACGTGCAATCGGTGGAGCGCAAGATCCGAAGAAGTTGAAGGAGGGGTTTGAGTCCGTGGAGGTCGGTAATACACCTTGGTATTCTTTTTTTTCTTAGTATTTGTATTGCGTGTTGGTCCCGTGGTTTTTCTCCTGGATTTGAGTTTCCACGTAATATCTCGGTGTGCTATTTTTATTTTCCGCATTGGTTTTTATTTTGCACTGAGAATGATTTTGAGTATTACTGTCACGCCCGGGAGTTCGAATCGCGCGGAAGAGGAAACACCGTGCCCTAATTCAGCCATTCTCTTTTTTTTTTGTAAACCACTCACTCCCGGCGCGTGTCCAGACCCGCATATACAAATTCACTCGCAAACGGGCAGAGTCTCCTTGTATATGCCGGCGTCTCAACTACAAAAGTGTCTCACAAGGCGTAACACATACAGTCTTTAACCACATCAGTTGGGGTCTCGAACACATACAACCAAACAACTCTCAACGATCTACTATAGCAACTTAGAACCTAGAGGCCGTTGTTTTGAAAGGATAATAATCACAAGGTTTGAAAGCGGCATCCACACGATGCCATCGTTTTGGGAAAGATTGTTTCAAAGCACATAAATCCACAGGGTTTGAAAACGGCACCAACCCGATGCCGAATTTTGTGAAAATAGTTCGCAAACACATAAATTCCACAAGGTTTGTAAAATCCTGCCCACAACGACACCCACTTTTAAAAGTAGTTTTCGCAAACGGTTTTCTTTGCTTTTCATTGTTTTAAAACGGCTAAGTAAGAAAGATGAACAATCATTCGTGTATATGAAAAAGGAAAAGACAACATCCACTTCGACCCCACGGGGGTGCCGCAATCCACAACCAGCTAGCATGAGTAATAAGGAAAGGAAAGTAAAAGTCACTTTATCTGAAGACGATCAGTGTCAGAACAGCACTCTCGCGGCCTCACCGATGCCCTAGCACTCGCCCCTGGACGAACCTGTCACGGAGTGGGAAGTCAGTGACTAGAAATAGTATGATAAGCATGAAAGAACCAAAATAGGGCAAACCACAAAAACCGGAGCAACCGTCCCTCTCAATATATCGTCAGCGATAACCACACCCTGTACCAAACAACTCCGGGCACCATTCCCGACCACCGCACCGAGCCCCACTACCCCGGTGTCCACGCCGAGCACCTGCCTGGCCGCCGAGCACCTCCTCGACATCACCGCTCACACCCCCCACCCATGAGGGCCCCCATTCCTAACGCCACCGTCGCGTGGGGTACACGGGTCCACGTACCACTTTTCCGGAAAAGCACACCCTTGCGGTGGCCAAACCGCCGGTGTGCGTGTAGCAACTAGAGCCTCAGATCGATAGTAAGTACAATAATATAACAGTGTTAGTGCATAAACAGGAGGAGACTAACAATTCACCCCTGCCCCACATACTATTTCTATCATTAAAATTCCTATTCCCACAATCCCCAGGAAAGTACCCACCTTGCGCGCGTCGTCCTGCACTAGACTCGTCCGCGTCCGTGCTCCAGTCGCCAATGACGTCCTGCACTCCTTGGTCCGCCGATGGAGAAGAGGAGGAAGGGGATCTTCCACCGATGTTCGGACGGTTCCGCTAGCGAGAAGGTCCTTGGCTCGTTCGCCCAAAACCCCGCCGCGCCCTTTTTCCCTCGTGAGTCTCCTCTTTGCCGTATTCTAAGAGAGGAGAACGAAAGGAGGCGAAAAAATAAGAAACCCTAATTTCCAAACGCCCCAGCCCAAAAGGTTAAAACATTTACCTCGAGATTCGTGCGGATCGCCCGCCGCATCCTGTGGCGCTTACGGAGGGTAGGAACTTTGAAAATTTATTCTGGATGAACCGGGAGTCGGAATCCGAAACCGATCGCGCCTGCGCGCTCCGTTCCGCGAGCTCTACCGTCTAAAATTATCCGCGGGCCCCGACGGTCTGTCCGAAAAAACACTAAAAATAAGGCCCCCGGTCGGACGTTACAAGAAGAGGGGTAACGAGAAGAGTTAAAGATAGGCCGGGTCTTACACCACTCACCGCTAAAAACAAGTTTCGTCCCTGAAACTTAAACTTTCCCTGCTGCGCGAAGAGGTCCGGGTAGCACTCCCTCATCTTTGATTCTGGTTCCCAAGTTGCCTCACGCTCTTCTTGATTGCTCCAAAGCACTTTCACGTAGGGAATTGTCCGACTTCGCACCTTTTTGTCCTCTCGGGCTAGGATCCGCACCGGTACTTCCTCGAAGCTTAGGTCCTCCCTAAGCTCAATCGCGGAGACGTCGAGTACTCGCGATGGATCGGGGAGATACTTCCGAAGCATGGACACGTGGAACACGTCATGAACTCGGTCGAGGTTCGGTGGTAGGGTGAGGCGATAGGCCATAGGGCCGATGCGCTCCAGGATCTCGAAGGCCCCACATACCCGGCGGCAACTTGCCTCTCTACCCAAACCGCTTCACCCCTTTTGACGGTGACACCCGTAGTAATACGTGCTCTCCCACCTGGAATCCAAATCGCGGCGTCTCCGATCTGCATAGCTCTTTTGTCGGCTCTGGGCGGTCACCAACCGCCGTCTGATGAGGCGTACCTTTTCCTCAGTTTCAACCACCAAGTCCGGTCCCAAAAACTTCCGCTCCCCCAAATCGTCCCAACAAATCGGGATAGCCGTACAATGCTTCGTACGATGCCATCTGGATGCTCGCTTGGTAGCTGTTGTTATAAGCGA
Source organism: Tillandsia leiboldiana (assembly GCA_029204045.2). NCBI lineage: Eukaryota > Viridiplantae > Streptophyta > Magnoliopsida > Poales > Bromeliaceae > Tillandsia > Tillandsia leiboldiana. The sequence goes on from CM055071.1 coordinate 26,157,354, forward strand.
ACTCTGCAAGGGTAGGTAGCGCGACCATCCGTCTCCCAAGTCCAGTACACAAGCTCGGAGCATGTCCTCGAGAATCTGAATCACCCGTTCGGATTGTCCATCTGTCTGGGGGTGAAAGGCTGAGCTGAAGTGTAACTTGGTTCCCAAGGCTCGTTGTAGACTCTGCCAAAAGTTCGAAACGAACCTTGTGTCTCTGTCTGAAGTAATCGATGTCGGCACCCCGTGTAGCCTCACAATCTCGCCGATGTAGACTTGAGCCAGTCGGTCGCGTGTCCAGGTCGTGTGGATGGGTACGAATGAGCTGACTTCGTTAGCCGATCCACAACGACCCAGATGGCGTCGTGTCCCTGCTGTGAATGTGGAAATCCGGTGACGAAGTCCATAGTGATTTGCTCCCATTTCCATTCGGGCACAGGTAGTGGTTGAAATTTTCCCGCCGGTCGTTGATGCTCAGCCTTCACCTGTTGGCAAATCAGGCAGTGTGCCACAAATATCGTCACGTCTCTCTTCAGCTTTGGCAACCAGAAGGTCTGTCTGAGATCCCTGTACATCTTGGTGCCTCCCGGGTGCGCCACATAGGGGGCGCAGTGTGCTTCAGTCAGGATTTCCTTCTTCAGGTCAGGCAAATCAGGCACGCAAACCCGTCCTCGGAACCGAAGGGCGCCGTCCGTCCCCACTTCAAAGTCTCCCTTCTGCTCCGGGGAAATCTTCTCTCGTTCCAGCTGTAGTTGTGGGTCCGCACCTTGGCCTTCTCGAATCCTCTCGAATAGGGTCGGCGCTACTATTAAGGACAGTAGTCGCTCGACCGTCCCTGCTGGTACCACCTCCAATCTCAATCGCGAGAACTCCGCGATCAAGTCCTCCTGCTGCGTGATCGTGCCCGCTGAAGTCCCTTCTGTCTGTCCCTTCCTGCTTAGGGCATCTGCTACCACATTTGCTTTTCCCGGGTGGTACTGAATGGTTAGGTCGTAATCCTTCAGTAACTCCAGCCACTTCCTCTGCCGTAGGTTCAGCTCCTTCTGGGTGAAAAGGTACTTGAGGCTTTGGTGGTCCGAGAACACGTTACAATGCACACCGTAGAGGTAGTGCCTCTACAGTTTCAAAACAAAGACCACTACGGCAAGCTCCAAGTCATGGATCGGGTAGTTCTGCTCGTAATCCTTGAGTTGCCTTGAGGCATAGGCGATGACTCTTCCTTGCTGCATTAGTACTCCTCCCAGTCCTATCCGCGATGCATCGCAGTAAACCTCGTAGTCTTCCCCGGTGTCGGTAGAGCAAGCACAAGCGCTCTTGTTAACCGCTTCTTGAGTTCTTCAAAACTTTCTTGGCATTGGGTCGTCCAAATGAACTTTACTTCTTTCCGGGTTAGGCGGTTCAGAGGGGTTGCAATCCTCGAGAAGCCCTCAACGAAACGTCTATAGTATCCCGCAAGGCCCAGGAAGCTGCGCACCTCTGTCACCGTAGTCGGATGAGGCCAGTCGGTCACCGACTCCACCTTCTTGGGATCCACTGTGATTCCTGCTGCTGAAATGATATGCCCAAGGAATCCCACCTCGCGAAGCCAAAACTCGCATTTCTTAAGTTTGGCGTACAACTCCTACTCCCTAAGAGTCTGCAGAACAATTCGCAGGTGCTCCTCGTGCTTCTCATCGGTGGTGGAGTAGATCAGGATGTCGTCGATGAAGACCACTACGAACCGATCCAGGAAGGGTCTGAAAACACGGTTCATCATGTCCATAAATACCGCTGGGGCATTGGTAAGCCCGAACGGCATCACTGTGAATTCGTAGTGGCCATACCGAGTCCGGAACGCCGTCTTCGGAATATCCTCGTCTTGAACCCTGAGCTGGTGGTAGTCCGACTGCAGGTCAATTTTTGAGAAGACGGTTGCACCCCGCAGCTGGTCAAAGAGGTCATCAATCCTAGGTAGGGGATACTTGTTTTTCACTGTAACCTTATTGATTTCCCGGTAGTCGATGCACAACCGCAAGCTCTCGTCCTTCTTTCGCACAAAAAGTACCGGTGCGCCCCAAGGTGACACACTCGGTCTGATAAACCCCCTGTCCAGAAGATCCTCCAGCTGCGCCTTAAGTTCCTTCAGCTCCGCGAAGGCCATCCTGTAGGGGGCCTTCGTGATTGGTCGTGTGCCGGGTGGAAGCTCAATCGGAAAAACAACCTCTCGCTCGGGGGGTAAACCAGGTAGTTCGGCCGGAAAGATGTCTGGGAAGTCCCTCACCACAGGGATGTCGGAGAGTACCGTAGAGGGTCCGGTGGCCAGGGCCACCGACACCAAGTAGGCCATACACCCTCCCTCAACCAGTTTCCTGGCTCGCGATGCTGGAATGATGGAAGAAAAGGAAACGCTCTTGCACGCCAAGTACACGTTTTCTTGGAACTCGGGATACAGCAGCCGCACCTCACGTTTCTTGCAGTCGATCACTGCAAGGTACCACGTGAGCCAGTCCATTCCGAGCACTACATCATACTCTTTTAATGGAATGACCACCAGATCCCAGGGGCACGGGAGCCTTCCCATCCTTATAGGGCAGGAAGGTATAAGGTTGCGGGCCTCCAAGAATCCCCCCGCGGTGTGAACAGTCATCACACTGGGTAAGGGTCTCATCTCAAAACCATGGGTCAGTGCAAAGTCACGAGACATAAACGAGAGGGTCGCTCCGGTATCAAAAAGGGTTCTAGCACGGCAAACAGAAACAAGAGTGATACCTGCGACGACGTGCTCAGACGGGTGTGCCTCCTGCTGACTCATCGAGTAGACGCGGCCTCCCGAAGGTGGCGGCCTGTCCCCTGCTGATCGGGGTGCTGGCGGTCTGGGGGCTGACGCCATCGGAGCTTTCCCTCGCCCTGCGTGCTGGGGTGACGACACGGAGGCTGCTGAAGATGCTGTGCCTTGGTTCAGGGGGCAGTTGAAACGGAAATGCCCGTGCTTGCCACATCGGAAGCAATGGTCCTGCCTCTTGGAGCATTCCGTCACTCGGTGCGCCCCGCCGCAGATCACGCAAGGCCGATCATCCGAGCGTTGCCCTTCTCCTAGGGCTCCTCTGGTCCTCTGCTGGGGCCTCCACCGCATAGAGGGCCGATTCCCGCTAGAGGAGCCCCCCCCCTGAAGTCGTCTGAGTCCGCTTCCTGTCGTCTTGCTGGTGGGGGCCTTCCCTTCGAGAGCGCGTGACGGCAAAGCCACGCTCTACAATGGTGGCCCAGTCGACCACCTTCTGAAAGGTATGCAGATCCGCCGCATCCACCACTTGGAAGATGTCAGTCCTCAGTCCATCCACAAACAGTTGCGCCTTATGGGATTCATCCCGAATGACGAACGGGACACAGTTCGCCTGCCTCACGAACTCCCTCTGGTACTCCATTACCGTTTTGGTTCCTTGTCTGATGTGGTTGAGGTCGTCCTCCAATTGTTTCTTCACGCTGTTGGTAAAGAACGCCCTGAACAGCTGCTGTTTAAAGGTAGTCCATGACGGAAGGGTAGCACCCGTCGCAGAGCCGGGCGTACAGCCTTCCACCAAATGCGGGCATTCCCCTCGAGAAAGTGGGCAGCCAGGGGAACCCGCTCGTGATCTTCCATCAATAGGTCCTCGAACAATTTCTCCATTGTATCCACCCACTTATCCACGACCCAGGGGTCTGTCGTGTCCCCCTCGAACACTGGCGGGTCGTACTTCTTGAAGTCGGCCAGGTTGGCGCGCACGCGGTCTCGCTCGTTCGGTAGAATTGCCCCTTCCTTCGCGACATTGGCGGTCGCGGCGGGAGCGGGTAACACCACCGTCTCACCCGGAGTAGCTCCGACGGTCGATGTCGGCCGGTCCTGCTGTTGCCGCCGAAGGGGCCACCTCTGGCGCCGTCGGTTGGGTTAAGGGTGCCTCAAGCGCCGAGGCCCGGGTAGGGGCAGCGCCCCCTTCGGCCTCCATCGTCGGCGGTCCCATCGCCGGTGCAGCTGGCCCCGGGAGAGGGCCCGGGGCGGCCTCCACCATCGCAGCGGCCTGCTGTTGCTGCGTCAGTTGGCGCACGTGGTCGGTCAGGGCTGCCAACTGCCCTGCCATCTCCCGTAGCTGCTGTCTCAGGAGCTGGTTCTCCGCGGTCGCCGTTACCGCTGCGTCCGCCCCCGTGTCCTCGGCGGTAGATCTAGTCCTGGCCATGATCTGAACATTTGCACAAACCCAGTTACTCCTAGTTTAAACAAAAATAAACACCACAAACGCTGGCCCTAAAAGGAAGAAAAATACTAATCCCACCTTTCCCCCACGAGCACTCGCGTTTTACTTATCTATCCCAAGTTTACTTTATTAATCACTAGCTAGTGTCTTGCGTCCCGTGGATGTTAGGCCCCGACTGTTGTGGTTAAAGTTTACCTCTCTGATACCATCTTAATCTGTCGCGCCCGGGGGTTCGAATCGCGCGGAAGAGGAACCACCGATGCCCCTATTCAGCCATTCTCTTTTTTTTTTTTGTAAACCACTACTCCCGGCGCGTGTCCAGACCCGCCGCATATACAAATTCACTCTACAAACGGGCAGAGTCTCCTTTGTATATGCACGGCGTCTCAACTACAAAGTGTCTCACAAGGCGTAACACATACAGTCTTTAACCACATCAATTGGGGTCTCGAACACATACAACCAAACAACTCACATGATCTACTAGTAGCAACTTAGAACATAGAGGCCGTTGTTTTGAAAGGATAAATAATCACAAGGTTTTGAAAGCGGCATCCACACGATGCCATCGTTTTGGGAAAGACTGTTTCAAAGCCACATAAATCCATAGGGTTTGAAAACGGCACCCACCCGATGCCGAATTTTGTGAAAACAGTTCGACAACACATAAATTCCACAAGGTTTGTAAAATCCGGTGCCCACACGACACCCACGTTTTAAAAGTAGTTTTCGCAAACGGTTTTCTTTGCTTTTCATTGTTTAAAACGGCCAAGTAAGAAAAGATGTAACAATCATTCGTTTATATGAAAAAGGAAAAGACAACATCCACTTCGACCCCACGGGGGTGCCGCAATCCGCAACCAGCTAGCATGAGTAATAAAGGAAAGAGGAAAGTAAAAGTCACTGTATCCGAAGACGATCAGTGTCAGAACAGCACTCTCGCGGCCTCACCGATGCCCTAGCACTCGCCCCTGGACGAACCTGTCACGAAGTGGGAAGTCAGTGACTAGAAATAGTATGATAAGCATGAAAGAACCAAAATAGGGCAAACCACAAAAACCGGAGCAACCGTCCTCTCATATATCGTCAGCAATAACCACACCCTGTACCAAAACAACACCGGGCACCCTTCCCGACCACCGCACCGAGCCCCTACCCCAGTGTCCACCGCCGAGCACCTGCCTCGGCCGCCGAGCACTGCCTCGACATCACCGCTCACACCCCCCACCCATGAGGGCCCCCATTCCTAACGCCACCGTCGCGTGGGGTACACGGGTCAACGTACCACTTTTCCGGAAAAGCACACCCTTGCGGTGGCCAAACCGCCGATGTGCGTGTAGCAAACTAGAGCCTCAGATCGATAGTAAGTACAATAATATAACAGGGTTAGTGCATAAATAGGAGGAGACTAACAATTCACCCTTGCCCCACATACTATTTCTATCATTAAAATTCCTATTCCCACAATCCCCGGGAAAGTACCCACCTTGCGCGCGTCGTCCTGCGCTCGACTCGTCCGCGTCCGTGCTCCAGTCGCCAATGACATCCTGCACTCCTTGGTCCGCCGATGGAGAAGAGGAGGAAGGGGATCTTCCACCCGATGTTCGGCCGATTCCGCTAGCGAGAAGGTCCTTGGCTCGTTCGCCCCAAAACCCCGCCGCTCCCTTTTTCCCTCGTGAGTCTCCTCTTTGCCGTATTCTAAGAGAGGAGAACGAAAGGAGGCGGCAAAATAAGAAACCCTAATTTCCAAACGCCCCAGCCCAAAAGGTTAAAAACATTTACCTCGAGATTCGTGCGGATCGCCCGCACGCATCCTGGGGCGCTTACGGAGGGTTGGAACTTCGAAAATTTATTCTGGATGAACGGGAGTCGGAATCCGAAACCGATCGCGCCTGCGCGCTCCGTTCCGCGAGCTCTACCACCTAAAATTATCCGCGGGCCCCGACGGTCTGTCCGGAAAAACACTAAAAATAAGGCCCCCGATCGGACGTTACATGAAGAGGGGTAACGAGAAGAGTTTAAAGATAGGCCTGGTCTTACAATTACACCTATTCACCCCCCCTCTAGTTGTTTGATAGTACCTATTTAGATCCTTGTGGATCCTTAAAACCAACAATTGGTATCAGAGCGGGTTTTAGGTTTATCTATCATGTCGGGTGAAAGTGGTAATATTTATAGACCTCCTCTTTTTGATGGGACCAATTATGCTTATTGGAAAGTGCGGATGAGAGCTTTTCTCATCGCAATTGATGAGCGGGTTTGGCAAACCGTTGAATATGGGTGCATCCTGTTGAGGAAGTAGGAAATTCTACTACCCCAAAACCTCGCTCTAGATGGTCCAAAGAGGAAATGGAAAAATCTTCTTACAATGGGAAAGGTATGAACGCTTTATTTAATTCTCTTTCCTCGACTGAGTTCACACGAATTTTCGCGTGTGAAACCGCAAAGGAATTTGGGATATTCTCAAAATTACACATGAGGGTACTAATCTAGTAAAAATTCAAAAGCTCCAGATGCTTACAAGTCAATTTGACTCTATTCATATGGAAGAGCATGAATTGTTTACAGATTATTACACTAGACTTCAAGATGTAATCAACACATGTGCTAATTTAGGAGAAAAGATCCCGGAGTCAAAATTGTAAGAAAGATACTTCGGACTCTTCCGGAACGGTTTAGGGCAAAGGTTACCGCCATTGAAACCGTTAGTCATCCGGATGATATGAGAGTAGAGGAATTAGTAGGTGCTTTACAAACTTATGAGATGACTTTTCCTACTAATCAAGTTTCTTCCAAGTCTTCTTCTAAGCTTACAGGTGTTGCATTCAAATCAACAAGGAAGAAGATGGCGAATCAAGTTCCGACGATGAAATCTCTTTTGCCGATTTTGAAGAACAATTGGCGCGGATCACAAAAAATTTCGTCGGAAGTTTTGGAAGAATCGAACCGATGGATCTTCATCCTCGAAACCATCTAAAGGATCATCGGGTTCTAAATCCTCTAATCTCAAAGGCTTTGCAAGACCTTCTAAAGAAAAAGAAAAAGATGATTTCGAAGGGAAAATCCAATGCTATAGATGCAAAGGCTACGACCATATTTCAACGGATTGTCCTTCTAAGAAATCATATAAAAAGAAGGCTTTGCAAGCGAAAACTTGGGACGATTCTACTTCCGATGAATCGACCTCAAGTAAAGAGGAAAAAGTTGTTGTCTTTCATGCTTCTCAAATCCCTCTTCTAATTTTGCTTATCATCTTTAATCACTGACTCTATTCCTTTGATTTTGCATGAAACATCAACATCCGATGGAGAGTCATCAAGTGAGGGGGAGTCGGACAAAGAAGAACTCGTTGAGGCATATCAACAACTTCTTACGGAATCGAAGAAGATGGCCAAGCATATTAAGAAGTTGAGGAAGCAACGACTTGAGGTTCAGGACGAGAATCATGCTTTAAAGATCAAACTTCATGATCTCGAGGAGGAACGAGAACTTTTATTGGATAATAATAAAATCCTCCAAGAAAAGATAAATCAATCGGAAACGATCATTAATTCCTATGTTAACAAGATTGATTTTCTTGAAAGGCAGTTTGAGGAAATTCATGTCACCAACCAAGCTTTCACCAAGCAAGTTCATCAACTCAAATTCGACAACAAAGGCTTTCTACGGTTTTAAGAAACATTGACGATATGTCCGGATTAGGTCAAACAAGCAAAGCTGGTTTGGGATTCAAAAGGAACCAAACTGTGAAGGCTTCAAGTTCCACAACTAAATTGAAAGGAAGAACTTGTCACCAATGTGGACTTGAAGACACTTGATGAAGACGTGTCCGAAAAAGAGAAAGAAGAATTCTTTGGCAACTATTCATCTACGGAGCGAACTCAACGGAATCAAAAGTCGCATCAATTCATGGAGTTCCCTCAGTCCACCAAGTTCCGAGCCACAACATCAATCTTTCAAGTGGATCATTGCAACGCAAAGACCTAAGGTGGACCAACAGTCAAGCTATCAACTCCCGGCCACAATGAATCAAGACAAACCCAAAATCCGACGATTTTGGATTCGAAAAGGTGATATCTTTCCTTGTTTTAAGTTCTAAATAGCTTATGACTATATGTAATGCTTTGACTGTTTTGTCACGCCCCGGGTGTCGAAACTGTGACCCGGGCTCCACCAACAGATCCGCCACCTATGCGAAACCCCGCATAGGCGAAGCGTCCAACCTGCAAAGTACCATCTAACAACTAAACAGATATCAGAGCTGAAGAAAAACTGCTGTAATAAAGACCTGAATCACTGTACAACTGAAAAATACAAGTACAATATCCATCTCCCATAAATAATGATACAATAATCCGATCCACCGAAACTGTAATACAAGTAAAAGCCACCTATACAACATATATAAATCCAAAAAGGGAGATAAGCTGAAATAATAAAATACAATGTGTACAGTGAAACCCACAAGCCGGGTTGGTACATCTATCCCACTGTAGAAATTAACACTGGTAGGGATCTATCTCGCGACTCTCACGGCTCGAACCGTCAACCGAAGATCCGCACTCCCCACAGCAGACACTGCAAACAAAGGTGGAGGGAAAGGGGAAACAATAACATGGGGTGAGAACCACTAGTAAAACCAGTAGCCTCCCCCTGTGGGTAAAGCCTCAAAACCCGACGTACCACAAGGTCTACCAGAGGCAAAAGGAAAGGAAGAGTGGTAAGCAAAAGAGATTGATGGAAAGAGGAAACTACCACTACTATGCCTCTAAAATACAAGCCAAAAGGAATGACTGTATGTATGCATCAGAAATAGTATCTGTTCCAAATAAAACCCAATCTAGCCACCAGTAAAACTGGTACTTGCCTGCTCGTGCTGCGTACACAAGAACTCAGTAGGGGGGGACCAGCACACATGGCTCGAAATCCCAGTAAGAACAGGACCAGCACACAATGGCTCGGTCATAAGCTTACATCCGGAGTGGCACTCGAGGAAGCGACCCACACGAGTAAGTATCTCAATAACAAGTATCAAAACTAGCAGGACTGGATCACGACTCTGATCAAAGTGGGAAAACCCATCCACTGAAGAAAGCCCGATCCCCCCAATCTGATGCAATAATAACCACCCGGTCGACCGCCCAAAGTCCGCGGTCGCCGCAATACCCTGCCATCAAGCCCAGCCTGTCCCATATCCCAAGAATCTGACTACACTACCCCAAACCTCCTGCTCGCACCCGAGCTACAAATACCTAGAGTCTAAAATGAAAAGGAGAAAAGTATAAAGCATGGTTTCTCCTAAGTCAAATTCCAACATGATAGTGTAGCAGAAAAAGGTGGCCTATCTAAATAACCATACAAGCATGCAAATGTCCCAAGATGATAAAAAGAAAACAGGTGTCGATGTTCTTACATTTATTAGAGCATGCTATTCCAAAGTATTGATAATTGTATAAGAACATTAAGTGCAACAAATTTCACTACAAGAAAATATAGTATTAGTGGCAAACATAAGGTGGCAATAAAATTTATCGCCGCTGTATGGTTACCTATGGTGGTAATTAAAAGAATCGCCACTGTATGGTTACCTAAAGTGGCAATATTATTTCCACCACTAAATGTCTATTTTATCGCCACTATATAGCTATCTGTGGTGGCGATAAAATAAACCACCACTAATTTATTAATTTAAAGTGGCAATCCTATTTTCGCCACTAAATGATTATTTTGTCACCACTATATAGCTATCTATGGTGGCGATAAAAAAATCGCCACTATATAGCTATCTATGGTGGCGATAAAAAATCGCCACTAATTTATTGATTTAAAGGGGCACTCCTATTACCTATGATGGCGATAAAAAGAATCGCCACTAATTAGCCACACTAATTAGCGCGTGGCCCACTAAATAATTAATTATCTATGGAGACGATAATTTCCATCGAATAATTAATTTAATGTGATAATTTATTTTTCGTCACTAAATAATTAATTTGTTACAATTGAATTATCACTAATTAATTTTTTTTATTTATACCTTCTAACTTTTATTTTTCTTAATTATTTTTTTATAAAACGTCATTATATATAATTTTTTATTATTATAATTTTTTAATTTAACTTATTTAGTTTACTTATTTTTCTTATTATACTCTTATATTTTATAACTCGAAAATTTTTAAATTTAAAATTAAAAAATTTTAAAATAAAATTTTAAAATAAAATTTTATTTTAATTTTATATAATTTTATTTAAAAAGTGTAATAAATTTATAATATTAAAATAAATTAGGTATAACTAATAATTTATAGTTTTGAAATAAAAATTAAAATAATATTTATTTAAATTTATAATTTATACTTTAAAATTAAATTTATGATTTATAATTTAAAATTTAATTTATAATTTATAATTTAAAATTAAATTTATAAATAATTTATAATTTAAATATAATTTAAAAAATTAACCCCCTCCCTCTCTCTCTCTCTTTATTTTTCTCCCGAGAGAAAACTTAAAACTCCCCCCTCTCTGTCTCTCTCTCTCCCCTAAACCAAGCTCACGCCGGCGATCTCCTCGCCGGCGGGCCCCTCACCGCCGATCTCCTCGCCGGCGGGTCCCCTCACCGCCAATCTCCTCGTCGGCGAGCCCTTCGCAGCCGATCTCTTCGCCGGAACCCTAGGCAGCCGATCTCTTCGCAGCCGTGCTCCTCGCCGGCTAGTTAATTGGTGACCCCTTCGCGGCACAAGGTCGTCGCCGGCGAGGCCAACGGCTCCGGCAAGTTCGGCCAGGCCAAGGGCTCCGCCTACTTGCTTCGTGCAGGAGCATAAGAGGTGATCTCAAAACCCTAGAGTTGTGTTTCTTCATCTTTTTTCGGTGCTGCGTAAGGATTTATGCAATTTTAATTAAAGGATAATATCACGTCGCGTGTTTTGATTTTTTTTCCCCATCTATTTTCTTGATTTACCTGGAATCTATTCACAATTTCAATTAATGAATATAACTACATTGTTTGATTTGATTTTGATTTGCATTTCTTGTTTAGATGGAATGCGCAATTTCAATTAAAGGGTATTATTAGGCTATTTTATTAGGACATTATTGTGGGATCTGTTAATCATTTCACTTAAAGGATATTACTAGTTAATCGGTTGTTTATCTGTAGTGATGATATGATATATTGCTGGTTTTCGAAGGTGCTTTGGAGAGAATATCTATGTTGTCATATTCAAGTTTAGAATCTTATAATTCTTATGTATGCCCTTATTTTTATATTGTTTGGTGGAAATCTGTGGCCTGGACAGACTTGTTAGAGTAAAATATGTTTTGAGGAAATGAAAATCAAATCATGTGTTTTATTTTTCTGATTCAGGAAGTTTTTTCTGAGATAATATTTAATAGAAGCCATTTTTGTGCCATGATCTCTAATTTTAAAAAGAATACCCGTTATCTTATGCCTTTATGCCAACTATTACTTGATATCCAGCTCCTGTTTAGTAGTTTAGAAAGAGAAATTGAGGCCATAAAAAAGGGAAAAAAAAACTTCGATGACCTTAAGTTAGGATATTAATATATGCTGGGTGTGTGCATACACTAACTAACTCTTTGTGTTGAAATATGGAGTTGACTTGTCAAAGTCGTCCATAGGAATAAAGATGCATAGTCAATGCTACGTGATCAAGGAAAATATAACGAAAGAAAGCTTTAGAGATTTACCTATGCAAGATCCGGTGAAGGAATGATACATATATTGTGTGCCTGGTCAACAAATGAACTTGGTTTGTTAAGGCCGAAGAGATCAATAATTAGGCAAAATACCGATCTATGCCAACAAATTTCTCAGCATAGAAAACTGATTTATTTACTTTGGATAGAGGATTCAACACCAAGCAAAGAAATGATTACTCTATGAAGCATTTGATATGCTAATTAACTTCTCAGAAAAGAAAAAAGTTCTAAGGCATTCTATGCTTGATATTTCGTGTCGAGTGTCGACCAATGTTATTTCTGCATAGAACTACTGGTTTCAGAGTTAAGCTTTGCCATCCCACTCACGTATCAAAATGGCTTTTAGATGCATCTTTTTTTTTATGCTCAGAATACACCAACACTCTTTGATCTGTTTGCTATTTGATATTCTTAAGGTGTCTATTTACATCTACATGGCTCCCCATGTGCTTCATTTAAGCAACTAACTATTGTAGAGAATTCCCTCCATACTAACTATTGTAGCATTAGGTTCTACCAAACAAATTTGCAAATAAGGGGGTCATTCTTCTCTTTTTCTGTAACTAATAGAAAGTACCATCTCGTATCTTCGGCTATTTGAGCAAGGTTTCTTGTTCGAGATATATATAACAAGTAGAAGGCCATTTGTTCATCTATAGACATTGTGTTTCTTTATTGGCAATTTTAGCTGTGATTAACCCTACTTATGTCATGCGCGCATCACAACCCCATGCACCAGTAAAATGGATACTGAAAGAGCATGCTAGTCAAACTAAATCCCCTTATGTGGTTCCTGCATAGATAGAAGTACATGGATACTGAAAGAGCATGAAGGAATTAACTTTCGAACCTATTTTGAGACGATATTTTTTTTAATTGATCATTTAATGAGTTCATGCTTTGATTGTATCTCTAAAAGGTTATGTGTTTGTTTTGTTTTACTTTAAAGTACCATAGATTATTTGCGTATGCATGTCATTGATATAAACTATTTTTCTCGAATTCCTTCCAGGGTTTGAAGAAAGCTTTGGATGCTGGAGCAGACAAGGATGAAGAAGATTCTGAGGGGCGAAGAGCTTTGCACTTTGCTTGTGGTTATGGTGAGGTATGATGCAGTTGATACTATTGCAAACCTTTAATCTTGTCATAATTTTTTTTTTTTTTTTTTTTTTTTATTGGTCATATATGCAGGTGATAATCTTAAGTTTTGGTTTCGGCATCTAACTTATCATTATTTTTTATTTGAGTGGTTTTGACAAAATTTAACAGTTTCTGTTCACATAGCCGTAGAGTTAATCTGTTAACTTATTCTGTTAGATTGCAGAATTATCGGTCCGTTAGGTTGTGACTGAGTGGCAGTTGAATCAGTGAGGTAAAGTAGTAAAATCAATATTCTTAAATTAGGTACCCATTTCAAAAATATGCTATAGTTTAGCTAAGATCTCTACGTTTTTACCTAGCATATCAATATATTGCTTTGATACCTAAGAAATATATGAATTGGAAAATATCTGTTGGCATCTGAAGGGTTATTAGTAGATAGATACTTGTTTAGTACGCTTTCTTTTAATCTTATTTTGTTGATGGGGGTGAAATGTTGAAACTGAGGTATTCGGTTTTTGATTTCTCAGGTAAAGTGTGCTCAAATTCTTCTCGAAGCAGGGTGTGACGCCCCGCCTTCCCAGGGGGTCACCCATCTTAGAACTACTCTAGCTCTAGCACGCTTAACTCTCATAACCTCTTGGATCTTGCTACCATCCAAAATGCTATAGCCGAGTTAAGAGATTTAGTCCTATTATATCATTTGTATATAGGACTAATCCAAATTCCGGGGGTGTCACATTCTTCCCCCCTTTAAGCCCTGACGTCCACGTCAGGCTCAAGCACACTCACAAGCACCAGGCGATGTGAGACTCGTCTCGCTAGCCTTAGCCGACCTTGTGGGGAGCTGCACTCCACCAACAACGGTCATTAGCCGGGGAGCCTCGCTTTACCCGCTATATAACCCTTGCTCAGCCGAGACTCATCTCACATTTCCGGCTGGTGAATGGCTCTGATACCAACTGTGACGCCCCACCTTCCCAGGGGGTCACCCATCCTAGAACTACTCTAGCTCTAGCGCGCTTAACTCTCATAACCTCTTGGATCTTGCTACCATCCAAAATGCTATAGCCGGGTTAAGAGATTTAGTCCTATTATATCATTTGTATATAGGACTAATCCAAATTCCGGGGGTGTCACACAGGGGCTTCAGTGGATGCATTGGACAAGAACAAGAACACAGCACTGCATTATGCTGCGGGTTATGGGCGGAAGGATTGCGTCGCACTTCTGTTAGAGCACGGCGCTGCTGTGTAAGTGAAACAATCTGAATCTCACCTTCCTATCTCTCTCTCTATTTGGCAAAATTACATTAGCATCCCTCTCGCCATCTATCTATTATTATCATACTCGCCCTCCTAAGTTGAAAAATCATGGAATTCCCCTTCTAGATATCAAAGGGATATATGTAATATTTTGAATAATATTTCAACGATTTTGACTTGGTTTGTCAGAAAAAAGTACCCACTTGTTGTTTTGTTAACCTACTTGTTGCTTTCTTATAAATTATTACTACTTAAACCTATGTTCTCTCGGATTAGGCCAATGTTTTGACACTAGTTTTATTAATCTTTTTCATTTTGGGCTAAAATGCAGGTAACCGTCCTAGAAATACCGTCTATTACATTTTATCTCCCTGGATAAAAAAATATGCGCTTAACCTCTAGAAATATTTCGTGTTTTTTACTTAACTTCATGCCTTCTGTTAGTGTACCATCTAAAACTTTGAAAGTCTCTAAAAAAAAAGATTTATAAAGCCTAAAATATCTCTGAGTGGCGGGAATTACACATCACTTTTCCTTTCCCACCATTTTTAGTCCAACCTACTCTTATATTGCTTAATGATGAGCTAGCTCCAAACTAAATTTGATTGTAATTTATATATCTTTTTCAGGTCATGGCAGGATTATCGGCTTTACGTAGTATTACGAGGTCAGCAGCTTCTTCATCGCGTGCACCGATAGCAGCTAGCACCTCTTCTGTTGGATCTGCCTTACCTTCTGTTACGGCATTTTGGTGTTGGCATATTTCGTGAGTCAAGTCAGTGAGTTGAGTCGGAGTCTTAAAGGGATCAAATTGTCAATCAGCAATCAAAGACTTAGAGAAGATTCAACAAGAGCTCAAGTTGACACTCAGTGTCTTGAGTCTTGAAGATTGAAGTTGAAGAATTGTGGATCAGTTACATCAATCTCAAGAAGAAAGTATTCAAGAGGATCAGGTATGTTTAACTAAATAATTGTGGTGATCCGAATACTTTTTTATAGTGTAGAAACACTTGGAAGAATTTTTAATTGCATAAAAATCAAAAACTGGATATGGGGCATGTTCAGGATCCGGATCAGATGATCCAATCCGGATCCCGAAGGGTATTAGTTCATGTGCAAATCCAATCCGGATCCAAGCCTATTCTGATCCGGATCCCGAACATTGGATGTTGCTGAAATTCATGAACGATCCGGATCGGGAAGTTGCAATCCGGATCCCGAACCCTTGTTTTTCTGGAATCGTCAATCTCGTTACGACGATCCGGATCGCAGTAAATCCGATCCGGATCGCCGTCCTGAAAATTTCCAGATAAGGTATGTTTTTGATTCTTATCTCTTTCCAAAGGTTTCTAAACTATAAATAGACGTTTAGGGTTTCTCAAAAATGTGGGAGCTACGGCCGATCAATTTCTAAAACACTTGAGAGCAACCCTAGAGGCTAGGTTTTCATCGTTCTTCTTTATAGCCTCTTTTAGGTCAATTCGATGGTTCTTTCAAGAACATATCTTTTGTCGAATTGATCTAATCTTTGCTTAGAAATTTCTTCTACGGTTCCTCAATGAGAATCTAAGCAAAGGATCACCATCGAAGTCAATATTCTTATCGACTGAGTTTGCGTCGTGGATTCGACGTGGCATCGTGGATTCGGTGTGCTAAAGGCGTTTCGTGGATTCGAAACGTGTGCTCGTGGATTGGTGTGGCGTTCGTGGATTCGAACGTGTGCAGTGGGCGTGCAAAATCGGTGGAGCGCGAGGTCCAAGAAATTAAAGGAGGGGTTAAATCCGTGGAGACGGTAATCACCTTGTTATTCTTCTTTTCTTAGGGATTGTTATTGCGTGGATATCCAACCGGTCAGCGCAAGGTCCGAAGAAGCTGAAGGAGGGGTTTGAGTCCGTGGAGTCGGTAATCACCTTGTTATTCTTCTATTCTTATTGGATTGTTATTGCGTGTTGGTCCCGTGGTTTTTCTCCTGGATTGGAGTTTCCACGTATATCTTGGTGTGCTGTTTTTATTTTCCGCATTGGTTTTTATTTTGCACTGAGATTTGGTTTTATAAGTATTACACCTATTCACCCCCCCTCTAGTTGTTTGATAGTACCTATTTAGATCCTTGTGGATCCTTTAAAAACCTACAATTGGTATCAGAGCGGGTTTTAGGTTTATCTATCATGTTGGGTGGAAGTGGTAATATTTATAGACCTCCTCTTTTTGATTGGACCAATTATGCTTATTGGAAAGTGCGGATGAGAGCTTTTCTCATCTCAATTGATGAGCGGGTATGGCAAACCGTGGAAGACGGTTGGGTGCATCCTGTTGAGGAAGTAGGAAATTCTACTACCCCAAAACCTCGCTCTAGATGGTCCAAAGAGGAATTTGAAAGATCTTTTTACAATGGGAAAGGTATGAACGCTCTATTTAATTCTCTTTCCTCGACTGAATTTACACGAATTTCCGCGTGTGAAACCGCGAAGGAAATTTGGGATATTCTCAAAATTACACATGAGGGTACTAATCTTGTAAAAATTCAAAAGCTCCAGATGCTTACAAGTCAATTTGACTCTATTCATATGGAAGAGCATGAATTGTTTACAGATTATTACACTAGACTTCAAGATGTAATAAATACATGTGCTAATTTAGGAGAAAAGATCCCGGAGTCGAAAATTGTAAGAAAGATACTTCGGACTCTTCCGGAACGGTTTAGGGCAAAGGTTACCGCCATTGAAACCGTTAGTCATCCGGATGAGATGAGTGTAGAGGAATTAGTAGGTGCTTTGCAAACTTATGAAATGACTTTTCCTACTAATCAAGTTTCTTCCAAGTTTTCTTCTAAGCTTACAGGTATTGCATTCAAATCAACAAAGGAAGAAGATAGCGAATCAAGTTCCGACGATGAAATCTCTTTTGCCGATTTTGAAGAACAATTGGCGCGGATCGTAAAGAAATTTCGTCGGAAATTTTGGAAGAATCGAACCGATGGATCTTCATCCACGAAACCATCTAAAGGATCATCGGGTTCTAAATCCTCTTACCTCAAAGGCGTTGCAAAACCTTCTAAAGAAAAAGAAAAATATGATTTCGAAGGGGAAATCCAATGCTATCGATGCAAAGGCTACGACCATTTTTCAACGGATTGTCCTTCTCCGAAATCATATAAAAAGAAGGCTTTGCAAGCGAAAACTTGGGACGATTCTACTTCTAATGAATCGACCTCAAGTAAAGAGGAAAAAATCGTTGCTTCTCATGCCTCTCATTTTCCCTCTTCTAATAATTGTTTATCATCTTTAGTCACTGACTCTACTCCTTTGATTTTGTATGAAACATCAACAACCGGCGGAGAGTCATCAAGTGAGGGAGAGTCGGACGAGGAAGAACTCGTTGAGGCATATCAACAACTTCTTGCGGAATCTAAGAAGATGGCCAAACATATCAAGAAGTTGAGAAAGCAACGACTTGAAGATCAAGACGAGAATCATGCTTTAAAGATCAAACTTCATGATCTCGAGGAGGAACGAGAGCTTTTATTGGATAATAATAAAATCCTCCAGGAAAAGATAAATCAATCGAAAACGATCGTTAATTCCCATATTAACAAGATTGATTTTCTAGAAAAACAGTTTGAGGAGATTCATATCACCAACCAAGCTTTGACCAAGCAAGTTCATGAACTTAAATCCGACATGCAAAGGCTTTCAACTGGTTCCAAGAAACTTGATTGTATGTCCGGATTAGGTCAATCAAGCAAGGTTGGTTTGGGATTTAAAAAGAACCAAACTGTGAAGGCTTCAAGTTCCACAACTAAATTGAAAGGAAGAACTTGTCACCTATGTGGACTTGAAGGACATTTGGTGAAGGATTGCCCGAAAAAGAGAAAGAAGAATTCTTCGGCAACTTCATCTACGGAGCGAACTCAACGGAATCAAAAGACACATCAAGTCAAAGGAGTTCACTCAACCCACCAAAGGTCCGAGCCACAACATCAATCATACAAGTGGATCATTGCGAGGCAAAGACCTAAGGTGAATCAACAGTCAAAGCGAACAACACCCGGCCACAACGAATCAAGACAACCCAAAATCCAGCGATTTTGGATTCGAAAAGGTGATATCTTTCCTTGTCTTAAGTTCTAAATAGCTTATGACTGTATGTAATGCTTTGATTGGTTTTCCCTTCATATCTTTCTTAATCTTTGCATTACATGTTTTTCAATGCTCTTCGTTTTTATACTTTGTTTTTGAACAAAAGGATTTTTACTGAACAAGTGCATTGAATAAAAAGGGCTTCACTTTTATTCACTCCAAATTAATTTTATTTGGATTATCAACTTTACTCCTTAATCATAATCTTGAAGATACTTCATTATAGGAGTTTTTGATATTATAAGCATCAAATTTTAGAAATCATGTGTGATCTTTAGATGCTTAATCTATCTCGGTTGTGTGAATTCATTGTGATAAACGTGAGACAACCGATAGACTAAAATTTGGGATTTAATTCTTTCACGTAAGAGATTACATTCTTACAAGGGTATTGAAATGATTTGCAAAAGATGTGGAAAGAGTTACATCCGAAAGGAGTGTGAAAACTACCACCACATGTTGGAAAGAGCTGCCACCCCGGTCGTCCGGTCTGTGTGTGAAGCTACCACATGTTATGGATGCTTGAAAATTATTTATGAAATTTTGTTTAGTTGAAGCATTCGGAGATTTAAATTTAAAGCTCTTATTTTGAACAATCTCCTGGTTGGTATAAGGTGGGATAGTTGAAAGATGCTCAAAGAGCCACCCTTAGGTATTTTAGTGCTTATCTCAAATTTGAAAGGGTAAGAAATCAAATTGATGTCATTTGGAAATCTCTGTAAGTCATCTTTGTACATCCGTTACATCTTGATAGACTTTGGATCTCAAGATTATTTTTGATGACTTGTGTTTGATGAATATAACATGAAAAACAGTTTATAATGTTTTACCTTTATTTTTCATGATTTAGGAGTAAATCTTTTTAATTTTGTGAAATTAATTGGATTGAATGACATCTGTGTGAATTCATTGTTTAAAGCACTTAAATTGATTTCTTGATGGAATACAAATCGGTATTTGAAAAGATTCTAAAATCTGGATTTGTTTCAAGAAATTATTTGATTTTTGCTTTCTGGTACAGGTACGCAATCTGTATTTTTGTTATATACCGGAACTGAGCCTTTATCTCTCTTTCTCTATGAACTAATGCTGTTAGTGATTTCCTTTTGTCTAGTATGTTCACTGTTTGACAATTTGTGACAAAAAGGGGGAGAACAGAAAATAATGATCGTATCACAAAGGGGGAGATCATAAATGCTCAAGACAGGGGGAGAACATGGAGAACATGGAGAACATGTTAATTAGAGATGCTCATGATAGGGGGAGATAAAGAAAAGATTGAAAGAGCCGAAAAACAAAAGAACCAAAAGGACGAATCAAATGTAGGATTTTAATTTCTAACGACTAACGTTTGATTTTGTTTGGAGTTTTGTTTTGCAGGAATTACATCACTTTAAGACTCCAAGTCCTAAGTCATAGAGTATGTTCTAGGACTGTTTGGTTCAAATGTAATTTTGTATTTATTGGATCTTTCACGCAAAGAAAGTCAATGTTTTGGTGATAACATTGAATTTCGACTTTTTGGTTTAAGATGAGTGACTTGAGCGCTTTTATGTATTTTTGGGTTTTGTCACGAAATTGCCAAAGGGGGAGATTGTTACGGCATTTTGGTGTTGGCATATTTCGTGAGTCAAGTCAGTGAGTTGAGTCGGAGTCTTAAAGGGATCAAATTGTTAATCAGCAATCAAAGACTTAGAGAAGATTCAACAAGAGCTCAAGTTGACACTCAGTGTCTTGAGTCTTGAAGATTGAAGTTGAAGAATTGTGGATCAGTTACATCAATCTCAAGAAGAAAGTATTCAAGAGGATCAGGTATGTTTAACTAAATAATTGTGGTGATCCGAATACTTTCTTATAGTGTAGAAACACTTGGAAGAATTTTTAATTGCATAAAAATCAAAAACTGGACATGGGGCATGTTCAGGATCCGGATCAGATGATCCAATCCGGATCCCGAAGGGTATTAGTTCATGTGCAAATCCAATCCGGATCCAAGCCTATTCTGATCCGGATCCCGAACATTGGATGTTGCTGAAATTCATGAACGATCCGGATCAGGAAGTTGCAATCCGGATCCCGAACCGTTGTTTTTCTGGAATCGTCAATCTCGTTACGACGATCCGGATCGCAGTAAATCCGATCCGGATCGCCGTCCTGAAAATTTCCAGATAAGGTATGTTTTTTATTCTTATCTCTTTCCAAAGGTTTCTAAACTATAAATAGACGTTTAGGGTTTCTCAAAAACGTGGGAGCTACGGCCGATCAATTTCTAAAACACTTGAGAGCAACCCTAGAGGCTAGGTTTCATCGTTCTTCTTTATAGCCTCTTTTAGGTCAATTCGATGGTTCTTTCAAGAACATATCTTTTGTCGAATTGATCTAATCTTTGCTTAGAGATTTCTTCTACGGTTCCTCAATGAGAATCTAAGCAAAGGATCACCATCGAAGTCAATATTCCTATCGACTGAGTTTGCGTCGTGGATTCGACGTGGCATTGTGGATTTGGTGTGCTAAAGGCGTTTCGTGGATTCGAAACGTGTGCTCGTGGATTCGAGTGGCGTTCGTGGATTCGAACGTGTGCAGTGGGCATGGAAAATCGGTGGAGCGCGAGGTCCAAGAAATTGAAGGAGGGGTTAAATCCGTGGAGACGGTAATCACCTTGTTATTCTTCTTTTCTTAGGGATTGTTATTGCGTGGATATCCAACCGGTCAGCGCAAGGTCCGAAGAAGCTGAAGGAGGGGTTTGAGTCCGTGGAGTCGGTAATCACCTTGTTATTCTTCTATTCTTATTGGATTGTTATTGCGTGTTGGTCCCGTGGTTTTTTTCTCCTGGATTGGAGTTCACGTATATCTTGGGTGTGCTGTTTTTATTTTCCGCATTGGTTTTTATTTTGCACTGAGATTTGGTTTTATAAGTATTACACCTATTCACCCCCCCTCTAGTTGTTTGATAGTACCTATTTAGATCCTTGTGGATCCTTTAAAAACCTACAATCATCTTCACGATACACAAACTTTAATCATATTCTATAGAAGTTTTTTTTCTCATAGCTTAAGAATTATAATATATTATGACTAGAGATAAAATCTCAATTCTAAAGACTAATTTATAGAGAAAGCATCAAGGGATGCTTTAAAATTCAATATTTTGGCTTTATTGTGCTTTCATATAATCCTAGTAATAGAAGTTTAGATTGGTTAACTTTATTGTGATACTAAAATTTTCATCAATTTTCAAATAGTAGTCCTCACTATGTTATCAAATTTATCTCGATTCTACAGCTTCAGAGAAGAGATATAGAGGGGTGACTAAAAATTTGAAATGGTCAAGAAAGCCGTAGGTGTGAAAAGAATAAGATAGTTATCGATCCAAAGTTGAGAAGAGCCGTAGAGGAGATGTTGTGCCCTTTATCACGGAGATGGGGGTAGTTCTCCGACAGTATGCAGTGCTATCAAATAAAAGATGGAAGGAGGTATCGAATCTATCAAACAGAAGATGTTTGATGATTTAATTGTAAGTGAAACAAAATATGTGTTATATATTATATGAACTTCTTTAGAAATATTCTTATTTTTATTCCGACTTTAAATTTGAACAGGAAAAAATTAATGGCATAGAAGATCAAAAAATGAGAACGTGTTAGATCACCTTAAAAAGATGTATCGAGATTGGCGACATCGTCTGCATCTCTAATATTTGAGTTTTGAGAGTGACGAGGAAAGAATACGCAAGGTCCCAGAGTTTGTTGCATAGTGATTGGGCCTATTTAGTCGAGTATTTTGGCTCAGAGGAGTTTAAGGTTAGTTTACAAAATTCTAATGTTGATATGAGTAATATTAATTAATTTATGTATGTATATGAATTAAATTATATATATATATATATATATATATATATATATATTTTAATACAGCGTATGTCAACTCGTAACAAAAAAGAATCGAGCTAAACAAGGAGCTGCTACCATTAAGGGTAGAACATCATTTGTTAAAATCAGATATGAGATGGTATGAGTTTTATTAGTTTAATCTTTACTACAGTGTTTTGAGTATTATTTTATTATTGGTTACTAGATTAATTACAAGCTTTTTGACAGAGAGATTTCGTTAGTAAAGCAGAGCCTAAGATGGACTGATTACTAGAAAGCTATCATCAAAATCAAATGGCGAGTGGTGGTGAGCGACTTTTTTCCCCGAAAGTGATGGTAATGTTAGTCCATGTAGAGTGAATATTTATCTTTCTCCTTACAATCGTTATTTATATTTCATATTAATTTGAGAAACTATTATAACAAATGTAGATGCATTGGAGGATATTGAGCTGACGCAATCGCAAATCGGGGGGCCTCCCTTAAACCCAGAGGAGCCAAATGATCAAGCTTGTGGAGGCACGTCCTGGCTATGTTAGCGGATTCGGCGGTGGACCTGACCTACATCGCGTAGGGGTGCAGAAACTAAGGAGAAGTATACAGCGTCAGGTTGATGTACTAAGGGATTGCACTTGCGCTCTGCAGCAAAGAAGCTGCGGACCGCAGCAACGATTAAGGGCGAGAGGCGAGGAAGCGTGAGCATCGTCTTAGAGTAGAGGCAGAGGGTGTGAGCATGTCTTAGAGCAGAGGCAGGGAGCGAGAGCATCGGTTAGGCTTAAATTTCAAGTACAGCTTCAAACGATTTATGCACACATTCCAGGACTTCAGCATAGAGATTTTACGCCATCTACATCCGTTGTTCCTAATACTGGTATAAATACTTGTCTTCTATTAGAAGAAATGACATTAGTGGCTAATTACGATCAGAAATATGTAGTATTCTTTAGTTTTTTCTTAAAGATTAGAAGAACAAAAGTTGAAAAGAAAAGTGGAAGATACCCTGACTCTTCCTATTTAATGCTTTGGAGTTAGGGGTTGCATTAGAGCCAATCCTCAAACATAGTAGTAGATTTTTTGACATAGGCCCAAGTGCAGGAGTTGTTCTATCCTGTTGTAGATACAAATGTCATGCCACTATGTGCTGGAATTACGTAAATATACACTTTATGGCTCTATTTTCCATTTATAGTGTGAAAAAATCTCTTATATAAGACAATAGGAGGATTAATAAATATAATTTAACAGTCCTGGTCCATCTAATATTGCCTCAAGCTTCTATGGTTGTTACTAAGGCCACAAGGATTTACTGTAAAAGTAGGTTTGGAGAGAGAATATATAATCACTCAGAATTGATAAGCTAAATTAGTGAATAATCTTTCTGTATGGCTTTGTATTGTATGCACAAATACTTGTGGCAAGT
>CM055071.1:26181153-26214792 GCA_029204045.2 Tillandsia leiboldiana
TTGGTACCCACTTGTTGTTTGTTAACCTCTTGTTGCTTTCTTATAAATTATTATACTTAAACCTATGTTCTCTCGGATTAGGCCAATGTTTTGGACACTAGTTTTATTAATCTTTTTCATTTGGGCTTCTAAAAGGCAGGTAACCGTCCTAGAAAGACCCGTCTATTACATTTTATCTCCCTGGATAAAAAATATGCGCTTAACCTCTAGAAATATTTCGTGTTTTTTACTTAACTTCATGCCTTTGTTAGTTTTGTAAATCTAAAAACTTTGAAAGTCTAAAAAAAAAGATTTATAAAAGCCTAAAATATCTCTGGTGGCGGGAATTACACATCACTTTTCCTTTCCCACCATTTTTAGTCCAACTACTCTTTATATTGCTAATGATGAGCTAGCTCCAACTAAATTTGATTGTAATTTATATAATCTTTTGTCAGGTCATGGCAGGCTTATCGGTTTACGTAGTATTACGAGGTCAGCAGCTTCTTCATCGCGTGCACCGATAGCAGCTAGGCACCTCTTCTGTTGGATCTGCCTTACCTTCTGTTACGGCATTTTGGTGTTGGCATATTTCGTGAGTCAAGTCAGTGAGTGAGTCGGAGTCTTAAAGGGATCAAATTGTCAATCAGCAATCAAAGACTTAGAGAAGATTCAACAAGAGCTCAAGTTGACACTCAGTGTCTTGAGTCTTGAAGATTGAAGTTGAAGAATTGTGGATCAGTTACATCAATCTCAAGAAGAAAGTATTCAAGAGGATCAGGTATGTTTAACTAAATAATTGTGGTGATCCGAATACTTTTTTATAGTGTAGAAACACTTGGAAGACTTTTTAATTGCATATAAAATCACAACTGGATATGGGGCATGTTCAGGATCCGGATAGATGATCCAATCCGGATCCCGAAGGGTTATTAGTTCATGTGCAAATCCAATCCGGATCCAAGCCTATTCTGATCCGGATCCCGAACATTGGATGTTGCTGAAATTCATGACGATCCGGATCGGGAAGTTGCAATCCGGATCCCGAACCTTGTTTTTCTGGAATCGTCAATCTCGTTACGACGATCCGGATCGCAGTAAATCCGATCCGGATCGCCGTCCTGAAAATTTCCAGATAAGGTATGTTTTTGATTCTTATCTCTTTCCAAGGTTTCTAAACTATAAATAGACGTTTAGGGTTCTCAAAAATGTGGGAGCTACGGCCGATCAATTTCTAAAACACTTGAGAGCAACCCTAGAGGCTAGGTTTTCATCGTTCTTCTTTATAGCCCTCTTTTAGGTCAATTCGATGGTTCTTTCAAGAACATATCTTTTGTCGAATTGATCTAATCTTTGCTTAGAAATTTCTTCTACGGTTCCTCAATGAGAATCTAAGCAAAGGATCACCATCGAAGTCAATATTCTTATCGACTGAGTTTGCGTCGTGGATTCGACGTGGCAATCGTGGATTCGGTGTGCTAAAGGCGTTTCGTGGATTCGAAACGTGTGCTCGTGGATTGGTGTGGCGTTCGTGGATTCGAACGTGTGCAGTGGGCGTGCAAAATCGGTGGAGCGCGAGGTCCAAGAAATTAAAGGAGGGGTTAAATCCGTGGAGACGTAATCACCTTGTTATTCTTCTTTTCTTAGGGATTGTTATTGCGTGGATATCCAACCGGTCAGCGCAAGGTCCGAAGAAGCTGAAGGAGGGGTTTGAGTCCGTGAGTCGGTAATCACCTTGTTATTCTTCTATTCTTATTGGATTGTTATTGCGTGTGGTTCCCGTGGTTTTTCTCCTGGATTGGAGTTTCCACGTATATCTTGGTGTGCTGTTTTTATTTTCCGCATTGGTTTTTATTTTGCACTGAGATTTGGTTTTATAAGTATTACACCTATTCACCCCCCCTCTAGTTGTTTGATAGTACCTATTTAGATCCTTGTGGATCCTTTAAAAACCTACAATTGGTATCAGAGCGGGTTTTAGGTTTATCTATCATGTTGGGTGGAAGTGGTAATATTTATAGACCTCCTCTTTTTGATTGGACCAATTATGCTTATTGGAAAGTGCGGATGAGAGCTTTTCTCATCTCAATTGATGAGCGGGGTATGGCAAACCGTGGAAGACGGTTGGGTGCATCCTGTTGAGGAAGTAGGAAATTCTACTACCCCAAAACCTCGCTCTAGATGGTCCAAAGAGGAATTTGAAAGATCTTTTTACAATGGGAAAGGTATGAACGCTCTATTTAATTCTCTTTCCTCGACTGAATTTACACGAATTTCCGCGTGTGAAACCGCGAAGGAAATTTGGGATATTCTCAAAATTACACATGAGGGTACTAATCTTGTAAAATTCAAAAGCTCCAGATGCTTACAAGTCAATTTGACTCTATTCATATGGAAGAGCATGAATTGTTTACAGATTATTACACTAGACTTCAAGATGTAATAAATACATGTGCTAATTTAGGAGAAAAGATCCCGGAGTCGAAAATTGTAAGAAAGATACTTCGGACTCTTCCGGAACGGTTTAGGGCAAAGGTTACCGCCATTGAAACCGTTAGTCATCCGGATGAGATGAGTGTAGAGGAATTAGTAGGTGCTTTGCAAACTTATGAAATGACTTTTCCTACTAATCAAGTTTCTTCCAAGTTTTCTTCTAAGCTTACAGGTATTGCATTCAAATCAACAAAGGAAGAAGATAGCGAATCAAGTTCCGACGATGAAATCTCTTTTGCCGATTTTGAAGAACAATTGGCGCGGATCGTAAAGAAATTTCGTCGGAAATTTTGGAAGAATCGAACCGATGGATCTTCATCCACGAAACCATCTAAAGGATCATCGGGTTCTAAATCCTCTTACCTCAAAGGCGTTGCAAAACCTTCTAAAGAAAAAGAAAAATATGATTTCGAAGGGGAAATCCAATGCTATCGATGCAAAGGCTACGACCATTTTTCAACGGATTGTCCTTCTCCGAAATCATATAAAAAGAAGGCTTTGCAAGCGAAAACTTGGGACGATTCTACTTCTAATGAATCGACCTCAAGTAAAGAGGAAAAAATCGTTGCTTCTCATGCCTCTCATTTTCCCTCTTCTAATAATTGTTTATCATCTTTAGTCACTGACTCTACTCCTTTGATTTTGTATGAAACATCAACAACCGGCGGAGAGTCATCAAGTGAGGGAGAGTCGGACGAGGAAGAACTCGTTGAGGCATATCAACAACTTCTTGCGG
The DNA here is from genome assembly GCA_029204045.2 of Tillandsia leiboldiana. NCBI lineage: Eukaryota > Viridiplantae > Streptophyta > Magnoliopsida > Poales > Bromeliaceae > Tillandsia > Tillandsia leiboldiana. The sequence goes on from CM055071.1 coordinate 26,184,362, forward strand.
AATCTAAGAAGATGGCCAAACATATCAAGAAGTTGAGAAAGCAACGACTTGAAGATCAAGACGAGAATCATGCTTTAAAGATCAAACTTCATGATCTCGAGGAGGAACGAGAGCTTTTATTGGATAATAATAAAATCCTCCAGGAAAAGATAAATCAATCGAAAACGATCGTTAATTCCCATATTAACAAGATTGATTTTCTAGAAAAACAGTTTGAGGAGATTCATATCACCAACCAAGCTTTGACCAAGCAAGTTCATGAACTTAAATCCGACATGCAAAGGCTTTCAACTGGTTCCAAGAAACTTGATTGTATGTCCGGATTAGGTCAATCAAGCAAGGTTGGTTTGGGATTTAAAAAGAACCAAACTGTGAAGGCTTCAAGTTCCACAACTAAATTGAAAGGAAGAACTTGTCACCTATGTGGACTTGAAGGACATTTGGTGAAGGATTGCCCGAAAAAGAGAAAGAAGAATTCTTCGGCAACTTCATCTACGGAGCGAACTCAACGGAATCAAAAGACACATCAAGTCAAAGGAGTTCACTCAACCCACCAAAGGTCCGAGCCACAACATCAATCATACAAGTGGATCATTGCGAGGCAAAGACCTAAGGTGAATCAACAGTCAAAGCGAACAACACCCGGCCACAACGAATCAAGACAACCCAAAATCCAGCGATTTTGGATTCGAAAAGGTGATATCTTTCCTTGTCTTAAGTTCTAAATAGCTTATGACTGTATGTAATGCTTTGATTGGTTTTCCCTTCATATCTTTCTTAATCTTTGCATTACATGTTTTTCAATGCTCTTCGTTTTTATACTTTGTTTTTGAACAAAAGGATTTTTACTGAACAAGTGCATTGAATAAAAAGGGCTTCACTTTTATTCACTCCAAATTAATTTTATTTGGATTATCAACTTTACTCCTTAATCATAATCTTGAAGATACTTCATTATAGGAGTTTTTGATATTATAAGCATCAAATTTTAGAAATCATGTGTGATCTTTAGATGCTTAATCTATCTCGGTTGTGTGAATTCATTGTGATAAACGTGAGACAACCGATAGACTAAAATTTGGGATTTAATTCTTTCACGTAAGAGATTACATTCTTACAAGGGTATTGAAATGATTTGCAAAAGATGTGGAAAGAGTTACATCCGAAAGGAGTGTGAAAACTACCACCACATGTTGGAAAGAGCTGCCACCCCGGTCGTCCGGTCTGTGTGTGAAGCTACCACATGTTATGGATGCTTGAAAATTATTTATGAAATTTTGTTTAGTTGAAGCATTCGGAGATTTAAATTTAAAGCTCTTATTTTGAACAATCTCCTGGTTGGTATAAGGTGGGATAGTTGAAAGATGCTCAAAGAGCCACCCTTAGGTATTTTAGTGCTTATCTCAAATTTGAAAGGGTAAGAAATCAAATTGATGTCATTTGGAAATCTCTGTAAGTCATCTTTGTACATCCGTTACATCTTGATAGACTTTGGATCTCAAGATTATTTTGATGACTTGTGTTTGATGAATATAACATGAAAAACAGTTTATAATGTTTTACCTTTATTTTTCATGATTTAGGAGTAAATCTTTTTAATTTTGTGAAATTAATTGGATTGAATGACATCTGTGTGAATTCATTGTTTAAAGCACTTAAATTGATTTCTTGATGGAATACAAATCGGTATTTGAAAAGATTCTAAAATCTGGATTTGTTTCAAGAAATTATTTGATTTTTGCTTTCTGGTACAGGTACGCAATCTGTATTTTTGTTATATACCGGAACTGAGCCTTTATCTCTCTTTCTCTATGAACTAATGCTGTTAGTGATTTCCTTTTGTCTAGTATGTTCACTGTTTGACAATTTGTGACAAAAAGGGGGAGAACAGAAAATAATGATCGTATCACAAAGGGGGAGATCATAATGCTCAAGACAGGGGGAGAACATGGAGAACATGGAGAACATGTTAATTAGAGATGCTCATGATAGGGGGAGATAAAGAAAAGATTGAAAGAGCCGAAAAACAAAAGAACCAAAAGGACGAATCAAATGTAGGATTTTAATTTCTAACGACTAACGTTTGATTTTGTTTGGAGTTTTGTTTTGCAGGAATTACATCACTTTAAGACTCCAAGTCCTAAGTCATAGAGTATGTTCTAGGACTGTTTGGTTCAAATGTAATTTTGTATTTATTGGATCTTTCACGCAAAGAAAGTCAATGTTTTGGTGATAACATTGAATTTCGACTTTTTGGTTTAAGATGAGTGACTTGAGCGCTTTTATGTATTTTTGGGTTTTGTCACGAAATTGCCAAAGGGGGAGATTGTTACGGCATTTTGGTGTTGGCATATTTCGTGAGTCAAGTCAGTGAGTTGAGTCGGAGTCTTAAAGGGATCAAATTGTTAATCAGCAATCAAAGACTTAGAGAAGATTCAACAAGAGCTCAAGTTGACACTCAGTGTCTTGAGTCTTGAAGATTGAAGTTGAAGAATTGTGGATCAGTTACATCAATCTCAAGAAGAAAGTATTCAAGAGGATCAGGTATGTTTAACTAAATAATTGTGGTGATCCGAATACTTTCTTATAGTGTAGAAACACTTGGAAGAATTTTTAATTGCATAAAAATCAAAAACTGGACATGGGGCATGTTCAGGATCCGGATCAGATGATCCAATCCGGATCCCGAAGGGTATTAGTTCATGTGCAAATCCAATCCGGATCCAAGCCTATTCTGATCCGGATCCCGAACATTGGATGTTGCTGAAATTCATGAACGATCCGGATCAGGAAGTTGCAATCCGGATCCCGAACCGTTGTTTTTCTGGAATCGTCAATCTCGTTACGACGATCCGGATCGCAGTAAATCCGATCCGGATCGCCGTCCTGAAAATTTCCAGATAAGGTATGTTTTTTATTCTTATCTCTTTCCAAAGGTTTCTAAACTATAAATAGACGTTTAGGGTTTCTCAAAAACGTGGGAGCTACGGCCGATCAATTTCTAAAACACTTGAGAGCAACCCTAGAGGCTAGGTTTTCATCGTTCTTCTTTATAGCCTCTTTTAGGTCAATTCGATGGTTCTTTCAAGAACATATCTTTTGTCGAATTGATCTAATCTTTGCTTAGAGATTTCTTCTACGGTTCCTCAATGAGAATCTAAGCAAAGGATCACCATCGAAGTCAATATTCCTATCGACTGAGTTTGCGTCGTGGATTCGACGTGGCATTGTGGATTTGGTGTGCTAAAGGCGTTTCGTGGATTCGAAACGTGTGCTCGTGGATTCGAGTGGCGTTCGTGGATTCGAACGTGTGCAGTGGGCATGGAAAATCGGTGGAGCGCGAGGTCCAAGAAATTGAAGGAGGGGTTAAATCCGTGGAGACGGTAATCACCTTGTTATTCTTCTTTTCTTAGGGATTGTTATTGCGTGGATATCCAACCGGTCAGCGCAAGGTCCGAAGAAGCTGAAGGAGGGGTTTGAGTCCGTGGAGTCGGTAATCACCTTGTTATTCTTCTATTCTTATTGGATTGTTATTGCGTGTTGGTCCCGTGGTTTTTCTCCTGGATTGGAGTTTCCACGTATATCTTGGTGTGCTGTTTTTATTTTCCGCATTGGTTTTTATTTTGCACTGAGATTTGGTTTTATAAGTATTACACCTATTCACCCCCCCTCTAGTTGTTTGATAGTACCTATTTAGATCCTTGTGGATCCTTTAAAAACCTACACCTTCATCTTCCTACGATACAGTTGGTAATACTTTAATCATATTCTATAGAATTTTTTTTTTCTCATTAGCTTAAGAATATATAATATATTATGACTAGAGAATAAAATCTTAATTCTAAAGACTAATTTTATAGAGAAAAGCTATCCAAGGGATGCTTTTAAGAAATTCAATTATTTATGCTTTATTTGTGCTTTCATATAATCCTAGTAATAGAAGTTTAGATTGGTTAACTTTTATTTGTGATACTAAAATTTTCATTCAATTTTTCAAAATAGTAGTCCTCACTATGTTATCAAATTTATCTAGATTCTACAGCTTCAGAGAAGAGATATAGAGGGGTGACTAAAAATTTGAAATGGTCAAGAAAGCGTAAGCGTGGTGAAAAGAATAAGATAGTTATCGATCCAAAGTTGAGAAGAGCCGTAGAAGGAGATGTTGTGCCCTTTATCACGGAGATGGGGGTAGTTCTCCGACAGTATGCAGTGCTATCAAATAAAAGATGGAAGGAGGTATCGAATCATATCAAACAGAAGATGTTTGATGATTTAATTGTAAGTGAAACAAAATATGTGTTATATATTATATGAACTTCTTTAGAAATATTCTTATTTTTATTCCGACTTTAAATTTGTAACAGGAAAAATTTAATGGCATAGAAGATCAAAAAGAGAACGTGTTAGATCACCTTAAAAAGATGTATCGAGATTGGCGACATCGTCTGCATCTCTAATATTTGAGTTTTGAGAGTGACGAGGAAAGACTACGCAAGGTCCCAGAGTTTGTTGCAGATAGTGATTGGGCCTATTTAGTCGAGTATTTTGGCTCAGAGGAGTTTAAGGTTAGTTTACAAAATTCTAATGTTGATATGAGTAATATTAATTAATTTATGTATGTATATGAATTAAATATATATATATATATATATATATATATATATATATATATTTTAATACAGCGTATGTCAACTCGTAACAAAAAGAATCGAGCTAAACAAGGAGCTGCTACCATTAAGGGTAGAACATCATTTGTTAAAATCAGATATGAGATGGTATGAGTTTTATTTAGTTTAATCTTTACTACAGTGTTTTGAGTAATTATTTTATTATTGGTTACTATGATTAATTACAAGCTTTTTGACAGAGAGATTCCGTTAGTAAAGCAGAGCCTAAGATGACTGATTACTAGAAAGCTACTCATCTAAAATCAAATGGCGAGTGGATGGATGATCGATCAAAGAAAGTGATGGTAATGTTAGTCCATGTAGAAGTATTTATCTTTTCTCCCTTAAATCGTTTATTTATAGTTCATATTTAATTTTTGAGAACTATTATAACAAATGTAGATTGCATTGGAGGATATTGAGCTGACGCAATCGCAAATAGGGGGGCCTCCCTTAAACCCAGAGGAGCAAATGATCCAAGCTTGTGGGGCACGTCCTGGCTATGTTAGAGGATTAGGAGGTGGACCTCGACCTACATCGCGTAGGGGTGCAGAACTAAGAGAAGTATATCAGCGTCAGGTTGATGTACTAAGGGATGCACTTGAGCATCAGCAGCAAGAAGCTGAGGAGCGAGAGCAACGATTAAGGCGAGAGGCCGAGGAGCGTGAGCATCGTCTTAGAGTAGAGGCAGAGGAGTGTGAGCATCGTCTTAGAGCAGAGGCAGAGGAGCGAGAGCATCGTTTGAGGCTAGAATTTCAAGTACAGCTTCAAACGATTATGGCACACATTCCAGGACTTCAGCATAGAGATTCTACGCCATCTACATCAGATGTTCCTAATACTGGTATAAATACTTGTCTTCTCATTAAAGAATGACATTAGTGGCTAATTACGATCAGAAATATAGTAGTATTCTTTTAGTTTTTTCTTAAAGATTAGAAAGAACAAAAGGAAAAGAAAAGTGGAAGATACCCTGACTCTTCCTATTTTAATGCTTTAGGAGTTAGGGGTTAGCATTAGAGCCAATCCTCAAACATAGTAGTAGATTTTTGAATAGCCCAAGTGAGTTGTTCTATCCTTTGTTAGATACAAATGTCATGCACTACTGTGCTGGAATTACGTAAATATACACTTTATGGCTCTATTTTCCATTTATAGTGTGAAATCTCTTATAAGACAATAGGAGATTATATAAATATAATTTAAGTCCTGGTCCATCTAATATATGGCCTCAAGCTTCTTATGGTTTGTTACTAATGCCACAAGGATTTACTGTAAAAGTAGGTTTGGAGAGAAGAATATATAATCACCTTCAGAATTGATAGCTAATTAGTGAATAATCTTTCTGTATGGCTTTGTATTAGTATGCACAAATACTTGTGGCAAGTTTACTTCTGCACTGCAGTCATGTAATATCCATTACTTTAGCTTTGCCTCTACGGGAAAAGATTTAAGACTCGAAAAATATGAGATCTTTAGTCACTCCAATGCTCAGGTAAGGTTATTGTTTAAACTCAGCAATGGAACAATTTGCAGTAAAAACACTAGAATTGACAATTACAAGCTTCAATTAGAAATAAGTGGGTTGGTTAAAGACATAGAATCCCAACTGTTTGCTGCCACATGCCTTGAGAACTTGTTAAACATCTACATCAATGAATGAGGTTCTCATAGGTTCCAGGTGGAGCTCCACAGCATGAAGTGATTTCTAAGCTAGCTGTGTGAAAAGCACTATCACATCTTCATTAAGAAAACATAATAATTTCCTATCACAAACAGGAGTACATGTTTCGAAGAAAGGCCCATTGGATCATTTAGGCTCCCAGCATTCAACTTTTAGTAGTGAATTTGTTTTAGAATCTGAGCCAAACATGTACTTTATATGAGAAGGGCACGATCCTACTTCCTCTTTTGTAAGGTAAGGTTTTGCTTAGTCGATACAACTTTTAATATTAGTTATTAGTTACGACAAATCAACAGATACTCTTCCTTCTAGATAGAAGAGAGAGAGAGAAAAAAAAAAAAGAGAACATTTTGTTGAATTATTCCTTAGTTTGTCATCTTCGAAAACTTGACCCAAAATTTCAAAAACCAAGGAAAATTTGTACACCTCAAACCATTGATAACATCTTTAATTTGGCGTTGACACCAAACCTACCAAGAATATTATTTTCCCTAGTTTTTTCTGTTACTCTTGTTCCTAATACCGAAGTGGACCAAATGGTTCCTTGTCAAAATCAAAATTTGAATTGCTAAATTTTTTTCACTAGAGTCTCAGGCTTTGTTAATCAGTTGACATCTTTGTTGGATTTGTTCAAGAAAAGATTACTTTTTTAAAATCAAATGTACAACATAGTCAAAAGTTACAAAATATGTCATTATCTTCTGATGTATTTATTAACAATTGATTGCAATTTTGCACTCTAATACATTTAAGATAGTTGGTTTTAAGATTCGAATATGTTGTTTGCAATGAAATGTAATTGAATTGAATTCAAATGTTAGTTTCTTTTTTTTTCCCCCTTATTGGAAAAAGGAAAGTAGCATATTTAAGGAAAGTAGCATATTTTTCATTGAATGTTTTTTCATTCTTGGAGCAAGATCTGAATCTTGCATACAACCTTCGCAGGTAAATTAGTCATTGTGAGTTTGTTTTTTTTAATTTCTAGATTTTCACTTGTGTCAAGTTGAAAATTTAATTGTGATTACTAGTTGGTGCCATTGGAAGTGAGGGATTCTGTGAGCAGCAAGTATATCAGATAGTTATCATCATGACCTTGCTGAATCTATTCAAAAATAGTTTGATTTCACGTATGCCATATATTGGGTCACTATTTACAATTGTTAATATTATAGAGAATTTCTCCTTTGGATTCTAGATCTTCCGGATCTTTTTGATTGAGTTTTATGTATACTTACGAGTGTAGATTACATGCTTTAATACGAGTGTAGATTACATGTTTTAATGGTTTTCCTTTTTTATATTTTGGAAGATTTCAATTTCGATTTTTCTTTTTTCAAATTTTTGGTACACTTTTGTCGTTTTAATTTTGGTACACTTTCTTCGTGCAGATTTTGTTTAGGCATTTGCAGGAGAAGCTTACAATCACTGAGGTATGTTATATTGATCTGTCTAGATTTGGCATGGTGTGATTTATGCATTTACTGTACACTTCCTCTAAATAATAGATTATGAAATTTCGCCTTTTGGGGTAAAAATGCACCAAGACCCTTTTTTTTTTTAAGTAATTTTTCTGTATCTTGCAGATTATAATATGCCAAGTTGCTGTTTGTCCGAGTGAAATGCTTTTGAGATGGACCAGAGAGAAGTATTTCATCTACACCAATCCCTGAAGTTTCGAATACATTTTGTCTTCTATGACTAACTAATAGATTTAAATTTTTTTCTCTTTATTGAACTAATATTTGGGATTGGCGACTTAATGAATTGTTGGAGAAAATAATGTGTGACATTTTGAAGTGATTAGGTTTGTTGGAATTTTATTTCAATATTTTTTTGTTTATGATTTTTATTAATTTGTTAAATTATTTATTTTTAATAAAATAATATATTATATAGTGACAACAAAAATAATAATATTATGGGGCAAATTTAGTGGCGAGAAATATTTGCCACCAAATGACAAACTTTCGTGGCAAATATTTATTGCCACCAAATCCTTATCGAAATTCAGTGGCAACAATGGTTTGCCACCAAAAATAAATATATGGTGGCAACTATTCGCCGCCACTGATTATAAAGATTCAGTGGCGACAACATGTTGCCACCAAAAATAAATATATGGTGGCGACTATTTACCACCACTGATTATAAATATTCAGTGGCGACAACATTTTGCCACCAAAAATAAATATATGGTGGCGACTATTTGTCGCCACTGATTATAAAGATTCAGTGGCAATTATTTGTCGCCATTGATTATAAGATTCGGTGACGACTATAGTCGCCACAGAAGATTATGGTCAAAGTGGCAAAATTTATATTTAGCCACTGATACATACGCCGGCGGGACCTATTGCGGCAACATGTGGCGACATTTTTTATCGCCACTATATGTATTTGGTGGCGACATTTTGTATATTCGGTGGCGTCTTTAGTCGCCACCATTTGATTATTACTTTGTAGTGAAAGCCTATGCCCTATACCACATACACGATGCTCACAAATATAAAATAAAGAAGTGCCAGACCTAATCAACATCACATAAGGTGGTACAACGCTTGTCAAACCTTACCTTCACACATGAATATGCTTAGGATCATTTAACATTGCTTAATCATAGACATTCAATCATGTATCACTAATGAATAGTCTAAGGCTCCACAACCTTCATTGATCTCACATAGGATGAACATAGGATCTGCCAACAACGTCCAATCTCATTTGGAGGTAATAGGAGTCATGAACAATTCTTAGTCTCATAAGGAATACGCCTCAACTCACAATGATATCCATCTTAACATGAATGAATTGGAAATCAAAAGCATAGGTCATTCTCACATCAACTAGATCAATAACCAACATCCATACCCATTTTCACATAAGCTAGATTAAAGATCAATCAACTATTCATTCTCTCAAAGATAGATTATGAATCAACATCTATGCCCAACATCACATCTTGAAGGATGAGGATCAATAACTATAATTCATATCACCAAGTGGAGACATTATTCTCATATAGATAATGTCACGCCCCGGGGGCGAAACTGCGACCCGGGCTCGCCAACAGATCCGCCACCTATGACAAACCCCGCATAGGCGAAGCGTCCTACCTGCAAGATAAGTACTACAGCTAACAGATATCAGAGCTATAAATGAAAATCTGCTGTCTAACTAAAATCAATCACTGTACAACTAGAAATAATACAACAATGTCCATCTCCCAAAATGATAATCATACAAAATCAGAACTCAACAGGGAGGTATCTCCAATAAATACATTAGTGTACAGGCTCTCGATACATAACGTATCCTCACTACATCAGACTCTCAAAAGAGGAAATAAAATGACTAATCTACTGAAGATCTCCTCTGAAGGGGTACCGCTACTCTCCAACGACGGGTAGGGACCTAGCTCGCGACTCCCTCGCCTCGATCAACAACCGCAGAATCAACAACACCCGCTAAGACTCTGCAAAACAAAGGAGAGGAAGGAAAAAGGAGGGGGAAAACCCCCAAAGGGTGTGAGAACTACACCAAAAAGGGAGTTCTCAGTGGGTACCAACGCCAGACTCGACGGTCTGCCCACTAAGTCCTCAAGAGACATAAACTAACCAAAGCCGTAAAGACTGAAATAAGGAAGCTGGAGACTCTCAACAGCTACCATGCCTCTATCTAAATGCTCAAAAGGGGAGAACCGAAGAATGGTATGCAACCACCAGCACATGAAGTGCACAATCGACCCAATCGAGCTGACTGCCACACCTGGTCCAGTCAAACCTGCGCCCACCTACAACCACCTCCCGCTGACGGGTAGGAATTACGTAGGGCGTCCGAACGGATTAACTCGCTATCGAGTAGTGGCTCGTGCAGGCTATAGTCAAAATCCACTCTCTCTCTCAGAACGGATAGCCTCAAGATCACCAAACCTCTCGCAACAACGGTCGACTAACTCACAACGACCTCGGGACCACCGTCAATCTCCCAACGGTTCCCAACAACACTGGCACTGGTCTAAAGATAGCTACTAGACTCCACTCGGTCCCCCCTGACACGAGTGCAACAATAAAACAAATATCTGTAATAAACCCAATCTAGTGCCACCAGTAAAACTGGCATTGCCTGCTCAGCGGAATCTGCACACATGGCTCGAAATCGCGGGATCGGCCCACATGGCTCGCATCCCAAAGTAAGTAACAGATCGACCTCGAACCGTCCTATCGCACACTCTGGAGTGGCACTCGAGGGGAGCGACCCACACGAGTAAAGTATCTCTGTAACAAGTATCTCTGTATAGCAAGACTTTGATCATGACTATGATCAAAATGGAAAACTCTGTCCACTAAAGAAAGACCCGACCTCAATCGGATGCAAGTAAACGATAAGTGGGAAACTCCATCCACTGGAGAAAACTGACACCCAATCTGATGCATAAGTAAATATCCGGTCAACCGCCCAATATCCGCGGTCGCCGCAAAACCCCACAAACTAATCCAACCTGTCCCAGACACAAAGTCCCGACTACACTACCCAGACCCCTGCTCAAACCCGAGCAACACTGACCGCCCGACTAACAAAGAAGGAGAAAGGAAAAGCATGGTTTCTCCTAAGTCAAGTTCCAATAAGTAGTGTAGCAGTAAAAGGTGGCCTAACTACATGTCCATACAAGCATGCTTTTGTCCTCAGAAACGATAAAAGTGGGTGAAACATATATTAGCAAAGCATGCTAAAGTATTCCTACTATGATATACCAATCTCACACAAGTAGGTCATTCCTTGCTTACCTCTCGCTCATATCGGTTGTACATCAAATATGCCTGCTATCAGTCATAGAGGGTGACATCGCCACAAGTGCATTTACATTCACCATAACATAAAAACCTTATCAATATTAAGCTTACCCACCTGAAGTGCTCAATCCAAGGCAAACCCGGGGTCGGTGAAGAGCGTGGCCACTTGCTAACCATATCTGCTGAACACGTATCCACAGTACATGTCACGCCAGCCTCGGCTCCTAGCAGTGTTCCAAAAACATTCGTGAACCTTCCTGGGTACAACAAAGGTCCAAAGTTACACTTTTATGCTAAAATATCCAAGTACATACAAATCTGTTGGAACAGTCCCAAAGATGCGGATTTTTCACCTGCAGCAAGAACTCAGAAAATTTCAACAAAAATACTGCCGCGATCCTCGCGTCGAGACCTTCGAAACGGGTACCTGCAAGTCCAATTTCGAGTCCCGTAAGCCGAGTTACAAATTCCACAATACAGGGTGCACACAACCTCACAACAACACATCTGTAATACTTTGCACAGTAAAGGGGGAAGAAGTATACCTTCGGGCAAGTCTCAAAAAATTCCCTGAAAAATACGACGGTAATCCTTGCAATGCGTAGATGCAAAATGTGTATAGGCACACCTCAATCCGATGCCCGGATGCGGAGATATCGCCAAATCATCGAACCGCTGTCCAAGTCTCAACCACAGCAAAAAGGGTCACAGAAGCTTGGAAAAACTCCTCGAAAAGTGCAAAATGAGGGAAAGCTAAAAATACCTAGATCATAGCTCTGTCCGTCGCGGATCCAACGGCGCAAGAATCGCTCGAAAAGGTGGTCGCAGTAGGCCGGGGGAGCTCGCGCACCGAAACGAGACGAAAGGGAACTCCGGCGAAAGAACGTCACGCAGCGCCGAAGAAAATGGAACCTCAAAAAGCGTGCCACATAAAATACCCAAAATCCTCAGGTGGGTGCAGCACAGGGCAGGGATCAACTTTGCTGAAGTCGTCGTGGCGAGGGGAGGCTCGAAAATGCCAGAAAAGGGGAGAAGAAGGCGGCTCGGGTCGCTTAAATAGGCTCCAGAAAACAAATCGCAAAATACCCAACGTATCCCCAGATTCAGTCGCCCGAATTAATCGGGCCGCTACAGTGTTGGGCCGGCCCAACACTGTGCGGGCCCGAATCCGTCCTGGGCCTCCACGTCGCCCGCCGAACAGGCAATAGTGAAACCCGCCGCTCACCTTGCGCCACGTGGCGCACACCCGGTCAACGAGTTGCCGCCGCGCCCACGTGCGCGCTGCTAGCGCCGCCTGCCATCCCTGCACACACGCGCCCCGAGGCAGCCGCACCCGCCCCGTGGACCACGCGCATGTGGACCGGCCAACCAGTGGCCGCCACGTGTCCACCCCCGGTCCACCGTACACCCGCTCATTTTCCCCGTGGACCGTGCCCACAACACCAACAAGTCACAAGCTGCCACGTGTCCTGCCCTCCGGTGCACGCCGGCCCGTGGACAGCGCACCTGCCCGCGCGCCTGCCCGCGCCTGCCCGCCGCCGCGCTTGCGTCCGCGCCGCCGCACTCCGCCGCTGCCCGCCGGCGCCGGCGCCGCCCGCCGTGCCGAAACAGTACCCCTTTGCCTCGAAATCCGTGTGCGGCATCCGGGCTCCGAAAAATACAAGTAGGTAGTCAATTTTCATCATTTTCGCGTGCTGAATCCAAATCCGCTGTCCGTTTTGCCAAATTCCAACTCTAAAAATTGCCGAAGGCATCCGGAAAGGTGTTCTTTTGTCCAAACTTCGCGCTGAGCCCAATTTTAATATCCATTGTCTAAACATGGATATCCAAGCATATTATACCAAGGAGAAATGAACAACAATCAACTATGCCATGAGGGAAAACCAATAGCCCGAGTGGGTAAATCGTCGTTTTCGGCAAAGCACAACCACCAACCTGACACTTGACGATCCGATGCCCGATCTGGCTGAATTTTGCTGTGAGTAATCCTTATCCTCCCAGGAGTCCGATGCCGTGAAAATCATCCAAATCCGTCTCACGGATTGGGCGCAATCACTGAAACAATGCACACTGCGCAATCAATTTCCAGAATTTCAGCAAGTGTAACAAGGTCCAATAAAAAGTATGTGCAACCTCAAACACCTCAAAATGAAGTCTCCAGCAGTAAAACAAAGATGTCCTCTTTCATACAAACATCTTCAAGTCCTCAAAAATCCACCATTAATTTCCCTTAACATTCAAATGAAGCAAAAATCACAATGCTGTCCAAAAACTGCTAACATAAACTTGCTAGCATTTCCAAGCTTAATTAGGGGCTTTTCCAAAGGGATTTATCCACAGATCACAAAAGAGAATTTGCTCACCTTGAAGTTAAGAAGAAGTCCCAACTTGAATTTCTGAAAAAGACCTTGCATCCACAAAGTTATCTGCATTCCAAGGTGCATTGCTCAAATCAAAACTAAAACAGGGACTGCAGTAAACCTTATAACAGCACTTGGAAATATCATTAAAGTTACCTAACCAAACGTGCTCCGAATTCACGCCCCGGCGTCGAAACTGCGACCCGGGCTCGCCAACAGATCCGCCGCCCATACGGGAAGCCCCGTATAGACGAAGCGACTAACCTGCAAAAGATCAACTATACTATACAGATATCAGAGCTGAAAGTAAACTGCTGAAAATGAAAATATATACAACTCAAAATCCTCCCCAAAAACACAAGTCTCTCAAGCAGTAAAATAAAAAGTACAACTCTATACCTCACTACAAAGGTCTCTCAACAAGAACTCTCAAAAAGTAAGGGGGTACATCTACTCTCTGGACGACGATGCTGGAACCTGTTCTTGTTTGATTGGGGTGAAGGCCCGGGAGAGGGACACTGCCTACAACTCCAACAAGGGATACGTTTCACTCCCGAAGGTACGCTCGTTTTATCTTTATCTTTTCTTTTTCCTTTAGCTCTTTACTTTGCCTTTACTTTGGGATGCTGAGTCTTGCTCACACACTTTCCCCCGGGAGTGAAATATGCCCAACCCTCCCGTTGGCAACTTGGCTTTTCTTTTACAGCTTACATTTATCAGGTCCGAGGGTTCCAAAAGACGGATGCCTACAACCCCAATCAAACAATAATTGGTTGTAGCATCGCCTTCCGTAGTGCTCGGCCCAATGTATTTTATTTTTCCTTTTTATCTTTCTTTAATCATTCTCTTTCTTTAGACATTCTCTTTTACACTTTAGGTTCAGATGAGTTTAAGGCACCTTGGCACTCATCTACCCGGGAGTGACATATGCTCAACCCTCCCGTTAGCATTTATGCCTCAATGCTTCTCTTTATCTCAAGCAATTTGCTTGTCTTGCTTATTAATCACTTTTAGCTCTCTCTCGAGCAATTTGCATGTCTTGCTTATTAGCCACTTTTAGCTCTCTCTCGAGCAATTTGCTTGTCTTGCTTATTAATCACTTTTAGCTCTCTCTCGAGCAATTTGCTTGTCTTGCTTATTAGCCACTTTTAGCTTTTGTTAAGGAATTTGTATTGGCATATTTCGTTAAAGTGTTTAAGTCTTGAAGATTGAAGATGAAGATGTTTGGATCATATACCTTAATCTCAAGAAAGAAGAATTCAAAAGGATCAGGTGCGTTTAACTAAATAATCTTGGTGATCTGAATACTTCTTAGAGTGTGGAAACACTTGGATGGTTTTTAATTGCACAAAAATCAAAAAACTGGACTGTTATATGTTCAGGATCCGGATCAGGGTACTTCAGTCCGGACCCCGAACGTAGGGAAGTTCATGCAGAATTTCAGTCCGGATCGCCCTTGGTTCAGTCCGGACCCTGAACGTGGATTCTGCAGAAATCGCATGAACAGTCCGGACCGTGGTTCTTTCAGTCCGTACCCCGAACACGATTTTTCAGGAATTCTCTGAAAAATAACGGCAGTCCGGATCAAGCTAAATCCAGTCTGGACCGTCGTACGGGAAAAAGTCTGTTAAGTCAGTTTTTGATTCTTATCCTCTTCCAAAGGTTTCTAACCTATAAGTAAACCTTATTGTTCATCTTTTAGGGTACGACGACCGAAAATTAGAAAAATTCACATATAGAGAAGAAAGGGAAAAACTAGATCTATTCTATGTTTCTTTATCTATATTGATTAATTTGATTCTAGGATTTCAAACTCAGATTTTGAGTAGAATCAAATTAATGAATACTTAGATGGTATTTCCGATCTATCTTTGATCTAAGTATTCGGCGGATTTCCACCACCAAAAAAACAACGATTTTCCCAAAAATCGGCGGGTGGATTCGCGTGGCCTTGTGGACTCAAGGTGCTACCGCTCTCGTGGATTCGGAGTGAGGTACGTTCGTGTGATCGACACGTACTACTTGGTGGAGACCGTGGATTCGGCTGGACGTCGTGGACTCGACGTTGTACGCCGTGGATTCGGCGTTGGACACAAATCATGGATTCGAGGCGCGTTGCGGAGCGAGCGGAGAAGATCTACTTAGAGCGTATGGAAAAAGGTTGAGTCGTGTGTGAGTACGTTATATCACCTTTGTACGTGTTTAATCTTAGTGGATTTCACTGTGTGATCGGTCCCGTGATTTTTTACTCCTGGTTTGGAGTTTTCCACGTAAAATCTCTGCGTGTTATTTATTTTTCCGCATTGGGTTTTTGTTATGCAAAAATTTTGGAGTGTTTATTGTTTACACCTATTCACCCCCCTCTAGGTGTTTTTTCCCCTGTTCAGATCCATATATAACATAACCCACAAGTGGTATCAGAGAGGGAATAGGGTTGTAAACAATGGTTGAAGGTGGAAACATCAACAGACCACCATTCTTCGATGGAACAAACTATGCTTATTGGAAAGTACGCATGGGAGCGTTTTTAATTTCCATCGATGAACGGGTGTGGCAATCAATCGAGTTTGGATGGTCAAATCCTATTGAAATTATTGCTGATGTTCGCACCATCAAACCTCGGTCGAAATGGACCAAGGAAGAAATTGATGCATCTTCTTACAACGGCAAAGGAATTAACGCCTTATTTAATACTTTGTCGCAAACCGAATTCTCTCGCGTCTCGGCATGTGAGACTGCGAAAGAAATCTGGAATGTTTTACAAGTTACACATGAGGGAACAAGCCTTGTGAAGATTCACAAACTGCAAATGCTTACGAGCAAATTTGACTAAATTTTTATGGCAGAAAATGAATCTTTCACAGATTATTATACATGATTGCAAGATATCGTTAATACATGTGCTAACTTGGGAGAGAAAATTCCAGAATCTAAAGTTGTAAGAAAGATTTTAAGGACTCTTCCTGAAAGATTTCGCCCTAAGGTTGCGGCCATTGAAACAGTTAAACACCCGGACGAAATACATGTAGAAGAATTAGTTGGTGCACTTCAAACTTATGAAATGACATTTCCTACTAACTATTCTTCTGGAAAGCCATCTTCTTCTAAGTCTTCAGGTTTTGCGTTGAAAACAATAAATGAAGAAGACGCGGATTCATCCTCCTCAGACGATGATGAGAATCTATCAATGGAGGATTTCGAGAAGCAACTTGCACTCTTGACGAGGAAAGTTTGCCGAAACTTTCGAAGGGGTAACTCAAGCAAAACCTCATCCTTCATAAAGTCGAAGAAAGGCAAAGGAACTTCAAGCTTTAAGTCAAGAAAGCAAGAGAGTTTTTCAAAGGATAAGAAGAACTCGGAGGGACAAATCCAATGCTTCAAGTGCCGAGGCTACGGTCACATCTCGTGTAGAATACCGGGTTTTTGGATGGCGCGCCGACCGCACATGATGGCGTGCCGACCGCACATGATGGCGTGGAGCGGAGAGTTTGCCTCGGGCATGTAGCGTATGTGTTACTGTTGATGTCGAGTTGATTCGGATCAACGCAGATCCAGCTCGATTCGGGGTTTTTCCGGGCATTGTACGCCGATTGAGGACTAGATTTGGAATTACCGACTTCACAGTGGAGTGCAGGAAGTTTGGGAACACTTGGAACAGCTATATTCTCAGATTACAGCGAAGTTCGGAAAGTTTCGGACTGACGCGGAGGATCCGTAGGTAAAAAGAGAGTCGGAACTGACAATTTCGGAGCTGGTTTTTAGATTGAGTACCCCGACTCAACGGATGAGCTTTTTGAGGAGAGAAAGCTGTGGACACGTGTATTTTCAATTTACAGCGGAGTTCGGGAGGTTCCGGACGGCGGCGGAGGGCCCGAAGGCAAAAAGTGAGTTGGAGTTGGACTTTTTGGATTATTTTAATGATTTAATTAATTAGATTTGCTAATTAATTGTTCTCTTTGTTTGGAGACAGAGGAAGTGAGTTGGGGGTTTTGGATTAAAGGTAAGTGAATTTTTGCTTTTAAAATTAAGCTAATGCTTACTTAATTAAAATTTAATTAAGTTTCTTTAATTAGTAACCTGAAGCTTTATTAAGTGGGTGTTCTTATCCACTTGCCTTGTCATCATCCCCAACCCACCTCCCTCTGTAGCAGAGAAGAAAGGAAAAGAGATAGAAGGAAAAAGAAAGGGAGGAATGGAAGAAGAAGAAGGTGAGGAAGAAGAAGAAGAGGATTTTGGAGGTTGATCTTGGTCGAGGACTCCCCGTTGGTGCTGTTTGGAGCTCGTGGGTGTGCGACTAGCGTCGTTGAGGTTGGTGATTTTTTTTTTGGATTTGTCATCTAATTATTTGTTTTGGAATTTTTTTGAGCTTTTGGGAATTTTTGGAGTAATTGGATTTTTTTTTTAGTTGATTTATGAAATTTAAATTAATTTATTTTAATTAATTTAAATTTTTCTGCCGTGGGAGCCGCGCGCGCGCGCAACGGCGCACGCGCGGCCGGCGCGGCTGCTGCGCGAGCGCGCAACTGCAATGCGCGCAGCAGCTGCCAGGGTGCTGCAGCCTTGGCAGCACCCTGTGGCAGGGCGGCGCGCAAGGGAGTCGCGGGCGCTGCGCCTAGGCGCAGTGCCGCGCGCAGCAAAGCGCCGCACGCGGCACTTCTTGGCCGCGCGCGAGCGCGCGCGGCAGGCACGCGCAGCACAGTGCCGAGCTCCGCGGGCGCGCGCAGCGCTGCAGGGCGCTGCGCGCAGTGCCGCTGGGCGCCGCGCGCAGCGCCGCAGGTCGCTGCGCGGCGCGCTCCAGCGCAGCGCAGCAGGTTGCTGCGCGGCGCGGCTTGGCTTTGCGCCGCGCGGCGGGCCTCCCTCGTCGCGCGGCTGGGTTGCTGTCGCTCGGCGTGCTCCCAGACAGCGGGTGGCACCTCGGTTTGTGTGCCGGCACCATTTTTTCGCCGCCGGAGCCCGTTTTTTGCCGCCGCGCGTTGTTTTTCCGTCGTCGGCCGCTGTTTATCGCCGTCGGGCGCTGTTTTCGCTGCCGGCCGTTGTTTATCACCGTCGGGCGCTGTTTTTCGCCGCTGGCCGCTGTTTTTCGCCGTCGGCCGCAGTTTTTTCGCGAGCAGTTTTTCGCGAGCAGTTTCGCGAGCAGATTTTGTGCAGTTTTCACGAGCCATTTTTGTGCAGTTTTGTGACGCCCCACTTCCCAGGGGGTCACCCATCTTAGAACTATTCTAGCTCTAGCACGCTTAACTCTCAAAACCTCTTGGATCTTGCTACCATCCAAAATGCTATAGCCGGGTTAAGAGATTTAGTCCTATTATATCATTTATATATAGGACTAATCCGAATTCCGGGGGTGTCACATTCTTCCCCCCCCTTAAGCCCTGACGTCCACGTCAGGCTCAAGCACACTCACAAGCACCAGGCGATGTGAGACTCGTCTCGCTAGCCTTAGCCGACCTTGTGGGGAGCTGCACTCCACCCACAACGGTCATTAGCTGTCACGCCCCGGGGTCGAAACTGCGACCCGGGCCCGCCAAACAGATCCGCCACCTATGCCAACCAGCATAGGCGAAGCGTCCTACCTGCAAGAAAAGTACTATAACTAAACAGATATCAGAGCTATAAATAAAAATCTACTGTAACTAAAATCAATCACTGTACAACTGGAAATAAAACAACACTGTCTGCCTCCCAAAATAATAATAATACAATATCCTCAAGTACAAGCTCTAAACCCAACCGGGAGGTAACTCCAATATACAACAGTGTACAGTCTCTCAATACAAAATATCCTCACTACAACAGTCTCTCAAAAGAGGAAAAAGAAACAACTAATCCACTGATGATCTCCTCTGAAGGGTACCGCTACTCTTCAACGACGGGTAGGGATCTAGCTCGTGACTCCCTCGCACGATCAACATCCGCAGAGTCGGCAACACCCGCTAAGACTCTGCAAAACAAAGGAGAGGAGAGGAAAAAGGGGGGGGAAACCCCCAAAGGGTGTGAGAACTACACCAAAAAGGGAGTTCTCAGTGGGTACCACCGCCAGACCCGACGGTCTGCCCACCAAGTCCTCAAGAGACAAAAACTAACCCAAGTCATAAGACTGAAATGAGTAGGCTGGAGACTCTCGACAGCTACCCTGCCCCTAACTAAAGGCTAAAAGGGGGAGAACCAAACAGTGGTATGCAACCACTAGCACATGAAGTGCACCATCGACCCAATCGAGCTGACTGCCACATCTGGTCCAGTCAAACCTGCGCCCACCTACAACCACCTCCCGCTGACGGGCAGGAATTACGTAGGGCGTCCAAACGGACTAGCTCGCTATCGAGTAGAGGATCATGCAGGCTATGGTCAAAATCCACGCTCTCTCTCAGAACTGATAGAATCATGATGCTCAACCTCTCACACAGCGGTCAAAGTACTCGCAACAACACGGGACCACCGTCAACCAGACGGCTCTCAACAATACTAGCACTGCTCTAAACTCAACTACCAGTCTGCACTCGGCCCCCAGGCACGAGTGTAACAATAAAAGTATTTGACCGAAATAAACTCAATCGAATGAACCGGTATAAACCCGGTACTGCCTGCTCTGTCACCAATCTCCCGAACTCAGTATCTCCACTGTCCAAATGACCGGAACCCAACACGGTCTGACCGGCACCCGACACGGTCTGATCGGAACCCAACACGGTCTGACCGGAACCCAACACGGTCTGAAGCCTACTCCGGAGCGGCACTCGAGGGGAGCTACCCACACGAGTAAAGCATCTCTGTCATCAATACCACAAGTATCTCTAAATAGCAGGACTTTGATCATCAATCAGATCAAAGTGGAAAAACTCAACCACCAAGGAAAGACCCGACCTCAATCGGATGCAACTGAACGATAAGTGGGAAACTCCATCCACTAAAGAAAACTGATACCCAATCAGGTGCATAGAGAAACATCCGGTCAACCGCCCAATATCCGCGGTTGCCGCAAAGCCCCCACAACTAAGCCAACCTGTCCCAGACACGAAGTCCCGGCTACACTATCCAGACCCCTGCTCGAACCCGAGCAACACTGACCACTTGACTAGCAAAGGCGGAGAAAGGAAAAGCATGGTTTCTCCTAAGTCAAGTTCCCATAAGTAGTGCAGCAGTAAAAGATGGCCTAACTACATGACCATACAAGCATGCAAAATGTCCTCAAGGAAATAAAAGGGGGGTAAAGCATAATAATAGATCCTTTAGGAATAAACAACATGCCAGAATCCCAAAAACTAGACCTGTCCACAATCCAGGGTCCATCAACAGAATGATCATAATAACTCCTCAGAGTACAAATCCGCACATAGCTACGAAATCCTGTCCCAAAGCATAAACCAACCACATGAAAGGCTATGTGCTAACATGGCATGTTACATAATTTCATAGGGTAACATTATCCTAGGTAAGCTTACACTAATCATCACATAGATGTCTAAGTCATGCAAGTCCTCAGTATACCTCATAAATACTATTCTTGCAATCATTTATACAAATATCATTATCAAGCTTACCTACTTACCAACATAAACCATGTACCCTAAACATGCATGCATCAGTCATAGAGGGGTGACATCCCCACAAGTGCACTTATATTTACCACAACATATTCATTGCCTTAAACAGTTACTGATAATAAGCTTACCCACCTGAAGCGCTTAAACCAAGGCAAACCTGAAGTCGGTGAAGTGGGTAGACGCCCAGGGTCCAAAATCTGCCAACATAACACCCTCGGTACAAGTCGCGCAAGCCTTGGCTCCAAACAACTGAAAACACCCCTGGGTACAACAATAAGGCTCAACATTACACTTTTATTCCCAAAATTAACCAAGAATACACAGTCAGAAAATCAGTCCCAAAGCCGTGCTTAATTCACCTGCCGAAAGTGCCCAGAAAAATCCCATAAAAATACCACAGTAATCCTCGCGTCGATACCTTCGAAACGAGTACCTGCACGTCCAATTCTGAGCCCCGTAGGCCGAGTTACAAATTCCACAGTACAGGTGCGCAAAACCACACAGCAACATAACTGTAATTCCATTTACAGATAAGGGGAAGAACATATACCTTCGGGCAAAACTCAGAAAAATCCAATAAAAATACTGTGATATTCCTTGCGCCGAGTAGATGAATAAAGTGTATAAGCACGTCGTCAAACGATGCCCGGTTGCGGAGATAACTCCGAAATACCATGCCGCTGTCCAAATCTCCTTCACAGAAATGGGGTCATAGTAAGCTCGAACAAACACCTCGAAAAGCGCGAAATGAGGGAAAGCTGAAAATACCAAGATCGTAGATCTGTCCGTCGCGAATCCAGCGGCGAAGAAATCACGCGAAAAGGTGGTCGGAGTAGGCCGGGTGAGCTCGCGCACCGAAATGCGACGAAGGGGAACCCAAAAGGACGAGCGTCGCGCCGCGCCGTAAAAATGGAAACCTCGATAAGCGTGCCACCAAAAATCCCAAAACTTTGCAGAAGGATGCAGCCAAACTCGGGGATCATCTTTGCTGAAGGCACCCAGGCGAGAGGAGGCTCGGAAATGGCGAAAAAAGGGGAAGAAAGGGAGCTCGGATCGCTTTTATAGGCTCCAGGAAACAATTCACGAATACCGGATATGTCCGGATTTCCGGGCGCATGCCACTTTCGGGCGCGTACTGTAGCAGCCCGAAAATCCCAAAGGCGCGCACTGTAGCAGCCCGGAAGTCCCCTGGGCCTCCACGTCGCCCCCGCAACAGCGGACAGCCGCGCTGGCCGTACCCTGCGCGACGCGTGGACCAACGCTACGACGACACGTGGCGGCCCCGAGCGCGGGAAAACCCGGTCAACGCGCCCACGTGCCGCCTGCGCCCGCCGCCTGCGCCTCTGCACGCACGCTTCCCGAGGCGCCCGCAGGTGCACCGTGGACCGAGTGCACGTGGACCGGCCAACCGGTGTGCGCCACGTGTCCCCCCACCGGTCCACCGTACACCCGCCTTTCCCGTGGACCGCGCCTGCTGCGCCGGCCCAACCGGGAACCGCCACCTGGCCCGCGACCGGTGCACGCCTCCGCGGTGGACCGCGCACCCGCCAGAGCCTGCTCCGCCGCTGCCGGCCGCCGCGCGCCGCCGCCGCCGGTGCCGGAACAGTACCCTTGCCTCGAAAAACGTGCCGAATCACCCGGACTCCGGAAAAAGCAAGTGAATAGTCCATTTTCATCGTTTTCGCGCGCTGAATCCAAATCCGAAGTCCAATTTGCCAAATTCCAACTCTAAAAATTGCCGAAGGCATCCGGGAAGATGTTCCTTGATCCAAACTTCGCGCTGGGTCCAATTTTAATATCCATGACGCGCGAAACCACTTCTGGAGCTCCGACGGAGTCCACCGATCACCCACGTGATCCATTTAACACACTGAGCCCAACACTAATGTCCAATTGGGGCACAAATCCCACCAACACGCCACATAGGCCTACGGGAGCTGTAGATGACCCAGTAATCTCGTCGTGGGGATCCAGGTCCTCACATCCTCCCCCACTAAGGCAAGTTTCGTCCTCGAAACTAGCTCAAATCCCCCAAGGGTCCCACATATCACGGGTAGGTATCCATTAATAACGCCTCCAGCTCCCAAAACATCACTCACTCCCCGTGATTACTCCCCAACAACAACAACAACAAGTACGGCATGGCCCGACACGCGATTTTCTCATCTCTCGAGCCAGGAATCGCAACGGGCGTCCCTCGTACTCCATCAATCACAGATCTCAAAAGGGGCAAGTCAATCATGTTACGGAATTGAGTTGGCGTAGTTTCGTGAAAGTCTCAAGTCTTGAAGATTGAAGGTGAAGAAAGTTG
The DNA here is from genome assembly GCA_029204045.2 of Tillandsia leiboldiana. Taxonomy (NCBI): domain Eukaryota; kingdom Viridiplantae; phylum Streptophyta; class Magnoliopsida; order Poales; family Bromeliaceae; genus Tillandsia; species Tillandsia leiboldiana. The sequence goes on from CM055071.1 coordinate 26,207,718, forward strand.
GATCGTTTAACTCAATCTCAAGAAAGAAGAATTCAAAAGGATCAGGTATGTTTAACTAAAGAATTTGTGTGATCCGAATACTTCTTGTAGTGTAGAAACACTTGGAAGAATCTTTCATTGCATAAAAATAAAAAACTGGACTTGGGACATGTTAAGGATCCGGATCAGGCTGTTCGATCCGGATCCCGAAGGTGGTTCGTTCATACATCGTCGCAATCCGGATCGTAGTCTCTTGATCCGGATCCCGAACGTTGAGTTTACCATCTACCTTGAACGATCCGGATCTTGCTTCGCAATCCGGATCCCGAACGTTGATGTTTGGTGAACTGTATGAACGATCCGGATCGTAGTCACATGATCCGGATCCCGAACCTTCGTTTTTCTGGAATTGGCTGTTTCGTTATGACGATCCGGATCTTAGTTATCACGATCCGGATCGCCGTCCGTAAAATTCCAGAAATGGCAGGTTTTTGATTCTTATCTCCTTCCTAGGGTTTCTAACCTATAAATAGACCCTATGTCTTTCTTTCTAGGGGTCAATCCACATAGCCGTCATTTTCATGTATCATCTTATACGGCTATAGATCCACATATAGAGAAGAAAGGAAATCATTAGAGAATACTCTATGTTTCTTCATCTATATTGATTAGTTTGATTCTAGGTTTTCATACTCACATCTTGAGTTGAATCAAACTAATGAATACTTAGATGGTATTTCCGATCTATCTTTGATCTAAGTATTCGGCGGATCATCACCACCCAAAAAACAACGATTACCCCAAAATCGGCGCGTGGATTCGCGTGTCCTTGTGGATTCAAGGTTCATTCGCTCTCGTGGATTCGGAGCGAGGCACGTTCGTGGATTCGAAGGGTTGCTATTGGGTGAAGACCGTGGATTCGGTCGGACGTCGTGGATTCGACGTTGGACGCCGTGGATCGGCGTTGGGCGCAGATCGTGGATTCGAGAAGCGTCTGGAGCGAGCGGAGAAGATCCTCTAGGAGCGTATGGAAAAGGTTGAGTCGTAAGTTGTGTACGGTAAATCACCTTGTACGTGTTTTAATTCTAGTGGATTTCTGCCGTGTTATCGGTCCCGTGGTTTTTTACTCGGTGATGGAGGTTTTCCACGTAAAAATCTTGCGAGTTATTTTCATTTCCGCATTGGTTTTTTTATCGCAACGATTTTTGAGTGTTATACGTTTACACCTATTCACCCCCCCTCTAGGTTGTTTCTTCCCCTATTTAGATCCGTATTATATACGACCCAACAAGTGGTATCAGAGCGGGAATAGGGTTGTGAACAATGGTTGAAGGTGGAAACATCAATCGACCCCCTTTCTTTGATGGAACAAATTATGCGTACTGGAAAGTACGGATGAAGCCTTTTTATCTTCCATCGACGAAAGGGTGTGGCATTCAATTGAATCCGGATGGACTAATCCAACTGAACTTATCTCTGATGTTCACACCTTAAAACCTAGGTCGAAATGGACCAAGGAAGAGTTTGAGTTATCTTCTTACAATGGCAAGGGAATTAATGCTATTTTTAATGGCCTTATCTCAAACTGATTCTCTCGCGTCTCGGCATGTGAGACTGCGAAAGAAATCTGGGATGTTCTCCAGGTTACACATGAGGGAACTAACCTCGTGAAGATTCAGAAACTGCAGATGCTTACGAGCAAGTTTGACTCTATTTTGATGGCAGAAAATGAATCTTTCACGGACTACTATACACGATTGCAAGACATCGTAAACTCATGTGCTAATCTGGGAGAGAAGATTCCAGAATTTAAGATTGTAAGAAAAATCTTAAGAACTCTTCCTGAACGATTTCGCCCAAAGGTTACTGCCATGAAACTATTTAAACACCCGGACGAAATACGTGTAGAAGAATTAGTTGGTTCATTACAAACTTATGAAATGACTTTTAATACTAACAATTCTTCTGGAAAAGCATCCACTTCTAAGTCTTCAGGTTATGCGTTGAAAACAACTAAGGAAGAAGACGCGGATACATCCTCCTCGGACGATGACGAGAACCTTTCTATGGAGGAATTTGAGAAGCAGCTCGCTCTCTTGACAAGGAATTTTCGCCGCAACTTTCGAAGGGGTAATTCAAGCAAATCTCCATCCTTCAGAAAGTGGAACAAAGGCAAGGGTACTCCAAGTCACAAGTCAAGAAAGCAGGAGAACTTCTCAAAGGATAAGAAAAGTTCAGAAGGACAACTGCAATGCTTCAAATGTCGAGGCTACGGCCACATTGCAACGGAAGTGTCCTAACAAGTATCCGGCAAAGAAGAAGGCGATGCAAGTCGTCACTTGGGATGACAACTCAACGTCAAATGAGTCGTCTTCAAGTGATGAAGAAAAAAGCTCCACGGCATTCCACGCGTCCACATCTTCACCATTCATGTGCTTTATGGCAACTACGTCTGAATCATTGTCCAACCCCACTGTTGAAAAGAATGCAATGGACAATGAATCGGATGATTCGGAAGGTGAAGAGTTTGCTCTAGCCTATCACAGATCTTTACAGGACTTAAAGAAACCGGCTAAGCAAAACAAGGGGTTGAGAGGGAGATTGCAGGATCTCGAAGAAGAAGTAAAAAGGGTAACTTCTCTCTCGACCGATCTTGAAGTGGAAAGGGATAGTTTGATAAAAGCAAATGTTTCCTTCAAGAGTCCAATGAGCAGCTCGAGAAGAACTATATAGATATGGTGAACAAAGCAAACTACTTCTTGAAGCTCTATGGCGAGGGCCGACAGGAAAGACGGGAAATGACAGAGACCATTCTCCAACTCAAGGATGACTTACAGCAATTCTCTTTAGGAAGAGTAAGTTGGATAAACTCCTTGGTCTTGGTCAAACAAATCGGTTCGGCCTCGGGTACACTCAAACTGGAAACAGTCCAAGTTCGAGTGGGACAAGTCTTTGTGCCTCAGTCGGTATCTCCTCCTCCGACATCGGAATTCAAGACAAACAACGACAACAAACCTACCTCATCCTCTTCGGAATCGTCAAGCTCAAAGGTATGTTGTCGTTGTAATTTTGCAGGGCACATCGAAAGAAATTGCGAGATTGGAGTTCAAAGAACAAATCAACCACATCTTGCAATTGCTACCATAAGCTCACTTCCGGAATTCAAGGAAGGATTTTTCAAAAGGAAAGAACATTGGGTAGCACCTCAAACAAGACGATGACAAGGAAAAAGATCAATCATACAAGACGTCGTCTTCAAGGAGAATCTCTCAACCTTACCAACATACTCCAAAACTCAAAAGGTTTGGGTATGCAAAGGTGAAACCCCTCCTTGTCCTTATCGTTCTACGATTAAATCTTGTATAGTTTGTGTGAGACTATTTTCTTTTCTTCTTTTCTTTTGGCCGACCCGTCAACCATCTTTGGGAGTAAATGGTACATCTTTTTATTGGTTGCTGATTTCTCTCGATTTTCTTGGGTAGCCTTTTTGCGGACGCTGAAAGCTGATACGTTTGACTCTTTTTCATGAGATTTGCCATGTATTATGATTGAAAAGAATTGAAAAGATCCTTCGTGTTAGACGTGATAGGGCTGGAGAATTCATAAATTCAAAATTCATTGACTTTTGTACTTCAAATGGCATTAAACATGAATTCTCGGCACCCTATACACCTCAGCAGAATGGTGTTGTTGAGCGCAAAAACAGGGTTGTTCAAGAGATGGCGCGTGTGATGCTTCATAGCCGGAAATTACCGCTACATTTTTGGGCTGAAGCTGTGAACACCGCTGTCTATGTCATTAACAGAGTGTATTTGCGCCCAGGAACCTTGAATACACCATATGAGCTGTGGTTTAGTAGAAAACCGGATATCAAGTACTTTCGTATCTTCGGGAGTCGATGTTACATCTTACGTGACCGTGAAAATCTTGGAAAGTTCGACTCTCGAAGTGATGAAGGGATCTTTTTGGGTTATTCTACGAATAGCAGAGCATATCGAGTATTTAACATTGAATCTAAAACGATCGTAGAATCTATAAATGTTAAAGTAGATGAAGCTTCTCATTTGAATCTGAAAAATCTACCCTCGATATCTCTCTAGATGATGATTCTCCTGCTAGTGCATCTTCTCATAATAATACTTCCAATATTAATGATGCATCTAATGGTTCTTCTAGTTTATCTGATGTGCAGGAATCATCTCGTGTACCTCCGAGTACTCCGTTTCAACAAACGCTACGAATCTCCAAGGATCATCCGGAATCGAACATCATTGGAGATCCACAGAAGGAGTTAGAACTCGAAGGCAGTTGGTTTGCGGATTTGCTTGCTACGTATCTTTAATCGAACCAAAGACAATAGATGAAGCTCTTCAGGATGACTACTGGATTAAAGCAATGCAGGAAGAGCTCCATCAATTTGAGCGAAACAAAGTCTGGGAATTAACGAAGCCTCCAAAGCAACATAATGTGATAGGTACCAAATGGATCTTCAAGAACAAGAAAGATGAAGATGGTACTATCATCAGGAACAAGGCACGACTAGTTGCTCAAGGCTACTCTCAAGTAGAAGGTATAGACTTTGACGAAACTTTCGCCCCTGTAGCTAGACTCGAGTCCATTCGTATATTGTTTGCTATTGCTTGTCATTTTAAAATCAAATTATTTCAAATGGACGTCAAGAGCGCATTTCTAAATGGGTTTTTAAATGAGGAAGTTTATGTAGCTCAACCGAAAGGTTTTGTAGATCATAAACAACCTAACCATGTTTTTCGTTTGAAAAAAGGCTCTTTACGGTCTGAAACAAGCACCGCGAGCATGGTACGAAAGGTTAACAAAGCACCTTTTGGAGAAGGGCTATACTCGAGGGGGAGCTGACAGGACTCTCTTTGTGAAGCATTATCAAAATAATTTCATTGTAGCACAAATCTATGTCGATGACATTGTATTTGGTGCAACAAAAGATAATGATGCTTCTAAATTCGCGGAGACCATGGAAAGCGAATTTGAGATGTCCATGATGGGCGAACTGTCTTATTTCTTGGATTGCAAATTAAACAAAATGATGAAGGTATTCACTTGAGTCAATCCAAGTATGCACTGGAGTTGGTCAAAAAGTTTGATCTAGAAAATTGTAAAGATTTTCCAACTCCAATGGGAACTAGCCACAAGGGACTTGGAAGTGAATCACATAGTGAGAATGTAGACGAGAAACTGTATAGAAGTATGATTGGAAGTCTACTTTACCTCACGGCTAGTCGCCCGGATATATCCTTTAGTGTTGGGATTTGCGCGAGATATCAATCAGCACCAAAGGAGGTTCACCTGAAAGCGGTGAAACGGATCATCCGGTACATCAAAGGATCAATTAATTTCGGAATTTGGTATCCTATGGGAACAAGTCTGGACATTGTTGGATACTCAGATGCCGATTGGGCAGGATCAGTGGATGATCGGAAAAGCACGAGTGGTGCATGCTTCTATCTTGGCCATTGCCTTGTTGCATGGCACAGTAAAAAGCAGAATTGCATAGCACTCTCGACTGCCGAAGCGGAATACATTTCAGCTGGAAGTTGCTCAACTCAACTCATTTGGATGAAAAGCGTATTGAGTGACTTCCGCATTTCAGCATCTTCGGTAACAATTCTTTGTGACAACACAAGTGCAATTAACATTTCTAAAAACCCTGTGTTGCACTCTAGAACAAAACATATTGAACTTAGATATCATTTTCTTAGAGAGCTAGTTGAATCAAATACTCTTCAACTTTCATATATTTCAACTGAGGATCAATTAGCTGACATTCTAAACAAAACCTTTGGATCAAAAACGTTTTATTCATTTACGAAAAGCAATTGGGATGCTTTCCTTGAAATAATCTTCTTTTTGAAATCTTTGCTTAGGATAGGTTTTGTATTTTGTTTGTTTTGTTCTTTATCTATGTTTGTACATAGGACATTATTGAGCATAGATCATAATTGACTTTAATTGCATCTTTTCGCACATTTAGAAATTTATTATGCTTTTGGCCATCATAATATTTCACTGTTGCAATGATCATTTATGTTAATTAAATCATCTTCTAAAGTGATCAAAGTCAATTTCTCTCTCTCTATGATCTCTTGGTATAGTCATTATCTTATTTGACTGTTTAGTCGAGTATGAAATCGAGATCAAATTTTGGTTGAATACTTTATATCTTAACTAATTGATAGCCAATTGAGGGGGAGCCAAGATAATGTAAATGCTCAAAAGATGTGGAAAGAGTTACATCCCAATGAGGAGTGTGAAAACTACCACCACATGGAGGAAAGAGCTACCACCCTCGGTCGTCCCCGAGTATTGTGTGCAGCTACCACCGTATACCAAGCATGGCTGTTCAAATTTTTTGATTAAGTAAAATGCATGTTGAAATACTTGACTCTTGTCAAATTTCAAGGTTGGTATAAGGTGGGATTTTAAAGAAAGATGCTCAAAGAGCCACTCTCTTCAACAGATTGTCTAGAAATATTATCTACCATATTTGGGATTTCAAACAGTCTATTGATCTTTGTTATTCATTTTCTTTACTGAATTGATGATTTGATAAAGGCATTACTCATAAGATCAAGTAGATGTGATTGAAGGTGTTCAACTTTAAGGGATTTAATTTTTGTAAATTTTCGTTTCATTTTTGGATATTATTGATAGATTTGGCATAATCTAATTCTTGTTGTATGAAACGATGATTTTTGTTTAAAGTTGATACACATTTGTGCTTACAATCTTTTCTGGATCTTCCTGAATTTCTCTGAAATTTTCTAAAGAAAAAGTTGGGGACGATCCGGATCGGGCAAGGTGATCCGGATCCCGAACGCAGGTTTTCTCCTGCGGGCTGACGATCCGGATTGTATCTGCCGATCCGGATCCGAACGCAGTTTTCTCCACTGCGGGTAGCCGATCCGGATCGCAGTTATGAACTTCCGGATCGCGGCTAGTTTTATAAGGAACGAAGGGTTTTGATTTCTTTACTCCAATCTTTTGTTCCGAAGTTTCCAGAGCGCTCTCTCTCTAGATTTCATCCTTCTTGGAAGCGTTCAAACTCAGTTCTTCAACTCCC
>CM055071.1:26214892-26292731 GCA_029204045.2 Tillandsia leiboldiana
TCGGTGGGGTCGCTCCCCTCGAGAGCCACTCCGGAGTTGGGCCTGTTACTTGCTATCGCGACTTGTCGACGCCGTCCCTCTGACTGGCCCAGTTAGTGGAAGTCACGGACACCCTACGGTAGACCCGTCCTGTTGAGGATGTGCGGCAGTAGGTGGGCGCAGGTTTGACTGGACCCTTTGAGGCAGTCAGTTTAGATTTGGTGAGTTTGCTGTGTGTGTTAGTAGATGCATCATGTTTCATCTGTTCCTGTTCTTGAGCATCTAGATAGAGGCATAGTAGCTGTAGAGTTACTTTTCCAGCCCTTTCATTCCAGTTTTATATTGTTACTTTATGCCTCTAGTAGACTTAGTGGGCAGACCGTCGGGCTTGTTGGCGGCACCCACTGAGAACTACTTGGGACGTAGTTCTCACACCCGTCGTGGTGTATTTTCCCACAGGGACTTCTACTCCGGTTCCTGCTTCTCCTGTTGCTGCTTCTTCTGCTCGAGGTAAGGGAGTCGCGAGATAGTTCCCCACCAGTCGTCATCCAGAGAGTAGATGTACCCTTATTACTTTTGAGAGTTCCTGTTGAGAGAACTTTGTAGTGAGGTATAGAGTTGTATTTATTTTCTACTGCTCGAGAGACTTTTGTACTTTTGGTGAGGACTTGTGTTGTATATAGTTTTTATTTCTAGCAGTTTTACTTTCAGCTCTGATATCTGCTTAGTATAGATGCTCTTTTGCAGGTTGGTCGCTTCGTCTATACGGGCTTCCCGTATGGGCGGCGGATCTGTTGGCGAGCCCGGGTCGCAGTTTCGACGCCGGGGCGTGACAGTGGTGTGGAGGAAATTGCCTCGGGCGTGTTCCATATGTGTCTTCTGATGAGTTCAGGTTGATTCGGATCTACGCGGAAGCCCCAGCTTGATTCGGAGTTTCCGGGCATTGTGCGCCGATAGAGGGCTGGTTTGGGAAGCCTCGACTCCACAGTGGTGTGCAGAAAAAAAATTGGGAAACACTTGGAACATGTGTATTTTATGATTACAGCGGAGTTCAGGAGGTTCCGGACTGACGCGGAGGACCCGAAAGCGAAAAGTGAGTTGGAACTGGCAATTTTGGAACCGGTTTTTGGATTTAGCACACCGACTCCACAGTTGAGCTTTTTGAGTTGGGAAAGCTTTGGACATGTGTATTTTCAGATTACAGCGGAGTTCGGGAGGTTCCGGACTGACGCGGAGGACCCGAAGGTGAAAAGTGAGTCGGAACTGGCAATTTTGGAACCGGTTTTTGGATTTAGCACACCGACTCCACAGTTGAGCTTTTTGAGTAGGGAAAGCTTTGGACATGTGTATTTTCAGATTACAACGAAGTTCGGGAGGTTCCGGACTAGTGCGGAGGCCCCGAGGGCGAAAAGTGACTTGGAGTTGGCTTATAACACTACAAGAAAATTGCCCTGTAACGAAAGGAAAAGTCATCGTTATTGCTCCATTTTTCGTCGTTAAAAATAAATAACGACGGGATAAAATGTCGTCGTCACCCGTCGTTATTGCCTTCCTTACTAAAAGAATTAACGACGGTTTAGAAAAACCGGTCGTTATTTCTTTTTTACGACGGAGAAATTTCCGGTCGTTAATCAGTACTCATTAGTGACCGTATAAACCGGTCGTTATTGCTTTTTAACGACGGAACGTTTTAACGACGGAGAAATTTCCGGTCGTTAATCAGTATTCATTAGTGACCGTATAAACCGGTCGTTATTGCTTTTTAACGACGGAACTTTTTAACGACGGAGAAATTTCCGGTCGTTAATCAGTACTCATTAGTGACCGTATAAATCGGTCGTTATTGCTTTTTAACGACGAAACTTTTTAACAACGGAGAAATTTCCGGTCGTTAATCAGTATTCATTAGTGACCATATAATGCAACAATAGCGACCTATTCGTCGTCGCTAATAAGCTTATGATTTAGAAGTTTGTAAATTTAACGACCAATATTTTCGTCGCTAATAATTAAATTATTACGAAATAATATGACAATAACGACTAAAATTGTCGTCGCTAAAAGTAAACCTTTAGAAAAAGAGTATAATAATAACGACCAGTATTTTGGTCGCTAACAAATGTACGTTTTAAAAAATGTATAATAATAACAACCAGTATTTTGGTCGCTAATAATAGTATAATAATACAATATATATATTCCTATTAAACCATATATCAACAAATACAATAGAGAAGACATTACATTCAATTAAAACTACATTCACATACACACCATTTTGTCAACATAATTATCAAAAGTATTGTCATCCAACATACAACCATCACATACACACCATTTCAAGTCTACATATAAAGTTGTCAAAATGTTTACTAAATTAAAAGTAACCACTCCAAAATAAACATGCAACCATCCATTGTGATTCGAAAGAAGAAGTAACCACTCCAAAATAAACATGCAACCGAAGAAGTAACCACTCCAAAATAAACATGCAACCATCCATTGTGCTTCAAAAGAAAAGCAGAAAAAAGATAATTGAAAATCTACTCTGTTGGCTTCAAGACGATCCTCTTTGCTCAAATACGAACATCTTCAGTTATCTGCAAAAGATCAAAGTAAATATTATTACAACATTACTAAAATAATATAAGAAATATTGAAACTTCTTGAAATAAAAAATAATATTTTAGAAAATTTAAATGAAGATATGCTTTTGGATAATTACTATTAACAATAGTAAGATTGTGTTTCTTACTCTTCAGATCGAGTCGGTGGTGGAGGAGCATTGAATTGTTGTTGTAGCATTTCCTTAATTGCTCGAAGTTCTTCCTCCATTCCGTCAATGCGACTTTTAAGTGACTCATTTTCCTTTTGAGTTTCACAAAGTTTAGTATGAAGTTCCGCTCTCGAAGAATAAGGAGGTCTCAAATCATTTGCTTTTACACCACCTCCGAAACAAATCACATGATTACGACTTTGAGATCCAAAGCATTTTTCAATAAGTTCTATGTTGGAAGAAGAAGGATTTGATTGCGACGCTTCAACAATTTCATCCTTCAAAATATAGATATCAACATTAAAAAAAAATAAAACTACAAAAAGAGATAGATTATAATAAAATAAATGTAAAAAACTTACATATTTCTTGATAGTATCTTCTCCTTCTAGTTGTCCACCCTTTTTTCTAGTTTCATAAAATATTGTTGCTAAACTTGGTGGGTTATTATCTTTCCCTCCCTATACAAAATATAAATTAGGTTCAACCAATGCCATCAATTGAATATAGAAGTTTGAAGTTACCTACTATTACCTTTTTCCAAATAATTTGTCTAAAAGGTTTACTACCCGTGCGATGAGGCATTGCTACCTTCGACCTATTTTCTGAATTTCTTTTACTTGCCGCCTACATTCACATGGTAACATGATATAAATATGAGTATAAGATATAAAATAAAAAACTGGTATATGCATAGTAGTATAATTGTAGAAAATAAAAATAACAAAAGAATGAATAGGAAAAGAAAATAAATTGGCATGTATTTCTATCTTTATAATAAGAAAAAATTACGTACCAGAAATTTTTCACTAAAAAAATGTTCTTTAACGAGCCACTTCCAATCGTCTCGATGAACACCTTCAGGAAAAATTTTAAGAGCATCTTGAATGGTCTTGCAAGGCTTTATAAATTTACGATGCAAATCTCCTCGCCATTTGTTCCACAATTCGTTCATATGTTCCAAAGTTTCATCACGATATGCTTCCATTTGATTATTTTGAAATTTATCCTGCAAGTGCAATCATGTTTTGTTAAATTTTCCTCAAAATATGATATTGGAAAATAAAAACAACAAATACAATCAAGTCAAATTTAAATTCATGTTATAAAATATTACCGTTACCGCTGCCCACATGTGATTTTTACTGTCTTCCTCAATTTCCTTCCACGAATGTACTTGAAGAGGACAAATATTACGATCACGCACAATTTTACCTAAGTGTCTTGAGAAAACCTTATGATTTTTTCCGGTGGCACGGTTGTTGTAGAATATTACCTCCAACTTTTCACCATTTTTTAATTTTCCAAATATCTTGCACTTGTTTTTCCCTCGCACTTTCCTTTTCTTTGGAGAAGTCACCATATCTAAAAATATCACACAAAAATCATATAAAAGTGCTTAAATATATATCAATTGTGTAATATTTATGTAGAAAGAAAAATATGAAATAAGATAAATATGTTCAAATGTAAAGAGATTTTACAACTCTCTCTTATTTCTTCGACACTTTCGATATCACGTGGTAAAGAGGAATCATTTGGTGGTTCTGTTGGAGTATCATTTACCGATGTAGTACTGTTGATAGCACCTATTACAGCATCTCGTGATGACAATCTAATAGAAGGTCGTAATCCTTGTCCCCGACCCTTCCCTAATGAACCTGGTGGTATGAAGAGTTGCTTTTCAGATCTAGAAGTGATCATATTTCCTTTCTGTAACTTTGATGCTTGCATTTTTCGCCTACAAAATTTAATCAAATAGATGTTAAATTTAATAAATTATATTTTATCAAAAGTAAATGTGGTACTAACTATTGTGACAACCTAAGTAATAACAAACAGTAGCAAGAAATTAAATGCACAAACTTGATAAATTAGGATCATCGTTTTCTCTTCTTTTGTGTAGATAATATGTCCTCTATCCTTGGATCCACATCATTCCTGTTCAAACTAATTTCATTATCCATACTCAATGTTGTGCATGCATCCATTATAGGATTGAAAGATTCTTCTTGTTGGTAGGCCTCATCCATATCTTCCATATTTTTGGGATCATTATTTAACTCCTCCATTGATATCATGTACGTGTCACGAGGTTGAGTCTTTTGCACAACATGCCAACCTTTGTTAATATGATCGGTAACATAAAATACTTGTGATACTTGACTGGCCAATACAAACGGTTCATTTGTTTTAAGCAAACGTTGGGGATTAACACTGATGAACCCATATTCATCTGTTTTAATTCCTTTTTCTTTGTCATATACGTCAAACCAATTACCCTTAAATAACACCACTCGACGGCCACCAAGATATTGTAATTCAAGAATCTCTGTTAAGACCCCATAGTAATCTATTTTTTCAGTTTCACTACCAATGTCTCCAACTACAACCATTCCACAGTTTTGTGTTTTTAAATTTTGGTCGTGCTCTTCTGTATGAAACCTATAGCCATTTACTATATAACCACTATAGCAAGTCACATATTTCGTAGGTCCACTAGACAAGGAAAGTAAGTCTTCCATAACCAAACTTTTGTCCTGCTTGTACATTTGTGTAACCTACAAGTTAAATGTTAAAATTTAGATTGTTAGTATAAGTTTACAATGAATGCAAATTTATACAATATATAAAAACAAGATTAGTGCTTACTCTGTTCTTAAACCACTTAATAAAGCTTTTATCTGATACTTGTATTGTACTTCTATTTTCAATGTTTGTATATTGGCTGCATATAAGAATAAAATAGGTCAACATATAATTTGTAATAAATAAGAAAATTAATCGGAATGAGTTAGAATTATATAAAAAACTTACTTCAGAAATGGTTCTACTTCTTCACAGTTCTTTAGAACATAAATATGCGCTTGCTCGAAATCATGTGTTTCTAAATCACGAGTTCTACCAGCTCCAAGTGTTTTTCCGATTTGAGAAAAGATAGACAAATATCCATCAATTTTATTATGTCTATTGTCATAATTGCGTTCCGGACGATTAAATTTTGTCTCAACACCATGAAGATATCGTGAGCAAAATGTCATACATTCATTCGCAATATACCCTTCTGCAATTGATCCCTCCGGACGAGCCCTATTGCGTATACTAGACTTTTGTGTGTACAAGTTTCGCTCTATTGGATACATCCATCTGTATTGGACAGGTCCACCAAGCTTAGCCTCATTTGCTAAATGGATTACCAAATGTATCATGACATCAAAAAATGAAGGTGGAAAAACTCTCTCCAACTTGCAAAGAGTTATTGGAATTTGAGATTCAATCTGATTCAAATCATTCAAACTTATTGTCTTAGAACCCAATACTGTAAAGAATACAGATAACTCAAGAAGTGGCTCATAAACTGTTTTAGGAAGGAGACCACGTAATGCTAGAGGTAGTAGACGTTGAAGAAGAACATGACAATCGTGACTTTTTAATCCTGAAATCTTGTGCTCTTTAAGATTCACACAATGCGAAATATTTGATGAAAATCCATCTGGAAGTTTTAGTTGCTTAAGAAAAAGGCAAAATCGATGCTTCTCTTCTGAAGATAATGTGTAACATGCAACAGGAAGTATAAACTTACTCCCATCTTGAATTGGGTGTAATTCTGGCCTTATGTTCATTGCTTGCAAATCAAGACGCGTTTTAATTGTGTCTTTTGTTTTTCCCTTGGTATCCATGAATGTCCCAACAAAATTATCATTTATATTTTTTTCAATATGCATCACATCCAAATTATGTCTCAACAAAAGATCTCTCCAATATGGAAGCTTAAAGAATATGCTCTTTTTATTCCAATTATCCCCTCGAATATCATGTGATATTTTTTTCTTTCTATTAGCAGCCTTAGTTAAATTGATCCCCTCAAGATCTTCAACTTGTTCAAGAATATCATTGCCAGTAAGTAGTTTTGGTGGTAACCTTCTCTCCTTTGTGCCATCAAATGAAGATTTGTCATTCCTCCATTTATGATTGGCAGATAAGTAGCGTCGATGTCCCATATAACATTGCTTGCTACCATTGACTAATCTAATTGAAACAGTGTTCTTATTGCAACAAGGACATGCCAATTTACCCTTAGTGCTCCATCCAGATAAGTTGCCATATGCAGGAAAGTCATTAATAGTCCACAACAAAGCTGCACGCATTTGAAAATTTTGACGTGTTGACGCATCAAATGTTTCAATACCTACTTCCCATAAGTCCATTAACTCCTCAATCAAAGGTTGGAGATAGATATCAATTGCATCTCGAGGACCTGAAGGTCCTGGAATGAGCATCGATAATATAAGATTAGGTTCCTTCATACACATCCATGGTGGTAAATTGTATGGTATTAATATTACTGGCCAAATACTGTATGGTTTTCTCGTATCTCCAAAGGGTTGGAAGCCATCACTTGCAAGACCAAGTCTTATATTTCGAGGCTCTAAGGCAAATGATTCATATAGTTTATCAAAAGATTTCCATTCCATCGCATCAGCAGGGTGTCTCATAATTCCATCATCTACTCTTTTATCAAAATGCCATCTCATAAAAGAAGCTGTCTTTGTGGACATGAATAATCGTTGAAGCCTAGGCTTCAATGGAAAATAACGCAATGTTTTTGATGGTATTTTTTTACCTTTTGCATTATACTTGATTTTCTCATTTTTTGTATCAGTACTCTTCCATCTAGAAGCACCACAAACTTTATAATGATTAGATTCTTCGTCGTCTTTCCAATATAACATACAATTATTTACACATGCATCTATTTTTTTATAGGAGAGCCCCAAATCCTGAATAATCTTTTTTGCTTCATAATAGGAATCTGGTAAAGTTGATCCTTCAGGAAGAAAATTTTCATTTAATAGTTGTAGTAACATGGTAAATGATGCATTACTCCACTTTCCAAGACTCTTGATATGAAGTAATTTTATTAGAACTGACAATTTGGAGTTCTTAGAACCAGAGTATAATGGTTGATTAGACTCTCTTAATAATTTATAAAATTTTTTAGCTTCATCATTGGGTTCCTCTTCATGCACTTCATGACTTGAGACACTAGTGCTTTCGGGGTTCATACCGAGATCACTAAAATCCGGATATAAATCTCTTATAATATTCTCCACCTCGTTATCACTCTCATCTTCTTCTGTTTCCTCATTATCTTCATCATCAGATTCAGATTGAGACTCATATGATTTTTCCCCATGATGATACCAAAAAGTATAACTACGAACGATTCCATAAACTTTTAAATGAGTTTCTACCATCTCACGAGTTCCCGAATCAGTGTTATTACACTTAACACAAGGACATCTGATTTCATTATTTTCTCCAGTTCTTTTAAATGCAAAACTAAGAAAACTTTGAACACCCTTATCATATGCCTCATTCAGTCGATCATCAACCAGATCCATCCAATCCTTATTAGGTGCCATTCTTTTTTTAATCGGTAAAGATTAAAGTTCAAAATTACCTAAATAAGATAGAGTCGATAAGCAACTTCACATAAAATTACTATAATATAACGGAATAGCAAAATTACATACAATCTTATATAAGTCTAATTACATACAATCTAATATAGGTCTAATATAAGTCTTTTGCACAACTGCTGACCCTAAACATCAAATTTTAGATGTATAATTACTGTCTAAAGACAGCCACGAAGTCATATTTGTGACTTGGTCCATAACAACTTTTAAAATTGCATAGAATCACGTTTTGATCCACTGTTTTGATCCGTTCTCTCAATCCAGGCAACCAAAATCAGCGCCGTAAGTTTCAGCGCGTCGGGTTTGACGAGACGGAGCTCGTGCTCACTGGCTTAGACCAGCACAAAGCCCAACAACAAAGTCGGCCCATAAATACTTAGGGTCCAAATACGGCTTATGTTACAATTTAATTCATGCTTGATCAACTTGGAATTAAACATGAGCATCATGCTCACTAAGGTTTACAGAGTCTAGGGCTCACCTTGGATGCGCCGCAGATCCGCCGGAAAGTTGGCCGGAGCAACACCGATTTCAAGCTAGGGCTCGGGTTACACGAGTTGGGACCGAACCTACATCGCAAGGTCAACAGGGGCAAGCATCAGTGCAAGGGTATTCCCAGAAAGGGTCTGGACCAAGCCCGGCTCGGCGGCGGCGGCCGGTAGAGGCGGCGGCCGAGAAACACACTAATTATCCTCTAATTAACAAGATTGAGCCAACTTAATAACCCGGGGTTCTTGGGCTAAAATAAAATGACCAGCATACTTAAATTGGTATTTATGGCTTACCTGAGTCGGTGGCCGGCGTCCCAAAGCGGTGGCGGCGGCCGGAGGTGAGGCACGGACCAAAGAAGGGTGCAACTTCACCAAACAAAAACCGTACGTAAACATTTGCATGCAAATGAATGAGAAGCTCCAACATATTCATATGAACCTACCAGAGTCGGTTTCCCACCTCGCGGAGCTTCGGGTTGGCCGGAAAAAGAGTTCGCCGGAAAATGGAGCTTTAATGGCGAAATCCGGTCCGGTGAATTTGAGGCTCTGCAACTTGGACCAAAAGCCTCTGCTGGGTGCCCAAGACCTTCCTGCAGTGATGGACGGCGACGGGGACGAGCGGCGGCGCCGGTCGAGGGAATTCCGGCGAAGTGCAACAAAGCCCGGTTCTAGGGCATCACCGTACGGCGTGGTCCCTCAGCCGATCTTCCTCAAATTTAGGGAGGACCTTGCAGTCACCAAGAGGAAGAGGATGAACGGTCTTGATCACGTTTTTAACGGTGGGAAAAACCCCGCAAGCGGAGCTCGGTTTTCCGGCGATAATTGCTCCCGCCGGCGACCGGCGGCACGGCGACGACACGGGCTTCACAGAAAGGATCACCTCGGTGTCAGGAACACCCTACACATACTCCCGGACCAAAATAATAAAACTTTTTCCATAATCTTACCTCGCCGGAGTAATCAAAGAAGATGAGAGGCTTCGCGGTGGCGCGCGGCGGCGGCGACCGTCGGGGTCACCTCAGCTCGGTTGCGGCTCCACGAGGGAGTCCTCAGACAGGAACTGGATGGACTAGCACCCTCTCGATCTCCTTCCTCAACAAGAACCCGAGATCAAGAGATGTTCTTGATCTTCTTCCTTCTCCGGCGATGAAGCGGCGGCCGGTGCGGGGAGACTCCGGGGAGCACGGCAGAGAGGAGGGAAATCTGTTGGGACAGGCGGCTAGGGCAAGGTTTAGAGGAGTAGGGTTTTTTTATAACACCTAACCGAGCTCGTATACACCTATATATATAGTATAAGCACAAAGCAGTTTGGTCCCTCAACTTATGCCATGTGGAGCTTGGTCCTTTACAGAATACTCACTTCACACAAAAGTCCCTCTCCCATGAGTTGCACAGTTTTCGAGGCACGAACTATAGGGTTTTCGCGTAATTTATCGCGTTTTTCGCCTTATTTCACGCTTTTCGAGACAACCGGACGGTCAAACTAAAAATCTGACACCGCCACGACGTCCGGCTCGACGAAATCTATCGGGTAGCGATTTTGGTTCGCTAAAATTTAGCTCCATAATTTTTAAATTCCATCTTATACTGTAATTTATACAGTTCGGCACGCTTTACGATGCTTTAGGGTCGTCAAACAGAGATTCCGTCAGCGCCATTGCGTCCAGAATGATGAAACCATTCAAAATGACTACCTGGATCACTATGTTCGGACTCCGAACAATGAATCAGTCAACGTTGTATTCGTCGGGGTCCCGAAAATCAGGGTTACTGTTCATACACAGTAACTCAATTAAGTGCACTGTGCATAGAGCACTGTTACATTGGTCGCGGCTATTTCGCCCGCTTCTTCGCTGATTTCTGGAAGATCCGACCGTCAGATCGAAAAGTGCTGAATATGAATCTCACTCAGTTCGACGAGACGATCGCAACGGTCAATTCGGATTTCCAAGATCATGTCTGGATTGGAAAATAGCCTTTTTGCCTCGTAAATCGTGCAACTTGCACACTGGCGATTGACCATTTAGGTTAACAGGGGTCTTCTGAATTTAAAACCCGCTCAAAATTCGCTTTTAGTCTATTTATTAAAATGAGATATTTCGAGTTTCTACAGACCATTAATTGCGTCCGTCGTTAATTTGATTCCTATTAGCGACGACTTATTGTGTCCGTCGTTAAATTCAACGCTTGTAGCGACCACGTATTGCACCCGTCATTAATTTACTTACTTTTAGCGACCATTTATTGCACTCGTCGTTAATTTTGTTGCTTTTAACGACCATTAATTGCGCCCGTCGTTAATTTGATTCCTATTAGCGACGACTTATTGTGTCCGTCGTTAAATTCAACGCTTGTAGCGACCACGTATTGCACCCGTCGTTAATTTACTTATTTTTAGCGACCATTTATTGCACTCGTCGTTAATTTTGTTGCTTTTAACGACCATTAATTGTGCCCGTCGTTAATTCGATTCCTATTAGCGACGACTTATTGTGTCCGTCGTTAAATTCAACGCTTGTAGCGACCACGTATTGCACCCGTCGTTAATTTACCTACTTTTAGCGACCATTTATTGCACCCGTCGTTAATTTTGTTGCTTTTAGCGACGAAGTATTACACCCGTCGTTAATATGTTTATTTTTAACGACCATTAATTACGCCCGTCGTTAATTGATTACTTTTAACGACCACTTATGGCGCCCGTCGTTAAAACTTAGTCGTTATAGCTATAATTTCTTGTAGTGTTAAATTGTAGTAACCGTGATTTTTAAAATCCAAAATTTAAATTTAAATAATTTCCTGGTTTATTTAAATGGCAAAAATGGGAAATTAATAGTGCAATACTAGCCAGGAAATACCGACTTTTGATCGGGGTCTGATCTAGAAAATCTGAGATCACCATTGCGACCATCTCGTCGAAACATAAAAAGTTGATATTCACATGTCTTCGATCCAACGGTCGGATCTTCCGCAAAACAGCGAAGAAGGAGCGGGCCCCACAACTTAAGTTGTGAATAGTAACCCCTAATTCAAATCCCCTCTCGACCAACGTCGGCCGTTTCGCCGTATGGACCCCAAATATAGTGGTATGAGTAGTCAATTCTAGCTATTTTCGACGTTCTGAGCGCAATGGCACTGACGGAATTCGCGTTTGGCAAACCGGGTGCATCAAAATGCGTGCGTCGTTCTACAACTTACAGAACTTTATGGCCCGAGATTTTATTCGAGCGCCGAATCAAGCAAGCAAATACACTACTTGAAAGGTCTCGACGAGCCGGACATGTTACGGATTTTGAGTTGGCGTATTTCGTGAATTCGGTTAAGTCTTGAAGATTGAAGATAAAGAAAGTTGGATCATTTAACTCAATCTCAAGAAAGAAGAATTCAAAAGGATCAGATATGTTTAACTAATTATTTTTGGTGATCCGAATACTTCTTATAGTGTAGAAACACTTGGATGAATTTCTAATTGCATAAAAATCAAAAACTGGACATGGGACATGTTCAGGATCCGGATCAGACTTTCCAATCCGGATCCCGAAGGGTGTTCGTTCATACACCAGTTCAATCCGGATCGTAGCCTCCTTTGATCCGGATCCCGAACACTGGTTTTACCATTTTATTTGAACGATCCGGATCAGGCATCTCAATCCGGATCCCGAACGTTGGTGTTTGGTGAATTGTATGAACGATCCGGATCAGGCACTTCGATCCGGATCCCGAACCTTGGTTTTTCTGGAAACTGTTTGTCTCGCTACTGCAATCCGGATCGCCGAAGTCCGATCCGGATCGCCGTCCTGAAAAATTCCAGAAAAGGTTAGTTTTTGATTCTTATCCTCTTCCAATGGTTTCTAACCTATATATAGACCCTTTAATTCATCTTTTAGGGCAACCCACGAAAAAGGGAAAAAGACGACCGAATTAGATAGATCCACATATAGAGAAGAAAGGAAATCAATAGATTAAATCTTATGTTTCTTCATCTATATTGATTGATTTGATTCTAGGTTTTCATACTCACATTTTGAGTAGAATCAAATCAATGAATACTTAGATGGTATTTCCGATCTATTTCTAATCTAAGTATTCGGCGGATCATCACCACCTAAAAACAACGATTTTCCCAAAATCGGCGCGTGGACTCGCGTGGCCTTGTGGATTCAAGGTGCTACTGTTACGGCTTTTTGGTATTGGCATATTTCGTGAGTCAAGTCAGTGAGTTGAGTCGGAGTCTTAAAGGGATCAAATTGTCAATCAGCAATCAAAGACTTAGAGAAGATTCAACAAGAGCTCAAGTTGACACTCAGTGTCTTGAATCTTGAAGATTGAAGTTGAAGAATTGTGAATCAGTTACATCAATCTCAAGAAGAAAGTATTCAAAAGGATCAGGTATGTTTAACTAAATAATTGTGGTGATCCGAATACTTTCTTATAGTGTAGAAACACTTGGATGATTTTTTAATTGCATAAAAATTAAAAACTGGACATGGGACATGTTCAGGATCCGGATCAGACCTTGCAATCCGGATCCCGAAGGGTACTTGTTCATTGGCAATTTCAATCCGGATCCTAGGCCATTCCGATCCGGATCCCGAACATGGGACTTTGCTGAATTGCATGAACGATCCGGATCGGACCTTGCAATCCGGATCCCGAACCCTTGGTTTTCTGGAATCGTCAATCTCGTTACGACGATCCGGATCGCCGTCCTGAAAATTTCCAGATAAGGTATGTTTTTGATTCTTATCTCTTTCCAAAGGTTTCTAAACTATAAATAGACATTTAGGGTTTCTCAAAAACGTGGGAGCTACGGCCGATCTTTTTATAAAACTCTTGAGAGCAACCCTAGAGGCTAGGTTTTTATCGATCTTCTTTATAGCCTCTTTTAGGTCAATTTGATGGTTCTTTCAAGAACATATCTTTTGTCGAATTGATCTAATCTTTGCTTAGAGATTTCTTCTACGGTTCCTCAATGAGAATCTAAGCAAAGGATCACCATCGAAGTCAATATTCTTATCGACTGAGTTTGCGTCGTGGATTCGACGTGGCATCGTGGATTCGGTGTGCTAAAGGCGTTTCGTGGATTCGAAACGTGTGCTCGTGGATTCGAGTGGCGTTCGTGGATTCGAACGTGTGCAGTGGGCGTGCAAAATCGGTGGAGCGCGAGGTCCAAGAAATTGAAGGAGGGGTTAAATCCGTGGAGACGGTAATCACCTTGTTATTCTTCTTTTCTTAGGGATTGTTATTGCGTGGATATCCAACCGGTCAGCGCAAGGTCCGAAGAAGCTGAAGGAGGGGTTTGAGTCCGTGGAGTCGGTAATCACCTTGTTATTCTTCTATTCTTATTGGATTGTTATTGTGTGTTGGTCCCGTGGTTTTTCTCCTGGATTGGAGTTTCCACGTAAATCTCGGTGTGCTGTTTTTATTTTCCGCATTGGTTTTTATTTTGCACTGAGATTGAGTTTTTAAGTATTACACCTATTCACCCCCCCTCTAGTTGTTTGATAGTACCTATTTAGATCCTTGTGGATCCTATAATAACTCTACAGCTACCGCTCTCGTGGATTCGGAGCGAGGTACGTTCGTGGATTCGAAGCGTGCTACTGGGTGAAGACCGTGGATTCGGTCGGACGTCGTGGATTCGGCGTTGGACGCAGATCGTGGATTCGAGAAGCGTCGTGGAGCGAGCGGAGAAGATCAACTAGGAGCGTATGGAAAAGGTTGAGTCGTCTGTGAGTATGGTATATCACCTTGTACGTGTTTAATTCTAGTGGATTTCACCGTGTTATCGGTCCCGTGGTTTTTTACTCCGGTTTGGAGTTTTCCACGTAAAAATCTCTGCGTGTTATTTATTTTTCCGCATTGGGTTTTATATCGCAAAGATTTTTGAGTGTTTATTGTTTACACCTATTCACCCCCCTCTAGGTGTTTTTTTTCCCCTATTTAGATCCAATTATACATAACCCAACAAGTGGTATCAGAGAGGGAATAGGGTTGTAAACAATGGTTGAAGGTGGAAACATCAACAGACCTCCGTTCTTCGATGGAACAAATTATGCGTACTGGAAAGTACGGATGAAAGCCTTTTAATTTCCATCGACGAACGGGTGTGGCAATCAATTGAATTAGGATGGACTAATCCAACTGAAATTATTGCTGATGTTCGCACCATCAAACCTAGGTCGAAATGGACCAAGGAAGAGATAGATTTTTCTTCTTACAATGGCAAAGGGATTAATGCTCTATTTAATGCTTTGTCTCAAACAGAGTTCTCTCGCGTCTCGGCATGTGAGACTGCGAAAGAAATCTGGGATGTTCTTCAAGTTACGCATGAGGGAACTAACCTTGTGAAGATTCAGAAACTGCAAATGCTTACGAGCAAGTTTGACTCTATTTTCATGGCAGAAAACGAATCTTTCACAGACTATTACACGCGATTGCAAGACATCGTAAACTCATGTACTAACTTGGGAGAGAAGATTCCAGAATTTAAAGTTGTAAGAAAAATATTAAGAACTCTTCCTGAGAGATTTCGATCCAAGGTTACGGCCATTGAAAGTATTAAACACCCAGACGAAATCCGTGTAGAAGAATTAGTTGGTTCATTACAAACTTAAGAAATGACATTTCCTACTAACTATTCTTCTGGAAAAGCATCCTCTTCTAAGTCTTCAGGTTATGCGTTGAAAATAACAAAAGAAGAAGACGCGGATTCATCCTCCTCAGACGATGACGTAAACCTATCTATGGAGGACTTTGAGAAGCAGCTTGCTCTCTTGACAAGAAGATTTCGCCGAAACTTTCGAAGGGGTAACTCAAGCAAAACTCCATCCTTCGTAAAGTCGAAGAAAGGCAAAGGTTTTTCAAGTTTCAAACCAAGAAAGCAAGAGGGTTTTTCTAAGGATAAGAAAAGCTCAGAAGGACAAGTCCAATGCTTCAAGTGCCGAGGGTACGGCCATATCTCAACGGAATGTCCTAATAAGAATCCGTCAAAGAAGAAAGCGATGCAAGCCGTCACTTGGGATGACACCTCATCGTCAAATGAGTCATCGTCAAGTGATGAAGAAGATAACGCAACAGCGTTCCACGCGTCCACATCTTCACCCTTCATGTGCTTAATGGCTAGTACATCCGAGTCATTGTCCTCCTCCCAAGTTGGAAAGAATGCAACGGACGATGAATCGGATGATTCGGAAGGTGAAGATTTTGCTCTAGCCTATCACAGACTTTTGAGAGATTCAAAGAAACTGGCTAAGCAAAACAAAGGGTTGAGAGGGAGATTGCAGGATCTCGAAGAAGAAGTAAAAAGGGTAACTTCTCTCTCGACCGATCTTGAAGTGGAAAGGGATGATCTGATTAAAATAAATGTTTCCCTTCAAGAGTCCAATGAGCAACTCGAGAAGAATTATATAGATATGGTGAACAAAGCGAATTACTTCTTGAAGCTCAACGGCGAGGCTCGACAGGAAAAATTGGAAATGACAGAGACCATTCTCCAACTCAAGGATGACTTACAGCGATTTTCATCAGGAAGGAGTAAGTTGGATAAGCTTCTTGGTCTTGGTCAATCAAACAAGTTCGGCCTCGGATACAATCGAACTAACGACAATTTTAGTTCGGTTGGGACAGTCTTTGTGCCCCAGTCGGTATCTCCTCCTCCGACACCGGAATTGACGACAAACAACGACAACAAACCTACTTCCCCCTCTTCGGAATCGTCAAGCATCAAGGTATGTTTTCGTTGTGGTATTGCAGGGCACATAAGGAGAAATTGCAAGATGGGAGCCAAACGCTCAACTCAAGCACTTCTTGCAACGACTACCAAAAGGGTGATTCCTCGGAAATCAAATGCAAACTTTTCGAAGGAAAAGAGCCTCGGTAGTTCATCAAACAAGACGACGACGTCAAGGAAAAGCGACGGATCAAACAAGACGCTTTCACCAAAGGTATCAACCTCACAATCATTTCCGACGTACACCAAAACTCGAAAGGTTTGGGTACGCAAAGGTGAAGTTTTCCCTTGTCTTGTTACAAATATTTCCTTGCATGCTTATGATAATTCGTCTTGGTATCTGGATAGCGGTTGTTCTCGTCACATGACCGGTGACAAAAACTATTTTCAAAATTTTGAGAAAATCTCCGGAGGACTTGTAGTTTTCGGAGACGGTCAGTCTTCCAAAATTGTTGGAAAAGGAACAGTAGCTATTCCAGATGGCCCGATTCTAAATAATGTGTTATTTGTTGATGGCCTTAAGACTAACCTCACAAGTATCAGTCAACTTTGTGACAATGGTTTTTCAGTTAATTTTTCATCTGTCGAATGCATTGTAACTGATAAGGACCATGTTTTCTTTTTAAGAGGGGTTAGATCTGAAAACAATTGTTATGTTGTTCCCAATAAATTTTCTGAAAATTGTAACTTAGCCTCTTTGAATAATGAAACACTTTGGCATGAAAGGCTAGGTCACATAAATTTTAAGGAACTTGCTAGAATTTCAAACAAAGACGTGGTCAAGGGGGTTCCTAAACTTTCACTTAAACAAAACATTGTGTGTGGTGGTTGTCAAAAGGGAAAACAATCTAGGATTGCACACAAGAACTTGAATCACGTCGGTACCAAACGGCCCTTGGAATTATTGCATATGGATCTTATGGGGCCGACACGTCAACCATCCTTGGGAGGTAAATGGTATATTTTCTTATTGGTTGATGATTTCTCTAGATACTCATGGGTAGCATTTTTAAAAGAGAAAGCTGATACTTTTGATTCTTTTCACGAAATTTTGCCTTCGTATTATGATTGAAAAGAACGAAAAGATCATTCGTGTTAGAAGTAATAGAGGTGGAGAATTCATAAATTCAAAATTCATTGACTTTTGCACTTCCAATGGCATTAAACATGAATTCTCAGCACCCTATACACCTCAACAGAATGGTGTAGTCGAGCGCAAAAACAGGGTTGTAAAAGAGATGGCACGTGTTATGCTTCACAGCCGGAATTTACCGTTACATTTTTGGGCTGAAGCTGTGAACACTGCAATCTATGTTATTAATCGAGTTTATTTGCGCCCGGGAACGTTAAATACACCATATGAACTATGGTGTTGTAGAAAACCCAACATCAAATATTTTCGCATCTTTGGGAGTCGGTGTTACATTTTACGTGACCGCGAAAATCTTGGAAAATTTGACTCTCGAAGTGACGAAGGGATTTTCATGGGTTATTCTACAAATAGTAGAGCATATCGGGTATTTAACTTGG
Source organism: Tillandsia leiboldiana (assembly GCA_029204045.2). Classification (NCBI taxonomy): domain Eukaryota; kingdom Viridiplantae; phylum Streptophyta; class Magnoliopsida; order Poales; family Bromeliaceae; genus Tillandsia; species Tillandsia leiboldiana. The sequence goes on from CM055071.1 coordinate 26,232,884, forward strand.
AATCTAAAACGATTGTAGAATCCATAAATGTTAAAGTAGATGAAGCTTTCCACTTTGCATCTGATAAATCTACCCCTGATATCTCTCTTGATGATGATACTCCTGTAAATGCATCTTCTCATGATAATACTTCCAATATTAATGATGCATCTAATGGTTCTCCAAGTTTATCTGATGTGCAGGAATCATCTCATATACCTCCGAGTACTCCATTACATCAAACATTACGCATCTCCAAGGATCATCCTGAATCAAACATCATTGGAGACCCACAAGAAGGAGTCAAAACTCGGAGACAGTTGGTTTGTGGATTCGCTTGTTACGTTTCCATGATCGAACCAAAGAATGTCGATGAAGCTCTTCAGGATGACTACTGGATTGAAGCAATGCAGGAAGAGCTCCATCAGTTTGAACGAAACAAAGTCTGGGAATTAACGACGCCTCCGAAGCAACACAATGTGATCGGTACTAAATGGATTTTCAAGAACAAGAAAAATGAGGATGGTACCATCATCAGGAATAAAGCACGTTTAGTTGCTCAAGGCTACTCTCAAATAGAAGGTATAGACTTTGATGAAACGTTCGCCCCTGTAGCTAGACTCGAGTCCATTCATATCTTATTCGCTATTGATTGTCACTTTAAAATAAAACTCTTTCAAATGGACGTTAAGAGCGCATTTTTAAATGGGTTTTTAAATGAAGAAGTTTATGTGGCTCAACCGAAAGGTTTTGTAGACTGTAAACTACCTAACCATGTTTTTCGTTTGAAAAAGGCTCTTTACGGTTTAAAACAAGCACCGCGAGCGTGGTACGAAAGGTTGACAAAGCACCTTTTGGAGAAGGGCTATACTCGAGGGGGAGCAGACATGACTCTCTTTGTGAAGCATTATCAAAATAACTTCATTGTTGCACAAATCTATGTTGATGACATTGTATTTGGAGCAACAAAGGATAATGATGCTTGTAAATTCGCTGAAACCATGGAAAGCGAATTTGAGATGTCTATGATGGGCGAACTGACATACTTTCTTGGATTGCAAGTGAAACAAAATGGTGAAGGCATCCATCTGTGTCAATCCAAGTATGCAAAGGAGTTGGTAAAGAAATTCGGATTAGAAGATTCTAAAGATTTTCCTACTCCTATGGGAACTAGCAATAAGGGATTAGGAAGTGAATCTCTTAGTGAGAATGTAGACGAGAAACTTTATCGCAGCATGATTGGAAGTCTACTTTACCTCACAGCTAGTCGCCCGGATATATCCTTTAGTGTTGGGATTTGCGCGAGATATCAATCAGCACCAAAGGAGGTTCACCTGAAAGCGGTGAAACGGATCATCCGGTACATCAAAGGAACCATTAATTTCGGAATTTGGTATCCTATGGGAACAAGCCTAGATATTATTGGATACTCAGATGCCGATTGGGCAGGATCTGTGGATGATCGGAAAAGTACGAGTGGTGCATGTTTTTATCTTGGCCATTGCCTTGTTGCATGGCATAGTAAAAAGCAAAACTGCATTGCACTCTCGACTGCCGAAGCGGAATACATCTCAGCGGGTAGTTGTTCAACTCAACTCATTTGGATGAAAAGCGTGTTGAGCGACTTCCGGATTTCAGCAACTTCGGTAACTGTTTTATGTGACAACACTAGTGCTATAATCATTTCAAAAAACCCTGTGTTGCACTCTAGAACAAAACACATTGAACTTAGATATCATTTTCTTAGAGAGCTAGTTGAATCAAATATTCTTCAAATTTCCTACATTTCAACTGAAGATCAATTAGCTGACTTTTTAACAAAACCTTTGGATCAAAAACATTTTATTCATTTGCGTAAAGCAATTGGAATGTTTTCCTTGAAATAACCTCTTTTTGAAACTTTTGTTTAGGTTAGGTTTTGTTTTTGTGTTTTTGTTCAGTATCTATGCTTAGACATAGAACATTAATTGAGCATTAGTTTTTATTGACTTTAACTGCATCCTTTTATATGTTTAGAAATTTATTATGCTCTGGATATCATAATAATTCATTTGATGCAATGATCATTTATGTGAATTAAATCATCTTTGTTTTGATCAAAGTCAATTTCTCTCTCGATGATCTCTTGGTATAGTTTTTATCTTATTTGACTGTTTAGTCGAGTATGAAATCGAGATCAATATTTGGCTGAATACTTTATATCTTAAATAATTGATAGCCAATTGAGGGGGAGTCAAAGAAAAAGTGTTATGCTCAAAAGATGTGGAAAGAGTTACATCCCAATGAGGAGTGTGAAAACTACCACCACATGGAGGAAAGAGCTACCACCTCGGTCGTCCGAGTACTGTGTGCAGCTACCACATGTATACCAAGTAAGGTTTTTCAAGTTTGATTAAATAAAATGCATGTTGAAATACTTGACTCTGTCAAAATTTCAAGGTTGGTATAAGGTGGGAATTTTAATGAAAGATGCTCAAAGAGCCACTCTCTTCAATAAATTGACTAGATATATTATCTAACTTATCTGGGATTTCAGACATCTATTGATCTTTGTATTTCATTTTCTTTACCGAATTGATGATTTGATAAAGGCATTACTCATAAGATCAAGTTAGATGTAATTGAAGTTGTTCAACTTTAAGGGATTTAATTTTTATAAATTTTCGTTTCATTTGTTGGATGTTATTGATAGATTTGGCATAATCTATTTCTTGTTGTATGAAACGATGATTTTCATTTAAAGTTGATACACAAAAGTGCTTACAATCCTTTTCTGGATTTTCTAGAATTTTTCTGAATTTTTCTGAAGAAAAAGTTGGAGCCGATCCGGATTGGACAAGCCGATCCGGATCCCGAACGCAGGTATTCTCTGCGGGTAGCCGATCCGGATCGTAATCACGAACTGATCCGGATCGCGGCTAGGGTTTTATATAGAACAAAAGGGTTTTGATTTCTTTTACTTCAATCTTTTGTTCAAAAGTCTCCAGAGCTTCTCTCTCTAAAATTCATCCATCTTGGAAGCTTTCAAACTCAAGTTCTTCGATTCCAAGTAAGTTTTATTGATCAAAATCTCGGTATTTCACAGTTTTTCATATTTTTCTTCAAAACGTGATGGAATTTCCGTATTTTTTTTGTTTGTGGATGGTTTTTGATCAAATTTCTTTTGAAATAAGAACTCTGGGTAGATTAGTTTTGATTATATGCTAGGTATTCTAATGATAAACGGATTTTTGGCCTTCGATTTCAAAAATTTCGGTTTTAGGGCATATAATGGGAATTTTCCAAAATCATGCGATTGATCTATTTTTAAAATTCCTTTTGCAAAACTAATTCGATTCTTAGTCTCTCTACACGATAATGATTGTTTGGGTACAATTTTTCAAATTTTTGAAAATTAATAATTTTTTCGTGTTCTTGAGTTGTTGCTCACAGGATTTTCTTTTCACAAGAAATAGCAACAATGACGTTTTCATGGATCATCTTCCTGCTAGTTGCCATGGTACACACTCGAGCAACAAACAAACTGAAAAGAGCTAAGAAAACTCAACGGAAAGGTGAGTTTCTTCTGGTCAGCGACTCAGAGGCTGAAGCAGATAATCAAGAAGTTGATTGGGAAAAACTGTCGGATGATGAATCAATGCCTGTTCAACCTAAGCAAAAGACTTTCGACACGTCAAAAGGTAAAGCGCCAATGACATCCTCTATCTCAATGAAAAGAAAAAGACTGGCTCGACGGTTTGGACGAGCACGAGGTCTCGAGATTAACGAACCAATAGTTCCGGATTCTCCACCTCGTGAGGAACAAGTGTTCGTTAATGCGGATCGCCTAAGGGCATTTGAGAATCGTGAGTGCATTGGCGAGAGGCATGTTAATATTGAGGCTCTACGAGATCACTCCCCCGAGTTTGGTGTTCTGATTGAACAAGCAAACCTTATTCAAGTATGCCAATTCCCAGAAATGCTTGGATACTGTCTGCATCACGTGAGGACCTTCTATACAAATGCACGGCACCTTCGAGAAAATGAAAATGGTCTGATGGAGTTTTACACGAATATCCAAGGCACGAGGTTTAAAATTACTCCACAGTTAATTGGCGAGGTATTGGGAATGCAAGCCAGCAAGACAGGAGTTAATTACTTGAAGGGAAAGGTTTTGACAAACACGATGTGGCAAATGGTCATAAAGGGAATATGTTTGGAGGGAACTCAATCAACGGAGAAGTCTATCAAATCCAAAGAACTTCGTCTTGAGTACCGGTTTCTAAACTTCATCACTTGTTACAATATCCTTCCAAATATGCAGACGAAAGTCTTGAGATGGGATCGAATGCTGTTTTTGTATCTCTTAGGACATCCGTCAGAGGCAATGGGATTAAATATCAACATTCCATATATTATTTGGAATAGAATGGCGAGATATGTTGAGCATCCTCATCCCACTGAAAGGATCCTATTTCCATTGATTATAATGAGGATCTTAAAGAGATTTCAAGTTGATATTAGTTCAACAACTTATCATCACTGCTTGGGCATGATCGATGAGTCCACCATTGTCAAGTCCCTTCACAAATTGCCTCATGTCACTCCAGTTCCTCCATGCGGAACGAAACCTAGTACCGGCACTTCCGCATCACCATCACAACCAGCACCCACACCAGCGAATGAAGCATCAGTCTCATCCATCTACAAAGAACAACAACGATTATCTTTTGAGCAGGAACAGATTTCGAAGGCACAGAAGAGAATTTCCAATGAGCTTGAGCTCATCACGGTAGCTCATATTACCATAACTAAGAATGTCAATTCAATGAACAAGCTGGTGAAAAAGATGTTCTCTAAGATGGGCTGCACGAGCTCTGAAGACTCTGAATCTGATGACTGATTCCTTCCATTTATTTCTTTTTCTTGTGCAGATTTTTAATCTTTTCTTGTGCAGATTTTTAATCTTTTTCCTGTGCAGGTTTTAAGTTTTAGAACAGTTTTCTTGAACTTGTTAACTTTTCTCTCCTTTTTGGTAATTTTGGCTAACTTTGTGACAAAAAGGGGGAGAGAGTATTAGAACAGTTTGAACAATCCTGATTGTCCAGTTGAACTATGAAGGTAAGTAAGGTAAGTAGAACTTCAACTTTTGGTTTTCATTTGTGATTGTACGCATGCCTCGACTAACTATTTGCTAACTATTTGGGCATGTAATATAACTAACAAGTTGATGTTCACTAACAATTTTTGTGACATTTGGATTTTGATTGCATAGGAGATATATATGTTGGTTTTTAACTATGATCAAATTACATATCTGAATGTATAAATGTCATGGTAAGTATAAATGAGCATAAACTTCATCTCTGTATGTGGTTTTTGAATGATATAAAATTCTTGAGGTATCTAACGATTTCTTTTGTCAAGAATGATTTCTTTTGCAGAGAGTACATATGTCTAAGTCTACAGTCTGTTTTAGGAGTTTAACTCATGTATCTATTTTATTTTGGATCTCCATTGTAAATTTTTGTTGTATGGTGATAGCAACAAAAATATCTTTTTGAATTTTCTTGAGTGGATTTATGTTTTGTCACGAAACCGCCAAAGGGGGAGATTGTTACGGATTTTGAGTTGGCGTATTTCGTGAATTCGGTTAAGTCTTGAAGATTGAAGATAAAGAAAGTTGGATCATTTAACTCAATATCAAGAAAGAAGATTTCTAAGAATCAGGTATGTTTAACTAATTATTTTTGGTGATCCGAATACTTCTTATAGTGTAGAAACACGTGGATGAATTTCTAATTGCATAAAAATCAAAAACTGGATATGGGACATGTTCAGGATCCGGATCAGACTTTCCAATCCGGATCCCGAAGGGTGTTCGTTCATACACCAGTTCAATCCGGATCGTAGCCTCCTTTGATCCGGATCCCGAACACTGGTTTTACCATTTTATTTGAACGATCCGGATCAGGCATCTCAATCCGGATCCCGAACGTTGGTGTTTGGTGAATTGTATGAACGATCCGGATCAGGCACTTCGATCCGGATCCCGAACCTTGGTTTTTCTGGAAATTGTTTGTCTCGCTACTGCAATCCGGATCGCCGAAGTCCGATCCGGATCGCCGTCCTGAAAAATTCCAGAAAAGGTTAGTTTTTGATTCTTATCCTCTTCCAATGGTTTCTAACCTATATATAGACCCTTTAATTCATCTTTTAGGGCAACCCACGAAAAAGGGAAAAAGACGACCGAATTAGATAGATCCACATATAGAGAAGAAAGGAAATCAATAGATTAAATCTTATGTTTCTTCATCTATATTGATTGATTTGATTCTAGGTTTTCATACTCACATTTTGAGTAGAATCAAATCAATGAATACTTAGATGGTATTTCCGATCTATTTCTAATCTAAGTATTCGGCGGATCATCACCACCCAAAAACAACGATTTTTCCAAAATCGGCGCGTGGACTCGCGTGGCCTTGTGGATTCAAGGTGCTACCGCTCTCGTGGATTCGGAGCGAGGTATGTTCGTGGATTCGAAGTGTGCTACTGGGTGAAGACCGTGGATTCGGTCGGACGTCGTGGATTCGGATTCGAGAAGCGTCGTGGAGCGAGCGGAGAAGATCAACTAGGAGCGTATGGAAAAGGTTGAGTCGTCTGTGAGTACGGTATATCACCTTGTACCTGTTTAATTCTAGTGGATTTCACCGTGTTATCGGTCCTGTGGTTTTTTACTCCGGTTTGGAGTTTTCCACGTAAAAATCTCTGCGTGTTATTTATTTTTCTGCATTGGGTTTTATATCGCAAAGATTTTTGAGTGTTTATTGTTTACACCTATTCACCCCCCTCTAGGTGTTTTTTTTTCCCTATTTAGATCCAATTATACATAACCCAACAGGACATCGTGGCGAAATCCGTTTTTCGTTTCGACGGCCGAAACTCCTCGAAAAGCGTGAAAAGTGCCGAAAAAGGGGGTATTTTTGAAGAAACCCTAATATTTTATGTACCAAAAATTATGAGGCTTCTTGGTGAGGGTTCTGGGTGCAATTTTTACCTACAGCAGGGACCCTAGGGTTTATGGTTGATTGTGCAAGGGTGTGGATGCAATTTTTGCAAATTCTAGCATTAAATCCATGTGACTCTTGGGCTATTCGTGGGAGGTTACACGAGGTGGCTCTTGGGATTTCTAACTCCCAGGAGTTATTCCTCATAACCCTGGGTGCTGGGGAGGCCGAGGAGACACAACCCTTAGTGAGAAAATCCGAGAGAGAGGGAGAGGAGAGTGAAGCTTGGAACAAGTTGCACCAAATTTGCTCTCTGAGTCCCTGAGGTGTTTTCCTGTGTCTGGAGGATCACCTTGGAGCTTACTGTGGCCGCGCGAAGGAGGGAGGAGTGAACCGGCTTCTTCCACTTCTTCTCCAACTCCGGCGAGGAGAGTCTCTTTAAACCAAAGGTTGTCTGGACCCTAGACCCCTAGCAATAGACTCTTAAGGTGCTAAGGATGTTCCCTGGCAAGTCCCGAGCCCCCATGCACAGCAGGTTGCCGGCGGGAGAAAGCTTTTCGCCGGAACCCTAACTAGCTCCGCCGCGACCAAACTCCGCAATCGCGGGACAAAATGTAAAACCAAAATCATGGGAAAAATCTGTAGGAGGTGTGGATCAACTCTACCAAATTTGGTAGAGTTTGATCAAGTGGTTGAGTGGCAGAATTGAACCCTAGTTTTCGGGTTTTTGCACCTTGGCCGAGCTTGTTGCTCCGGCGCCGGCGAGCCACTCCACCTCCGGCCTGTTACGGAATTTGAGTTGGCGTAGTTTCGTGAAAGGTTCAAGTCTTGAAGATTGAAGGTGAAGAAAGTTGGATCATTTAACTCAATCTCAAGAAAGAAGAATTCAAAAGGATCAGGTATGTTTAACTAAAGTTTATTGGTGATCCGAATACTTCTTGTAGTGTAGAAACACCTGGAAGAATTTTTAATTGCATAAAAATCAAAAACTGGTGTTCGGACATGTTCAGGATCCGGATCAGAGCCAGCGATCCGGATCCCGAAGGTTGTTGTTTCATACATTACTTCAATCCGGATCGCAGCATCTCACGATCCGGATCCCGAACGTTGAGTTTTTCTGAATTGTATGAACGATCCGGATCAGGCATTCCGATCCGGATCCCGAACGATTGTTTTTCTGGAAACCGTCTTTCTTGCTACTGCAATCCGGATCGCCCAAATCCGATCCGGATCGCCGTCCGTAAAAATTCCAGAAATGTTAGGTTTTTGATTCTTATCTCCTTCCTAGGGTTTCTAACCTGTAAATAGACCCTATGACTCTTTTTCTAGGGCTAATCCAATTAATCCAAAAAGAGGCCGATAATCCAAAAAGCCGTCATCTTTTATACGGCCTAGATCCACATATAGAGAAGAAAGGAAATCATTAGATAATAGTTTATGTTTCTTCATCTATATTGATTAGTTTGATTCTAGGTTTTCATACTCACATCTTGAGTTGAATCAAACTAATGAATACTTAGATGGTATTTCCGATCTATCTTTGATCTAAGTATTCGGCGGATCATCACCACCCAAAAACAACGATTTACCCCAAAATCGGCGCGTGGATTCGCGTGTCCTTGTGGATTCAAGGTTCAACCGCTCTCGTGGATTCGGAGCGAGGCACATTCGTGGATTCGAAGGGTGCTACTGGGTGAAGACCGTGGATTCGGTCGGACGTCGTGGATTCGACGTTGGACGCCGTGGATTCGGCGTTGGGCGCAGATCGTGGATTCGAGAAGCGTCGTGGAGCGAGCGGAGAAGATCCTCTAGGAGCGTATGGAAAAGGTTGAGTCGTAAGTGTGTACGGTAAATCACCTTGTACGTGTTTTAATTCTAGTGGATTTCGCCGTGTTATCGGTCCCGTAGTTTTTTACTCCGGTTTGGAGTTTTCCACGTAAAAATCTTGCGTGTTACTTTTATTTCCGCATTGGGTTTTTTATCGCAACGATTTTTGAGTGTTTATACGTTTACACCTATTCACCCCCCTCTAGGTGTTTCTTCCCCTATTTAGATCTATATTACATATAACCCAACAAGTGGTATCAGAGCGGGAATAGGGTTGTAAACAATGGTTGAAGGTGGAAACATCAATCGACCCCCTTTCTTTGATGGAACAAATTATGCGTACTGGAAAGTACGGATGAAAGCCTTTTTAATCTCCTTCGACGAAAGGGTGTGGCAATCAATTGAATTAGGATGGACTAATCCAACTGAAATTATCTCTGATGTTCGCACCTTAAAACCTAGGTCGAAATGGACCAAGGAAGAGTTAGATTCATCTTCTTACAATGGCAAGGGAATTAATGCTATTTTTAATGCCTTATCTCAAACTGAATTCTCTCGCATCTCGGCATGTGAGACTGCGAAAGAAATCTGGGATGTTCTTCAGGTTACACATGAGGGAACTAACCTCGTGAAGATTCAGAAACTGCAAATGCTTACGAGCAAGTTTGACTCTATCTTGATGGCAGAAAATGAATCTTTCACGGACTACTATACACGATTGCAAGACATCGTAAACTCATGTGCTAACCTGGGAGAGAAGATTCCAGAATTTAAGGTTGTAAGAAAGATCTTAAGAACTCTTCCTGAACGATTTCGCCCAAAGGTTACAGCCATTGAAACTATTAAACACCCGGACGAAATGCGTGTAGAAGAATTAGTTGGTTCATTACAAACATATGAAATGACATTTACTACTAACAATTCTTCTGGAAAAGCATCCTCTTCTAAGTCTTCAGGTTATGCGTTGAAAACAACTAAGGAAGAAGACGCGGATACATCCTCCTCAGACGATGACGAGAATCTTTCTATGGAGGAATTTGAGAAGCAGCTCGCTCTCTTGACAAGGAAGTTTCGCCGCAACTTTCGAAGGGGTAATTCAAGTAAATCTCCATCCTTCGGAAAGTCGAACAAAGGCAAGGGTACTTCAAGTTACAAGTCATGAAAGCAAGAGAACTTCTCAAAGGTTAAGAAAAGTTCAGAGGGACAACTACAATGCTTCAAATGTCGAGGCTACGGCCATATTGCAACGGAGTGTCCCAACAAGTATCCGGCAAAGAAGAAGGCGATGTAAGTCGTCACTTGGGATGACAACTCAACGTCAAATGAGTCGTCTTCAAGTGATGAAGAAAAGAGCACCACGGCATTCCACACGTCCACATCTTCACCCTTCATGTGCTTTATGGCAAGTACGTCCGAGTCATTGTCCAACTCCACTGTTGAAAAGATTGCAACGGACAACGAATCGGATGATTCGGAAGGTGAAGATTTTGCTCTAGCCTACCACAGACTTTTGAGGGATTCAAAGAAAGTGGCTAAGCAAAACAAGAGTTTGAGAGGGAGATTGCATGATCTCGAAGAAGAAGCAAAAAGGGCAACTTCTCTCTCAAACGCTCTTGAAGTGGAAATTGAAAATCTGATAAAAGTAAATGTTTCCCTTCAAGAGTCCAATGAGCTTTTTGAGAAGGAACATACAAATCTGGTGGATAAAGCGGATCACTTCTCAAAGCTCTACAACGAGGCTCGACAGGATAACCTGGAAATGACAAAGACCATTTTCTAACTCAAGGATGACTTGCAGCGATTCTCTTCAGGAAGGAGTAAGTTGGATAGGCTTCTTGGTCTTGGTCAAACAAATCGGTTCGGCCTCGGGTACACTCAAACTGGAAACAGTCCAAGTTCGAGTGGGACAGTTTTTGTGCCTCAGTCGGTATCTCCTCCTCCGACACCGAAATTCAAGACAAACAACGACAACAAACCTACTTCATCCTCTTTGGGATCGTCAAGATCTAAGGTATGTTTTCGTTGTGGTGTTTCAGGGCACATAAGAAGATATTGCAAGACGGGAGTCAAATGCTCACTTCAAACACCTCTTGCAATGACTACCACAAAGGTGATTCCTCGGAAATCAATTGCAAATCAATTGAAGGAAAAGAACCTTGGTAGTTTACCGCGCAAGACGACTTCATCAAGGAGCAGCAATCGTTTTAACAAGACGCTTTCACCTAGGCATATAACTTCACGACCATTACCGACGCATTCCAAAAAGGTTTGGGTGCGCAAAGGTGAAATCTTTCCTTGTCTTGTTACCAATGTTTCCTTGCATGCATATGATAGTTCGTCTTGGTATCTGGATAGCGGGTGTTCCCGTCACATGACCGGTGACAAAAATAGTTTTCAAAATCTTGAGAAAATCTCCGGAGGACTCGTTGTTTTCGGAGACGGTCGATCTTCCAAAATTGTTGGAAAAGGAACAGTAGCTATTCCAGATGGCCCGGTTCTAAATAATGTGTTATTTGTTGATGGTCTTAAGACTAACCTCATAAGCATAAGTCAACTTTGCGACAATGGTTTTTCAGTTAACTTTTCATCTGTTGAATGTGTTGTAACTGATAATGACCATGTCTTCTTTTTAAAAGGGGTTAGATCTGAAAACAATTGCTATGTTGTTACTAATAAAATTTCAGAAAAATGTAATCTAGTTTCTTTGATTAATGAAACAATTTGGCATGAAAGGCTAGGTCACATAAATTTTAAGGAACTTGCTAGAATTTCAAACAAGGACGTGGTCAAGGGGGTTCCAAAACTTTTATTTAAACAAAACATTGTGTGTGGTGGTTGCCAAAAGGGAAAACAGTCCAGGACTGCACACAAGAACTTGAACCACGTTGGTACAAAACGGCCTTTGGAACTTTTACACATGGATTTAATGGGGCCAACTCGTCAACCATCTTTGGGAGGTAAATGGTATATTTTCTTGATGATTGATGATTTCTCTCGATATTCTTGGGTAGCATTTTTAAAAGAGAAAGCTGATACTTTTGATTCTTTTCACGAGATTTGCCATCGTATTATGATTGAAAAGAATGAAAAGATCATTCGTGTTAGAAGTGATAGAGGTGGAGAATTTGTTAACTCTAAATTCATTGACTTTTGCACTTCAAACGGTATTAAGCATGAATTCTCAGCACCCTATGCACCTCAACAGAATGGTGTTGTCGAGCGCAAAAACAGGGTTGTTCAAGAGATGGCACGTGTTATGCTTCACAGCCGGAATTTACCGCTACATTTTTGGGCTGAAGCTGTGAACACTGCAATCTATGTAATTAATCGAGTTTATTTGCGCCCGGGAACGTTAAATACACCATATGAACTATGGTGTGGTAGAAGACCCAACATCAAATATTTTCGCATCTTCGGGAGTCGGTGTTACATTTTACGTGACCGTGAAAATCTTAGAAAGTTTGACTCTCGAAGTGACGAAGGGATATTCTTGGGGTATTCTACAAATAGTAGAGCTATCGAGTATTTAACTTGGAATCTAAGACGATCGTAGAATCTATAAATGTTAAAGTAGATGAAGCTTTTCACTTTGGATCTGGAAAATCTACCCTCGATATCTCTCTAGATGATGATTCACCTGCCATTGCATCTTCTCATAATAATACTTCCAATATTAATGATGCATCTAATGGTTCTTCAAGTTTATCTGATGTGCAGGAATCATCTCATATACCTCCGAGTACTCCGTTTCAACAAACGCTACGAATCTCCAAGGATCATCCGGAATCGAATATTATTGGAGATCCACAAAAAGGAGTTAGAACTCGGAGGCAGTTGGTTTGTGGATTCGCTTGCTACGTATCTTTAATCGAACCAAAGAACATAGATGAAGCTCTTCAGGATGACTACTGGATTAAAGCAATGCAGGAAGAGCTCCATCAATTTGAGCGAAACAAAGTCTGGGAATTAACGAAGCCTCCAAAGCAACATAATGTGATAGGTACCAAATGGATTTTCAAGAACAAGAAAAATGAGGATGGTACTATTATCAGGAACAAGGCACGATTAGTTGCTCAAGGCTACTCTCAAGTAGAAGGTATAGACTTTGATGAAACATTCGCCCCTGTAGCTAGACTCGAGTCCATTCGTATACTATTTGCTATTGCTTGTCATTTTAAAATCAAATTATTTCAAATGGACGTTAAGAGCGCGTTTCTAAATGGGTTTTTAAATGAGGAAGTTTATGTGGCTCAACCGAAAGGTTTTGTAGACCATAAACAACCTAATCATGTTTTTCGTTTAAAAAAGGCTCTTTACGGTCTGAAACAAGCACCGCGAGCATGGTACGAAAGGCTGACAAAGCACCTTTTGGAGAAGGGCTATACTCGAGGGGGAGCTGACAGGACTCTCTTTGTGAAGCATTATCAAAGCAATTTCATTGTAGCACAAATCTATGTCGATGACATTGTATTTGGCGCAACAAGAGATAATGATGCTTCTAAATTCGCGGAGACCATGGAAAGCGAATTTGAGATGTCCATGATGGGCGAATTGACTTATTTCCTTGGATTGCAAATTAAACAAAATGATGAAGGTATTCACTTGAGTCAATCCAAGTATGCAATGGAGTTGGTTAAAAAGTTTGACTTAGAAAATTCAAAGGATTTTCTGACTCCAATGGGAACTAGCCACAAGGGACTTGGAAGTGATTCACAAAGTGAGAATGTAGACGAGAAACTGTATCGAAGTATGATTGGAAGTCTACTTTACCTCACGGCTAGTCGCCCGGATATATCCTTTAGTGTTGGGATTTGCGCGAGATATCAATCAGCACCAAAGGAGGTTCACCTGAAAGCGGTGAAGAGTATCATCCGGTACATCAAAGGATCAATTAATTTCGGAATTTGGTATCCTATGGGAACTAGTTTGGATATTGTTGGATACTCAGATGCCGATTGGGCAGGATCAGTGGATGATCGGAAAAGCACGAGTGGTGCATGCTTCTATCTTGGCCATTGCCTTGTTGCATGGCACAGTAAAAAGCAGAATTGCATAGCACTCTCGACTGCCGAAGCGGAATACATTTCAGCGGGTAGTTGTTCAACCCAACTCATTGGATGAAAAGTGTGTTGAGCGACTTCCGGATTTCAGCATCTTCGGTAACAATTCTTTGTGACAACACAAGTGCAATTAACATTTCTAAAAACCCTGTGTTGCACTCTAGAACAAAACATATTGAACTTAGATATCATTTTCTTAGAGAGCTAGTTGAATCAAATACTCTTCAACTTTCATATATTTCAACTGAGGATCAATTAGCTGACATTTTAACAAAACCTTTGGATCAAAAATGTTTTATTCATTTGCGAAAAGCAATTGGAATGCTTTCCTTGAAATAAACTTCTTTTTGAAACCTTTGCTTAGGATAGGTTTTGTTTTTGTTTTGTTTTGTTCATTATCTATGTTTGTACATAGGACATTAATTGAGCATAGATCATAATTGACTTTAATTGCATCTTTTCGCACATTTAAAAATTTATTATGCTTTTGCCATCATAATATTTCACTGTTGCAATGATCATTTATGTTAATTAAATCATCTTCTAAGTGATCAAAGTCAATTTCTCTCTCTCAATGATCTCTTGGTATAGTCATTATCTTATTTGACTGCTTAGTCGAGTATGAAATCGAGATCAATATTTGGTTGAATACTTTATATCTTAAATAATTGATAGCCAATTGAGGGGGAGTCATAGAAAAAGTAAAATGCTCAAAAGATGTGGAAAGAGTTACATCCCAATGAGGAGTGTGAAAACTACCACCACATGGAGGAAAGAGCTACCACCTCGGTCGTCCGAGTATTGTGTGCAGCTACCACATGTATACCAAGCATGGTTGTTCAATTTTTGATTAAGTAAAATGCATGTTGAAATACTTGACTCCGTCAAATTTCAAGGTTGGTATAAGGTGGGATTTTAAAGAAAGATGCTCAAAGAGCCACTCTCTTCAACAGATTGTCTAGATAAATTATCTACCATATTTAGGATTTCAAACATCTATTGATCTTTGTATTTCATTTTCTTTACCGAATTGATGATTTGATAAAGGCATTACTCATAAGATCAAGTTAGATGTAATTGAAAGTGTTCAACTTTAAGGGATTTAATTTTTGTAAATTCTCGTTTCATTTTTGGATATTATTGATAGATTTGGCATAATCTAATTCTTGTTGTATGAAACGATGATTTTTGTTTAAAGTTGATACACAATTGTGCTTACATACTTTTTCTGGATCTTATGAAATTTTTCTAAATTTTTCTAAAGAAAAAGTTGGAGCCGATCCGGATCGGGCAAGCTGATCCGGATCCCGAACGCAGGCTTCTTCCTGCGGCTGGCCGATCCGGATCGAAATCTCGATCCGATCCGGATCACGGCTAGGGTTTTAATAAGAACAAGAGGGTTTTGATTTCTTTTACCTTAATCTTTTGTTCTCAAGTCTCTAGAGCCTCTCTCTCTAGAACTATTGCACCTTGGAGCTTTCCAAACTCAAGTTCTTCGAATACAAGTAAGTTTTATTGATCAAAATCCCGTTTTTCACAGTTTTTCTCTATTTTCTTCAAAACGTGATGAGATTTTTCTATCTTTTTCGTTTTTGAATGGTTTTTGGTCAAATTTCTTTTGAAATAAGAACTCTGGGTAGATTAGTTTTGATTATATGCTAGGTATTCTCCTGATTAACGAATTTTTAGGCTTCGATTTCTAAAAATTTCGGTTTTAGGGCATATAATAAGGATTTTCGAAAATCATGCAATTGATCTATTTTTAAAAGTCCTTTTGCAAAACTAATTTGATTCTTAGTCTCTCTACATGATTATGATTGTTTGGGTACAATTTTTCAAATCTTTAAAAATTAACAATTTCTCATGTGTTCTTGAGTTGGTCTTCACAGGACTTCAATCTTCTTAAGGCATTTGGATCAATGGAATTCTCATGGATCATTCTTTTGTTGGTCACAATAGTGCACACTCGGGCCACAAACAAATTAAAAAGAGCTAAGAAAAAACAACAAAAAGGTGAGTTTCTTCTGATCAGTGACACAGAAGTGGAAGCAGACTGTCAAGAGGTAGATTGGACTGAATTGACAGATGATGATGACTCATTGACTGAACAAAAGGCGTCTGATGGTTCAAAAGGAAAAGCTTCCGATGGATCAAAAGGAAAGGGACCCATGGACAAAGGAAAAGCACCTATGGCTAAACCAACCATCTCTGTGAAAAGAAAACGAGTAACTAGACGCTTTGGACTACGACGAGACGCTGATATTAACACGCCGATAGTTCCTGACTCCCCGCCTCGCGTGGAAGGAGTGTTCGTCAGCATGGATCGCCTTCGAGCGTTTGAACGGCGTGAATGCATCGGTGAACGTCATGTCAACATTGAAGCTCTCCGAAATCACTCACCTGAGTTTGGAACCTTGATTGAGCAAGCTAATCTCATCCAAGTCTGCCGATTCCCCGAACTACTTGGATATTGTTTGTATCGTGTAAGAACCTTTTACACGAATGCAAGACATCTTCGAGAAGATGAAAATGGATCAATGCATTTCTATACAAATATCCAAGGGATGAAACTTAAAATCACTCCGCAGCTAATTGGCGAAGTCCTTGGAATGGAATCTAACACATCGGGACTCAACTTTTTGAAAGGAAGAAGTTTGACGAATGCCTTGTGGCGAACAGTGATAGATATAATTTGTTTAGAAGGAACGAAATCAGCTAATGGTAAAAGTGTAAAATCCAAACATCTTCGACTAGAGTACCAATTTCTAAATTTCATCACGTGTTACAACATTCTACCTAACATGCAGACTAAGGTCGTGAGATGGGAGAGACTGCTGTTCCTATATCTCTTAGGTCATCCCTCTGAGGCTGTAGGATTGAACATGAATATCCCCTACATAATTTGGAATAGAATGTCAAGATATATTGTGCATCCTCATCCTTCTGAGCGACTTCCGTTTCCGTTAATCATCATGAGGATCTTACAAAAGTTTGACATTGCTATAAGCTCGACATCTTATCAATACTGTTGGGGGATGATAGATGAGTCAACGATTGTGAAGTCACTTCACAAATTACCACATGTTACTCCGACACATTCCACTGGAAAGAAACCTTGTGTCGGCACCTCGGCCTCACCGTCCCAACAAGCATCAGAACAAAGGCGAATGTCTGAAGAACTCGAGATCATAACGGCATCCCAAATTACATTGACCAAGAAAGTAAATTCAATGAGGAAATTGATCAAGAACATGTTCACTAAGATGGGATATAGTGCGTCTGAGGACTCAGACTCGGATAACTAAGTTGTGCTTTAACAATTTTTGTGCAGATTTGTGCAGGCTTTTATCTTTTTAGATTTTAGTTCAGTTTTTAGGACTTACTCTTAGTTCTAGTTCTTACATTTCGGAACAATTTTTGAAATTTTTAACTCTCCTTAAATTTTTGGTAATTTTGGCTTTGTTTGTGACAAAAAGGGGGAGAGAGTTTAGAGAGAACTTGAACAATGATGATGTGAATGTGTGAACATCAAGGTAAGTATCACTTCAACTTTGACTTTGGTGAAGGGTAAGTATCACAACTTTGGTTTTTATCTTGTGATTTGTTGCATGTTCCTACTAACTATTCGACTAACTATTTGGACATGTATTATTACTAACAAGTTGTTTGATTACTAACAAAGCAAAGTTATGACATTTGAAATTTTATTGCTTAGAAGATATGTCAATGTTTGATTGTGATCTTATTACATATCTGAATTACTCAATGTCATGGTGAGCATAAACTCTATCTCTGTTAGGTTTTGAATGCTAAATATTCTTGAGGTATCTAACGATCTCTTTTTGTCAAGAATGATTTCTTTGTGCAGAGAGTACAGATGTCTAAGTCTAGAGTCTGTTTTAGGAGTTTATATCTCATGTTTTTAAATTTTTGGATCTCCATTGTAAATTTTTGTTGTATGGTGATAGCAACAAAGATATCTTTTTGAATTTTCTTTAGTGGGTCTGTGTTTTGTCACGAAACCGCCAAAGGGGGAGATTGTTACGGAATTTGAGTTGGCGTAGTTTCGTGAAAGGTTCAAGTCTTGAAGATTGAAGGTGAAGAAAGTTGGATCATTTAACTCAATCTCAAGAAAGAAGAATTCAAAAGGATCAGGTATGTTTAACTAAAGTTTATTGGTGATCCGAATACTTCTTGTAGTGTAGAAACACCTGGAAGAATTTTTAATTGCATAAAAATCAAAAACTGGTGTTCGGACATGTTCAGGATCCGGATCAGAGCCAGCGATCCGGATCCCGAAGGTTGTTGTTTCATACATTACTTCAATCCGGATCGCAGCATCTCACGATCCGGATCCCGAACGTTGAGTTTTTCTGAATTGTATGAACGATCCGGATCAGGCATTCCGATCCGGATCCCGAACGATTGTTTTTCTAGAAACCGTCTTTCTTGTTACTGCAATCTGGATCGCCCAAATCCGATCCGGATCGCCGTCCGTAAAAATTCCAGAAATGTTAGGTTTTTGATTCTTATCTCCTTCCTAGGGTTTCTAACCTATAAATAGACCCTATGACTCTTTTTCTAGGGCTAATCCAATTAATCCAAAAAGAGGACGATAATCCAAAAAGCCGTTATCTTTTATACGGCCTAGATCCACATATAGAGAAGAAAGGAAATCATTAGATAATACTTTATGTTTCTTCATCTATATTGATTAGTTTGATTCTAGGTTTTCATACTCACATCTTGAGTTGAATCAAACTAATGAATACTTAGATGGTATTTCCGATCTATCTTTGATCTAAGTATTCGGCGGATCATCACCACCCAAAAACAACGATTTACCCCAAAATCGGCGCGTGGATTCGCGTGTCCTTGTGGATTCAAGGTTCAACCGCTCTCGTGGATTCGGAGCGAGGCACGTTCGTGGATTCGAAGGGTGCTACTGGGTGAAGACTGTGGATTCGGTCGGACGTCGTGGATTCGACGTTGGACGCCGTGGATTCGGCGTTGGGCGCAGATCGTGGATTCGAGATGCGTCGTGGAGCGAGCGGAGAAGATCCTCTAGGAGCGTATGGAAAAGGTTGAGTCGTAAGTGTGTACGGTAAATCACCTTGTACGTGTTTTAATTCTAGTGGATTTCGCCGTGTTATCGGTCCCGTGGTTTTTTACTCCGGTTTGGAGTTTTCCACGTAAAAATCTTGCGTGTTACTTTTATTTCCGCATTGGGTTTTTTATCGCAACAATTTTTGAGTGTTTATACGTTTACACCTATTCACCCCCCTCTAGGTGTTTCTTCCCCTATTTAGATCTATATTACATATAACCCAACACGGCCAAGTGGCCGAGAAGTTTCCTAGGAGCAAGGAGGTTCCATCCATGCTCTTGCATGGCATCCATGCAGCCCGAAAGTGGGGGTGCCATGGATGACCCGAAAATGGCTCAAGTTGCGGTTGCCGATTTTCCGGTCGTCTCCGGCGGGTGGGGAGTTGTCAGGAAGGTTGCTGGGACCAAGAGGAGATTATCCATGTATGTGAAAAGGCTTCATGCAGCCTCGGTGGAAATCCACCATTAGAGGTGGTGAAGCTCAAACCGAGCTTTGCTCCACCGCCGCCGCCGCCGTGCCCTGTCGTCGGGCATGGATTCATGTAAGCTTGTGATGGGTTTTAGCACCTGTTGGTGCAAGTGGTTAAGTCCCAAAAACTATGGTTGAATGGTCACCATTTTCGAAGCTATAGCTTCATCTTCAACCTCGGATTCCGGCCAACCGTGGGTGCTAGGATGACCCAGACTTGCTGGGAATAATACCTATACCTTGTAGATCATTTTCTTCCAAGTTAGAAAGCCCCAGGTGCTTCCTCTGCATAGAAATGGTTTTTGGTTGTGGAAGCTTGTGTATTATAGTTGGTGCACACCATGTGTTTGTGAAAATGTTTCAATGAGGTTTTGTATAGAATTAAATTTCGAGCATAATATGAAAGTTACTCCATTATGTCCCCTAAGCTTGATGCTCACTTCAGATCAAAGCAGATCTGTGTGGATTTGTGTGTGGAGAAATGTTGTCGTGTTAGAAAGCAAGGGTTCTGGATCTGCTTGATCCAGCAGTTCTGGGCTGCACTTGGGCAAGCCCTTGAGTCCCTGTAGTTCCCTGAGCAAGATGCTCAAGCTGGTTTGCCAATGGCACAAGTAGTTTAAGAGTTTTGTATTAAAAGCCTTGGATTAAGATGTTTTGGCCTAGGTTCTGTTTTGGGCTGTTTACGAAGCCGCGACAGTGAGCTCCTAGCTATTTTGGGGTCACTGGACGCGATGATCGCGTCGGATTTGGGTTTTGTTGAGCCAAAGAAATAAAAATGCCTTTAGGCTATGTTAGAAGAGTGAATTATGGCCCAAAGTTTTTCTCGGGTTCCGTGCTGCTGCAAGTGGGTGAGCACGGTGTTCAGCGAGTCGAGGGTCACCTACTGGAGGTGACGGTTCGTAAAAATAATATCCCAGTTAAGAGAACGAGCGAAAATGGCTCTCAAAAAGCTTTAAAAGTGCGATTTTTGGAAACCCTAAGGGTCTAAACGCAATTGTAGCATCGTGTACTGCCTAGGGTAGTGTGTTTGTGGTTCCTAAGCTTTTCGTTAGGAATCCAACGGCTCCTGTTGAGCGAAAATCGGATATCGGTCCGAGAATCGGCAAAATCGCCGATTTAACGGCATCCTGGTGGCAATCGCGCAATTCAAAAAATTGCGGCGGTTTCACCTAGCCGACTGTTGAGTCCCAGTAGAATCTGGTTGAGCCAGCGGCAAAGGGTTAAAGCCCGAGTCTCCCGGAAATCCAGAAGGAATTCCCGGGAGGGGCATTTTGGTAATTTTACCAATAATTGAACATAGGGTTGCATTTGTCTAAGTGTTGTTGTCGAACACTGATGTTTAAGTAGTCCAAGGTTTCGCGTTGATCTGGAAAAGATCTGGGTTTTAGTTGAGTTGGGGTTAGTGTGATTGAGTTGTTCCCTGATCAGCATTTTTGATTCAGGTTGGCACAGTTTTTGAGCTTTCTTTTGGAGTCGAAAGTTCGCCTGTGAAACGAGAGGTGGGTTTATCTTCGGTCCGGGCTTTATCATTTTGGCCCTCTGGTGTACAGTATTAGTTGGACCCCTGTTCTTGTAGCCTAGATAATGTTTGAGCCTGCCTTCCTTTTGATCAGTTTTATACTGTTATCTGCTTGATTATTATGATCTTTATCAGTTACCTGATTATATGATGCCTTGCATGATTGATCTCTAGTTGCTTCCAGTTATTATGACTTTATTCCTGGACATTTGCCATGCCTGATTGGTCATTAGCTAGCTTGAACATTTATACTTGATTATATTCTGCCTATGATTGAGATTTAGTGGCTATTCTGCATTGCACCCATGTTGGGATTTTGGACATTGCTAGTTTGCATACCTGATTATCAGTACTCCCTGATTATATCTGATCCATGCTATAGTAGTTGATGATTATTCATGTATATGAGTTGAGATTCAGTTGGTTCTGATATTGCATCCTTGTTGGGATTATTTCGACTTGTTGTTGATCATTTGAGTTGAGATTCTGTTGGCATACTTGCTTATTATCAGTATATCCTGATTCATGTAGTTGATGATTAATCCTGCATTTGGTTTGAGATTCTGTTGGCATACTACTGTTGCATCCCAGTGGCGATTTTTCCGGCTTGTTGCCGATTACTCGGTCAGTGGACCGAGAGCTTGAGCATTTGCATTATGATCGCCCGCACCGTTGTTCTTCACATACACTAGCGGGCTGATCCCCCGCAGTGGTGTACTTTACCGGTAAAGTGGTCAGCAGTGGCGACCCGTGACCCCCAGGGGGGAATGTCAACCAGGTGGTGCCGGTGGGCAGTTTGCCTGAGGTCCTCGTGACCAATAGTGGCATTGATTGGGTACTTGATGCTATTGTGATTGATGCATAGCTTTTATTATCTCCATGATTCATTTACATGTAGCTTTTCATCTTGTACCCTTCTTGTTCAGTTCCCGCTTGATTACAATCATTTACCATCAGCATTTGTTTGATACCTGCCACTACAGTTTCTCAGCATGCTTAATTTAGTATCTATTATTGCATAGTATTCTTTGATTATCAGTAGACCTGCTGACTGTTTATTCGCTTCTTCAGTATACTCCTGTTGAGATCCATATATGTCTTATTGATGGATTAATCATTCGCTTCATAATCATGCTTACCTAATGTATTGATTTTCTACTATCCTCTAGTATTGTATGCCAGTAGGTACGATCTGCTATTTCTCGGCTCGTCGTGCCCACTGGGATACACTGTCGATGTATCTCACACCCCCTGGGTGACCATTTTTCAGGTCGATCGGGTGCTGGGATGTCGGGACGTGTTGGTGAGATTCCGAGTTAGCAAACGACCCTGGACAGCCGTTAATGGATTAGCAAGTCGTAATTTTGTAAATAAATTGTTTAAGCTGTTGTAATATCTTTTAGTAGTACGTAGTTAGTCTACTCTGATGTTGTTGTAAAAGCTGAGCCGTGCATATATAGAAAAGGCTCAATCCCAAGGGGGATTGGGACTCTTCTATATATGTGGCGGTCTGTCATGCCCTGGCTTGGTTTTAAAACTCTAATTTGAAAAAAAATAATTTAGACACTGATTTTTGAACTCGGGGCGTGACAGATAAGGTTGGTTTTTTATTCTTATCCTCTTCCAATGGTTTCTAACCTATAAATAAACCCTAATTCTATCTTTTAGGGTAATCCAAAAGGAATCCAAAAGTAATCCAAAATACGGTCGAAAAAATAGAAAAAACCACCTATAGAGAAGAAAGGAAATAACTAGATTTAATTGTATGTTTCTTCATCTATATTAATTTGATTCTAGGTTTTCAAACTAACATTTTGAGTAGAATCAAATTAATGAATACTTAGATGGTATTTCCGATCTATCTTTGATCTAAGTATTCGGCAGATCTTCACCACCAACAAAACAACGATTTACCCCAAAATCGGCGCGTGGATTCGCGTGGCCTTGTGGATTCAAGGTGCTACCGCTCTCGTGGATTCAGAGCGAGGTACGATTCGTGTGTTCGAAACGTACTACTTGGTGGAGACCGTGGATACGGTCAGACATCGTGGATTCGATGTTGGACGCCGTGGATTCGGCGTTGGACGCAAATCGTGGATTCGAGGCACGTTGCGGAGCGAGCGGAGAAGATCAACTCGGAGCGTATGGAAAAAGGTTGAGTCGTGTGTGAGTACGTTATATCACCTTTGTACGTGTTTAATCTTAGTTGATTTCACCGTGTTATCGGTCCCGTGGTTTTTTACTCCTGTGATTGAGTTTTCCACGTAAAATCTCTGCGTGTTATTTATTTTTCTGCATTGGGTTTTATTACGCAAAGATTTTTGAGTGTTTATTGTTTACACCTATTCACCCCCCTCTAGGTATTTTTTCCCCTATTTAGATCCATATTATACATAACCCAACACTTCTCTTCCAATTTAGCATATATATTTACGATATCTTGCAAATCGTGTATAATAATCTATGAAGGTTTTATTTTCTGCCATATGAATTGAGTCAAATTTGTTCGTAAGCATCTGCAGTTTTTGAACCTTCACTAAACTTGTACCCTCATGTGTAACTTATAGAGTATCCCAGATTTCTTTCGCTGTCTCACAAGCCGAGACGCGAGAGAACTCAGTTTGTGATAAGGCATTAAATAAAGCATTAACTCCCTTGCCATTGTAAGAAAGATAAATCTATTTCTTTTCTTGACCACTTCATTCTAGGTTTAGGGATTTGTGCATCAACGACAATTTCAATAGGATGTTTCCATCCGGTTTCAATTGATTGCCACACCCGTTCATCGATGGAAATTAAAAATGCTCTCATGCGTACTTTCCAATATGCATAATTGGTTCCATCAAATAACAGAGGTCGATTGATATTTTCACCATCAATCATTGTTTACAATCCTATTCCCGCTCTGATACCACTTGTGGGTTATGGGATCCAAGAATCTAAATAGAAAAAAAAAACCACCTAGAGGGGGGTGAATAGGTGTAAACAATAAAACTCAAAAATCTTTGCGTAAAAATAACCCAATGTACAAAATGAAAAAAAAATATACGAAAGATTTTACGTGGAAAACTTCAATTCAGGAATAAAAAACCACGGGACCGATCACACGGAAAAATTAACTAAGATTAAAACACGTACAAGGTGATATAACGCATACTCACGACTCAACCTTTTTCATACGCTCCAAGTAGATCTTCTCCGTATTCCTCAACGCGCCTCGATCACACGATTTGCGTCTAACTTCGAATCCACGAAGTCCAACGTCGAATCCACGACGTCCAACCGAATCCACGGTCTTCACCAATAAAGCACGAGTCGATCACGCGAACGCGCCTAACTCCGAATCCACGAAGTTGATAGCACCTTGAATCACAAGGCCACGCGAATCCACGCGCCGATGTTCCTTTCGGAAATCGTTGTTTGTTTATTGGTGGTAATAGAATTGAATACTTAGATAATCATAGATAGACAAGAAAACACCGTCTAAGTATTTATCAATTTGATTCTTCAAGAAATAAAGAGTTTGAGAAACCCTAGAATCAAATTGATCAATATAGAAAAAGAAACATAAAATAGAACGTATTTTCCTTTCTTTTCTATATGTGGATTATCTTCGATTTATTTTTCCATAACCCTAAAAGATGATCTTAGAGTCTATTTATAGGCTAGAAATCTTTTGGAAAGAGATAAGAATCAAAAACTGCCTTAACAGAATTTTTTCCGCACGGCGGTCCGGACTAGACTTCATCTGATCCGGACTGTCGTCACAGTCAAAAAATTTTCCAAAAATATGGTTCGGGGTCCGAATTGAATGGGAGTTGATCCGGACTGAAATTGCGCATGAACCAAACTATGTTTGAGGTCCGGACTCGATTTACCTGATCCGGATCCAGAATACTAAAAATGTCCAGTTTTTTATTTTTATGTCATGAAAATATTCCAAGTGTTTCTAAACTATAAGAATACATTCAAATCACCAAAAATATTTAATTTAACGTACCTGAACATTTTGAATCCATTTTTCTTGAGATTGATGTATGTGATCGACAATTCTTCAATTTCAATCTTCAAAACTCAAAACACTTCACGAAATACACCAATATAAAAATCCTTAACAGTCGGTAGTAAAGATCGCGCAGGACCCATTGGATGGCCTGATCTCGTTCGTCGTCCTCACCTTTCTTCTTGGGTCGTTTGTTCGACCCTTTAGCCGAATGCTAGTCCGATGCCGGGTCACGACAAACTCTGCCTTCGCCCAAGTCTGGGAAGGGGAACCATCTCTTGACTTCCTCGGGCATGACGAGGAAGAGTGTGTCCCAATCTTCGCTGGTCATTTCGGCCTTTGCATCGAACGCAAAGCCGAGGTATGCTGCTCGTCGGTGTCTCTTTTTCGAGGGATTCAGACCCCGACACTGGCTTCTTTCCCTTCACATCCACCATATTTACCTGCGAGGGAGAACGGTTAGTATTACTATTTTCGTGGTCAGCAAAAATGAGCCGACCCTCATCGACCTCCTTTTGGATCTATTTCTTCCAGGCAGTACGATCGCATGTTCGGTGGCTCCCTGGATGGTGCCACTTACAATACTTCCACTTCCGGAGCTCTTCGTATAGGAGAATTGTTTCACCCTCTTGGAGCCGAATCCTCCCATCCTGGGGCAGCCGATCAAAAATTTGATCGACCTTGGAAGTATCGAATGAGTATGCGTTAGCCGATGCTCCGGCTTTATACTCCCGAATTCTTGCCGGCTTTAGTAATTGGCATTTGTACGGCTGAAGATCTTTTAACAACTCAGTCGCATATACTTCGGCCTCGTCAGCCGAACTCTCATTCTCACCACGATCATTCGGCTCTTCATGTGCCGAATTTTCCTCGATTAAGGCAACTTCATTTTCTCTCGCCTTTTTCCAATCTTTACCTCGGCTCCAGTGTGGTCGATTGTCATTATTGTTATTTTTGCAAAATTGCTCATATTGAGCAACCCGAACGCCTAGATCGAAGAGGTTGGCAAACTGTCGATCTTCAAAATGGTCACGCGTCTTAAAGTGAAGCCCGTTGAATGTGATTTTCGCGAACTCGGACTCAGGCATCCTTACAAAGCAATGGTTTCTCGCCACCTTGAAACGGTTAAGGTATTCTTCTACCATTTTTCCGGTGTTCTACCGATACGATGCAATATCGGCAATCGACAATTAGGGCACAGCTCGATAGAACTGCTCATGGAACTTCACCTCCAACTCGTCCCAATTCGGACGGAGTTATGAGGTAGGCTCATGTACTATGAGAACGTCGTCTTGGTTAACGACGTACTGAAAAGCCTCATCTTTAAAAATAATGAAAAGCCTCATCTTTAAAAGTGGGCTCGCGACTACCTCTCGGCATTAGGCCGTAAATTGAGTAATGTGCTCGATAGTGTTCTTGCTTTCTTCACCTGAGAACTTGTCGAACTTCGGCATTTTACAGTTGGCCGGGTACAGATGATCCATATCTATATAGGCGGGATATGGTGACATGAACACTGGCCGAATTGCCGGCCTAGCCTCTGTGCCGAATGAGTTACGGATGATCTCCTCCACGTGGACGTGGATATCGGTGAGCCTTACTTGAGGTACTGGGGTTGCCGGTTGCGCCAGTGGAGGTGGCGGCCCGTATTGGCCAGCCTGATTCTGGGGCAGTCCCTACGCAGGGACCGCCCCGCCATTCCTGCCCCGAGCCTGAGGCTGGACAAACGGCAGTAGGGGAGGCAGAGGAGTCCTCTGGTAGTTCTCTGGTTGAAGGCTGATATTCTGCCCCATCGGCCTCGCCCCCATCTGGTACGAGGCTACTTGCGGCTATACTACCCCCAGCAGCGGCGCCGCTTGATAAGTTGCCGCCGGCGGTGCACCTCCTTGTGGTTGCACTGTCGGCATTGCGAGCGCCATTGGAATCGATTGCGTCAGCAATTGCTAAGGAAGTGTGGAGGCAAACCCTCCATTGAATGGCTCATTTCATGTCAACGCTTGCCCGATTCGAGCCACATTCTCATTCGAGGCCATTACGGCGGCCAATACTAAGTCCAATCGGGTGCATTGCGCCTGGTTGTCTCTCTCGAGGGACAATTGGGTCCTCTCGACTGTCTCCAGCATTCGGGCCATTTGCCCGAATAACTCAAATAGGGTCAACTCCCGTGGTGCCGACCTCTCGCTGGTCTCGGGAATCTCTGGTAATGTCGGTGGTGGGTCATCCGCGTGTCCGGCGCTACTGGCTTGGTCGTTCCTTGAATGTCTGGAAACAACTCTGCTTCTGAGATTCAAGACGTTATCGTCTGACATTTTATTCGTAGGAGAAAGGTAAGAGTTTACCTGAGCGTCCCACCGGGCGTGCCAAAAAGATGTTGGGGCCGAAATGTGATGCTGACCGTTGACTGGGTTAGGTCCGCGATCGACCCGCGAGTTGACTCTCGAGATGTGATGCGCCGCGTGGCAAAAGGGATCAAGAGATCGGGTCGAGGAAGGATCCGCTTGGCCGGATTCTTCTCAATCGACCTCTCGCTGAGTTCAGCCTAGAGGAGCCGAACTGGGATTTGGAGACAAAGATTAACACGGCATGAATAGCCGATTGGAAAATTGTATTGCTTTGGAGGGGGGTTACAAGGAACCGATTACAATTAGCACTACTCCTAGGAAATGCTATAAGTGCTGGTATGAAAGCTATCTAGGAAAGTGTCACGCCCCGCGGTCAAAACTGCGACCCGGGCTCGCCAACAGATCCGCCGCCTGCACAGGACTCCCCGCACAGACGAAGCGACTAACCTGCAAGTAAGATCTATAGCTACACAAATATCAGAGCTGAAAAGAAACTAAAGCTATAGAATCAAAAACTGAACATCTGAATCAACATATAACCAAAGATCCAAAATACATAGTCCTCTCACTAAGAACATAAATACAATCACAGATTGTCCAGTACTAAAGTGAAAACTCAAAATACAGGGTACCTCTACCTTTGACTCTCAGACAGACTCGGGTAAGAAACTAGTCGGCCACGCCCTTACCTCGATCTGCTGTCTCCGCCCGAGCTGAACCCGGAACAGCCGCCTCAAGAAAATCTGTCACCACAGCGGGTGTGAGAACTACTGCAAAAGGTAATTCTCAGTGGGTACCGTCACCAATATCCACGGTATGCCCACTAAGTCTACTGAAGGCAAAAATAGATAGATATGCAGATAGATATGCAGATAGATAATATGAAAGCTGGAATAAAACTACAGCTAATATGCCTCAAGTATCATGCTTAAAGAAAAAACTCATCTAAGAACATGCTATGCATCCACTCGCTCACATAACCCAATCTCAGTGACTGCCACATCGGGTCCAGTCAAGCCTGCGCCCCTAGTGTATCAACCAGGGCGTCCCATCGGACTATCTCAGTATCACGCAAAGCAACCTCTAGTGTATCAACTAGGCGCATCATCATCATCGCATCCGGAGCATAACTCGAGGGGAGCGACCCCACCGAGCTCAAGCGTGTCTCATCGGGCATAAAAAAAAAATGGCATCTGTAGGCTACAATCCACGATCAAACAGATCAGAAAACTCGAATACCAACATCCCACACTCATGTCTAGGTCGGAGAACACTGCACGACTCAATCTGATATGCCCCCACAAACCCCAAGACACTAGCAACACATCCTCTAAGTCAAATTGTAATATCACGACTTCTTGTGTAACGTTTTACCCTCTTGCTAATAAAGTACAAGTTAGAGAAAATCGAATTAACGGGTTTTCCTAAGTTGATAATCATGCGGTGCGGGTATTTTTCTGTGATAGAGCTCGAAAAACGATGAACGGCGGTGCGACCGGATCTGATTTTCGACTTACGGATTCCCCGGAAAGGGGTTTTGAAGATCGCGGAAATCGTAGTGTGCATCGGAATCCGTGCAAAAGATCGCGCACGCTTTTCGAGAGGATAAGGAATTATCTCTTGTGATTAAATAATTATTATTTAATATTAAATACCCGGATGTGGGTTTTACGGTACGTATCAAGAGAAAGAAACGAGTTATTCCCGAAAAGAAAAGAGAAAACCCTAGCCGGAGAGAAAAGAAAGAAAAGAGGAGAGAAAACCCTAACCGGAGGAAAAAGAAGGAAAGAAGAAGAAAGCGGAGGAGTCCGATCGCTTCCGATCAACGTGCCGGAGCCGGAAGTGTGAACGGATCATCTTCTTCGACGAGATCGTGGTAAGCAAGTTTCCTTTTTCGGTATTTGTTAGGGTTTCGTCTATTTTGCCGTGTAGCCGCCGCCGTCGCGCCGCGCGGCCAAGTGCCGCGCGGGGCGCCGCCCGCAGGCTGCGGCACCCGCTCGGGCTGGAGCCGCGCGGGGCAACACCCCGCAGGCGGCGTGCGCCGCGCGGCCTAGTGCCGCGCTGTTGGTTTTTATATATTAAGGATCCACAAGGATCTAAATAGGTACTATCAAACAACTAGAGGGTTGGTGAATAGGTGTAATACTTAAAAACAAATCTCAGTGCAAAATAAAAACCAATGCGGAAAATAAAAACAGCACACCGAGATTTACGTGGAAACTCCAATCCAGGAGAAAAACCACGGGACCAACACGCAATAACAATCCACTAAGAATAGAAGAATAACAAGGTGATTACCGTCTCCACGGACTCAAACCCCTCCTTCAACTTCTTCGGATCTTGTGCTCCACCGATTGCACGTCCACTGCACACGTTCGAATCCACGAACGCCACTCGAATCCACGAGCACACGTTTCGAATCCACGAAACGCCTTCAACACACCGAATCCACGATGCTACGTCGAATCCACGATGCAAACTTAGCCGATAAGAATATTGGCTTCGATGGTGATCCTTTGCATAGAATATCATTGAAGAACCATGGATGGAATCTCTAAGCAAAGATTAGATCAATTCGTCAAAAAGTATTGCTTCAAAGAACCGTCGAATTGACCTAAAAGAGGCTAAAAGAAAAACGATAAAAAACCTAGCCTCTAGAGTTGCTCTCAAGTATTTTCTTAACAGAATTTTTCCCGCACGGCGGTCCGGACTGGATTTGGCTGATCCGGACTGTCGTCTTTTTTCAGCAATTTTTCTGAAAAAACAGTTCGGGGTCCGGACTGAAACATGAATCCGATCCGGACTAAAACAGGAATCCGATCCGGACTGAAACAGGAATCCGATCCGGACTGAAAGTGCGCATGAACTAAACTATGTTCGGGGTCCGGACTGGATTGGTCTGATCCGGATCCTGAACATCCAATTTGTCCAGTTTTTTATTTTTAAGCAAAGAAAACTTATCCAAGTGTTTCTAAACTACACAAATGTATTCGGATCACCAAAATTATTTAGTTAAACGTACCTGATCAATCCGAAACTATTTTCCTTAAGATTGATGTATATGATCCACAATTCTTCAACTTCAATCTTCAAGACTCAAAACACTGAGTGTCAACTTGAGCTCTTATTGAATCTTCTCTGAGTCTTCAATTGCTGATTGACAATTTGATCACTTCAAGACTCCGACTCAACTCACGAAATATGCCAACACAAAAAGCCGTAACAATCTCCCCCTTTGGCAATTTCGTGACAAACCCAAAAATACATAAAACACTTAAGTCACTCATCTTAAACCAAAAAACCGAAACTCAATGTCATCACCAAAACATTGACTTTCTTTGCGTGAAAGATCCAATAAACAAAAATTACTTTTGAACTAGTTTTAGAACAAACTCTATGACTTAGGATGTAGATCCTGTAAAACAAAACTCCAAACAAAGTGATGTAGATCCTGTAAAACAAAACTCCAAACAAATCAAAAGTCAGTTGTCAGAAATTAAAGTTATATCCTACATTTGATTGGTCCTTTTGGTTCTTTTTGTTTTTCGGTTCCTTTTTCATCATCTCTTTTCTTTTTCTCCCCCTATCTTGAGCATCTCTATTCTCCCCCTATCTTTGTTCTCCCCCTATTTCTGTTCTCCCCCTTTTGTCACAAATTGTCAAACAGTGAATATAGGCAAAAAGAAATCACTAACAGCATTAGTTCATAGAGAAAGAGATAAAAGCTCAGTTCCGGTATATAACAAAAACGCAGATTTCGTACCGGTCCTCGAAGGCAAAAATCACAAAAATTCTTGAAACAAATCCAAATTTTGAAATCTTTCAAATACCGATTTGCATTCCATCAAGAAAATAATTTAAGTGTTTGAAAATAATATGAGATCACATAGATGTCATTCAATCCAATTAATTTTACAAAAATTAAAAAGATTTACTCCGAAATCATGAAAAACAAAGATAAGACATTATAAACCGTTTTTCATATTATATACGTCAAACACAAGTCATCAAAAATAATCTTGAGATCCAAAGTCTATCAAGATGTAATGGATTTACAAAGATGACTTACAGAGATTTCCAAATGACATCAATTTTGAATTTTACCCTTCTAAATTGAGATATGTACTAAAATACCTAAGGGTGGCTCTTTGAGCATCTTTTAACTATCCCACCTTATACCAACCAGGAGATTGTTCAAAATAAGAACTTTGAATTTAAATCTCCGAATGCTTCATCTAAAAAATTTCAAAAATATTTTTCGAGCATCCAAAACATGTGGTAGCTTCACACACTAACCGGACGACCGGGGTGGCAGCTCTTTCCAACATGTGGTGGTAGTTTTCACATTCCTTTCGGATGTAACTCTTTCCACATCTTTTGCAATTCATTTCATTACCCATGTAAGAAAATGCAATCTCTTATGTGAAAGAATCAAATCCCAAATTTTAGTCTATCGGTTGTCGCATATTCATCACAATGAATTCACACAACCGAGATAGATTAATCATCTAAATATCACACATGATTACTAAAATTTGATGAATATAATTATCAAAAACTCCTATAATGAAGTATCTTCAAGACTTATGATTATGGAGTAAAGTTGATAATTCATATAAAATTAAATTGGAGTGATTTAAAGTGAAACCCTTTTTATTTAATGCACTTGTTCGTTAAAACCCTTTTGTTCAAAAACAAAACATAAAAACGAAGAGCATTGAAAACATGTAATGCAGAGATTAAGAAAAATATGAAAGGAAAACCAATCAAAGCATTACATACAGTCATAAGCTATTTAGAACTTAAGACAAGGAAAGATATCACCTTTCCGTATCCAAAATCGTCGAATTTTGGGTTGTCTTGATTCATTGTGGTTGGGAGATGATAGCTTTGACTGTTGATCCACCTTAGGTCTTTGCCTCGCGATGATCCATTTGAATGATTGATGTTGTGGCTCGGACCTTTGGTGGGTTGAGTGAACTCCTTTGACTTGATGTGTCTTTTGATTCCGTTGAGTTCGCTCCATAGATGAAGTTGCCGAAGAATTCCTCTTTCTCTTTTTCGGTCATGACTTCATCAAGTGACCTTAAAGTCCACATTGGTGACAAGTTCTTCCTTTCAACTTAGTTGTGGAACTTGAAGCCTTCACAGTTTGGTTCTTTTTAAATCCTAAACAAACCTTGTTTGTTTGACCTAATCCGGACATACAATCAAATTTCTTGGAACCAGTTGAAAGCCTTTGTATGTCGGATTTAAGTTGATGAACTTGCTTGGTCAAAGCTTGGTTGGTGACATGAATTTCCTCAAACTGCTTTTCCAGAAAACCAATCTTGTCCATATATGATTTAGCGTTTGTCTCCGATTGGTTTAGCTTTTCTTGGAGGATTTTATCGTTATTCAATAAACGTTCTCGTTCCTCCTCGAGATCATGAAGTTTTGTCTTTAAAGCATGATTCTCGTCTTTAGCCTCTAGTCGTTGCTTCCTCAACTTCTTGATATGCTTGGCCATCTTCTTAGATTCCGCAAGAAGTTGTTGATATGCCTCAATGAGTTCTTCTTTGTCCGACTCCCCCTCACTTGATGACTCTCCATTGGATGTTGATGTTTCATACAAAATCAAAGGAGCAGAGTCAGTGATTAAAGATGATAAGCAAATATTAGAAGAGGGAATTTGAGAAGCATGTAAGGCAACGACTTTTTCCTCTTTACTTGAGGTCGATTCATTAGAAGTAGAATCGTCCCAAGTTTTCGCTTGCAAAGCCTTCTTTTTATATGATTCCGGAGAAGGACAATCCGTTGAAATATGGTCGTAGCCTTTGCATCTATAATATTGGATTTCCCCTTCGAATTCACCTTTTTCTTTAGAAGGATTTGCAGAGCTTTTGAGATTAGAGGATTTAGAACCCGATGATCCTTTAGATAGTTTCGAGGATGAAGATCCATCGGTTCGATTCTTCCAAAACATCCGACGAAATTTCTTTATGATCCGCGCCAATTGTTCATCAAAATCGGCAAAAGAGATTTCATCGTCGGAACTTGATTCGCCATCTTCTTCCCTTGTTGATTTGAATGCAACACCTGTAAGCTTAGAAGAAGACTTGGAAGAAACTTGATTAGTAGAAAAAGTCATCTCATAAGTTTGTAAAGCGCCTACTAATTCCTCTACTCTCATCTCATCCGGATGACTAACGGTTTCAATGGTGGTAACCTTTGCCCTAAACCGTTCCGGAAGAGTCCGAAGTATCTTTCTTACAATTCTCGACTCCGGGATCTTTTCTCCTAAATTAGCACAAGTATTGATTACATCTTGAAGTCTAGTGTAATAATCTGTAAACAATTCATGCTCTTCCATATGAATAGAGTCAAATTGACTTGTAAGCATCTGGAGCTTTTGAATTTTTACAAGATTAGTACCCTCATGTGTAATTTTGAGAATATCCCAAATTTCCTTCGCGGTTTCACACGCGGAAAAGTCGTGTGAACTCAGTCGAGGTAGAGTGTTCATACCTTTCCCATTGTAAGAAGATCTTTCGAATTCCTCTTTGGACCATCTAGAGCGAGGTTTAGGGGTAGTAGAATTTTCTACTTCCTCAACAGGATGCACCCAATCGTATTCTACGGATTGCCATACCCGCTCATCAATTGAGATGAGAAAAGCTCTCATCCGCACTTTCCAATAAGCATAATTGGTCCCATCAAAAAGAGGAGGTCTATAAATATTACCACTTTCACCCGACATGATAGATAAACCTAAAACCCGCTCTGATACCACTTGTTGGTTTTTATATATTAAGGATCCACAAGGATCTAAATAGGTACTATCAAACAACTAGAGGGGGGGTGAATAGGTTTAATACTTAAAAACAAATCTAAGTGCAAAATAAAAACCAATGCGGAAAATAAAAACAGCACACCGAGATTTACGTGGAAACTCCAATCCAGGAGAAAAACCACGGGACCAACACGCAATAACAATCCACTAAGAATAGAAGAATAACAAGGTGATTACCGTCTCCACGGACTCAAACCCCTCCTTCAACTTCTTCGGATCTTGCGCTCCACCGATTGCACGTCCACTGCACACGTTCGAATCCACGAACGCCACTCGAATCCACGAGCACACGTTTCGAATCCACGAAACGCCTTCAACACACCGAATCCACGATGCTACGTCGAATCCACGACGCAAACTTAGCAGATAAGAATATTGGCTTCGATGGTGATCCTTTGCTTAGAATATCATTGAAGAACCATGGATGGAATCTCTAAGCAAAGATTAGATCAATTCGACAAAAAATATTGCTTAAAAGAACCGTCGAATTGACCTAAAATAGGCTAAAAGAAGAACGATAAAAAACCTAGACTCTAGGGTTGCTCTCAAGTGTTTTCTTAATTAGTCGGTAGTTCTTGAGGAACCCTAAGTGTCTATTTATAGATTAGAAACCTTTGGAAAGAGATAAGCATCAAAAATTGACTTAACAGAATTTTTCCCGCACGGCGGTCCGGACTGGAATTGGCTGATCCGGACTGTCGTCTTTTTTCAGCAATTTTTCTGAAAAAACAGTTCGGGGTCCGGACTGAAACATGAATCCGATCCGGACTGAAACAGGAATCCGATTCGGACTGAAACAGGAATCCGATCCGGACTGAAAGTGCGCATGAACTAAACTATGTTCGGGGTCCGGACTGGATTGGTCTGATCCGGATCCTGAACATCCAATTTGTCCAGTTTTTAATTTTTAAGCAAAGAAAACTTATCCAAGTGTTTCTAAACTACACAAATGTATTCGGATCACCAAAATTATTTAGTTAAACGTACCTGATCAATCCGAAACCATTTTCCTTAAGATTGATGTATATGATCCACAATTCTTCAACTTCAATCTTCAAGACTCAAAACACTGAGTGTCAACTTGAGCTCTTGTTGAATCTTCTCTGAGTCTTCATTTGCTGATTGACAATTTGATCACTTCAAGACTCCGACTCAACTCACGAAATATGCCAACACAAAAAGCCGTAACACGCGCTGGGCGCCGCCCTCGGGCCGCGGCATCCACGCAGGCAGGTGCTGCGCGGGGCGCCACCCGCGGGCCCCGGCACCCGCGCAGGAAGGTGCTGCGCGGGGCGCCACCCGCAGGCGGTGCGCGCCGCGCGACCTAGTGCCGCGCGGGGCGCTACCCGCGGGCCGCGGCACCCGCGCAGGCAGGTGCCGCGCGGGGCGCCGCCCGCAGGCGGCGCGCGCCGCGCGGCCTAGTGCGGCGCGGGGCGCCACCCGCGGGTAGCGGCACCCGCGCGGGCAAGCGCCGCGCGGGGTGCCACCCGCAGGCAGCGCACGCGCCGCGCGGCCTAGGGTCGTGCAGGGCGCCGCCCACCAGCAGCAGGCACCCGCGCGGGGAGGTGCCGCGCCAGGCGCCGCCCGCCAGTAGCAGGCACCCGCGCGGGGTGCCTGTCACGCCCCGGAACCCGGGCTCGCCAACAGATCCGCCGTGCACACGGGATTTCTCGAGTACACGAAGCGCTGGTAACCTGCTCAGATATCGGATGTACAATAAAAGAGCATAATACAGAGCTGAAATAGAAGAACCACATAGTATCTCAGACTGGAACTAAAAATAAACTGTAATATGTACAATAATCTCCCAGCTCACCAAAATAATACAACCAGCTGGCGAAAGCCAGACTCAAAATAAAAGGAGAATACCACAGTCTGAGTGATGGGTACAACGTCTATTTACAGCTCTCAATCTCACAGGGGATCTATTTATTCGGCGATCCCATTACCTCGATCCGCTGCCGAAGGCCTAGCAGCTCCTGCAGATGACTCTGCAAAATAAAGGAGAAGAAAGAAACAGAAAATAACAATGGGGGGTGAGAACTACCAGATAAACCAGCAGCCTCCCCTAGTGGGTAAAACCTCAACTCTGACGCACCCACTAGGACTACTAGAGGCAAAAGGGAGAAGTGGTAAAATACATAAGATGCTGAAACAGGAAAACTACCACTACTATGCTGTCCAAACTGTATGCATGCATCAGAAATAGTATCAGTCCAAATAAACCCAATCTAGTCACCAGTGACAACTGGTACTGCCTGCTCAGCGGAATCTGCACACAAGGCTCGAAACCGCGGGATCGGCCCGCACGGCTCGCATCCCAAAATAAGTATCAGACCGGCACACAAGGCTGGGTCCGAGAAAGCACACCTCCGGAGTGGCACTCGAGGGGAGCGACCCACACAAGTATCTCTGTCATCAGTATCACAAGTATCTCTGTAGCACATGTCTCACCAGTATCACAATATAGCAGGACTGGATCATAACTATGATCAAAGTGGGAAACTCCATCCACTACAGAAACCCAACCCCTAGCTGATGCAATAAACCAGACTCAACCCCAATCTGATACAAGGATAAACATCTGGTCAACCGCCTACTGTCCGCGGTCACCGCAATACCCCACAAATCCACAATCTAATGCAATCTCGACTACACTATCCCAAACCCCTGCTCATACTTGAGCAACAAGCATCTGGACGCAAAGGACAATAATGAAACATGTACAAATCCCAGGATGATAGTGTAGCAATAAATAGTGGCTAACCGGATGAGCAAGAAAGCATGCAATTATTTAAAAGCTGTAGAAAAGTGTCAAATATTATTTTAAAAAGATTGATTGTTATAAAAGTTATTCGCACAGTGTCCCAATATAAGTCATCATATAATTTGTGGGGTTATATTAAATTTTAGGAGAGTTCGTCCCAGCGGTTCTCATTAATTGTCCTGTTAGTAGTCCTGTTAGTTGTCCTGTTAGTAGTCCTGTTAGTTGTCCCAATGGTTCTCATCAATTGTCATATTAGTTTGTTCCAATTGTTCTTATCAATTGTCATATTAGTTTGTCCCAATTGTTCTCATCAATTAAATTTTAGGGGAGTTCCAGTAATCCCAGTGAGCTTGTCAAAAATGAGGTAAGCAACAACCGCCCACCTCGAGTAGCTCAAACTATACCCCAGGTAGTCTCCTGGTTGTCCACAGTCCTCAAATCCTGCAAATCAACGCTCCCGGTATAAATGCAAATCCCAAAAAGCACAATATTTGCTGTTTTTCAAACAGCACAGGAAAAGAGGAGTTTTTCACCTCTATACGGTGCTTAGGAAAATCCAGAAAAATTACGGTTGCGTTCCTCGCGAAAAGTAGATCAAAATTGACTCTTTAAACACCTTGATCTGATGCTCCTATGCCAAGATAAAAATCGGAGAAGTTGACACTGTCCAGAAATTTCCACAGCAAAAAGGGGGG
This sequence comes from Tillandsia leiboldiana, assembly GCA_029204045.2. Taxonomy (NCBI): domain Eukaryota; kingdom Viridiplantae; phylum Streptophyta; class Magnoliopsida; order Poales; family Bromeliaceae; genus Tillandsia; species Tillandsia leiboldiana. The sequence goes on from CM055071.1 coordinate 26,270,472, forward strand.
TCAAAGAGACCTCGGGAAACGTGCCAAGAGTGCGAAATGGAGCAAAGTGATTAACACGGAAATTGAAGCCTTACCTTTTAGGAACGCGCTGCCGCAAAAATCGTCCAAAAATTCCTCCTGGTTAGCCCACAGGGAATTTTCGACTGAACTGCGACGGGAAATGGGCCTAAAAATAAAACCGTCGCAGTGCGCCGTGTCGCAGATAACTCACTAACAGCATCTTTAAAAATTCTAAAATCTCTAGGAGAGAGAGAGGAGAGAGAGAGGAAGAAATCTTGTAGAGGGCTCAGATTTTAATTCTCTCTCTAAGGGCTCGGAAACCAAGGTGGGAATGAGAGGGGAGTGGGGACCTCTATTTATAATGGCCCAAGAGAATATTCGGGCTCCACACGGGATCCAGATCCGAACAGGAAACACCGAAATTGGCCAACTAGGGTGCGCCAAGTGTCCACATAACAGGGAACAGCCTGTGCAAGCCCAATCAAAAACTGCCACGTGTCCACGTGGTGCACGTGGTTGCTCCGCGCTCTGGGTTTTCCGGATCCTGTCAGCCAATAGGGGAGCGCCACGTGTCACCTTCCCACGTGTTTCTAGAAGCCGGCCAACCAATCGGGAGCCGCCACGTGGCACGGGGGGGTATTCGGTGCTCCCGGTGCACGCCAGGCCCATGGACCGCGCACCCGCGCCCCCTGCCCGCGCCTGCCCGCGCTGCCCGCGCCGCGCGCCGCCGTCCTCTGCCGCTGTGCCGCCGCTGCGCCGCTGCCCGCCGCCGTGCGCCGCCGCCCGCCGCCGCTCGCCGGTCGCCAGAACAGTAATTCCGGCGCCGGAGTTACTGTTCCGGCGTGAACAGTACCGTGGTGCCGAAAAATTAAAGTAAATATACCGTTTCGATCGTTTTCGCGCGCTGAGTCCAAATACGACGTCCATTTCGCCAAATTCTCATCCGAAATTTTGCCGAAAGCTCCCGGAAAATTCCATTTGCTCCGATTTTCGCACAGAGTCTATATTAAATGTCCAATTTCGATTCTACAAGCTCTGTTTCACCGAATAAGCTCCCCGTAGTCACTGTTTAACGTTGCACAGTTCCTGCGGGAGTCTGGATCATCACATCCTCCCCCACTAAAAGAGTTTCGTCCTCGAAACGAGACTAAACAATAATCCTCAGTCCGATGTCTCAAATAAGTAGGGGTGGGCATCCCTCATCTCCGACTCGAGCTCCCATGTAGCCTCGCGCTCGTCATGATTGCTCCATTGGATCTTCACATAGGGGATGGCTCGACTGCGCAATTCTTTCACTTCTCGATCCAGAATTCGCAGTGGGCGTTCTTCATACCTCAAATCCTCGCTGATCTCAAGCGGTGTGAAGTCGATGACGTGCGATGGGTCGAAGATATACTTTCTCAAAGTAGAAACATGAAATACATCATGGACACCAGCAAGCCTTGGAGGAAGTGCAAGTCGGTAGGCAACTGGCCCGATACGCCCCAATACCTCAAAGGGTCCAATATATCGGGGGCTAAGTTTCCCACGAATGCCGAACCTCCTGATTCCTTTGGACGGCGAGACTTTCAGGAATACATGATCTCCAACCTGAAATTCTAAGTCTCATCGCCGAACATCGGCATAGCTCCTCTGTCGGCTTTGGGCGGTCTGAAGATGCTTTCGAATCACTCGGACCTTCTCCTCTGCCTCTAATAATACATCTGGTCCCAAGGTCCGCCTCTCGCCCACATCACTCCAATAAAGTGGTGACCGACACTTGCGTCCATACAACGCTTCAAACGGAGCCATCTGAATGCTCGCTTGAAAACTGTTGTTGTATGCGAATTCAGCCAAAGATAAATGTCGAATCCACCCTCCGCCGAAATCCAGGACGCAAGCCCTCAACATGTCCTCCAGGATTTGTATCGTCCGTTCTGACTGTCCATCCGTCTGCGGATGAAAAGCAGTACTGAACCTAAGCTGAGTCCCCAAGGCTGTCTGCAAACTCATCCAGAAACGCGAAACAAACCTCGGGTCTCTATCTGATACAATGGAGGCTGGTACTCCATGTAATCTAACTATCTCGTCTAGATAAAGCTGGGCTAGTCGCTCAAGTGACCAAGTAGTCTGCATAGGCAAGAAATGCGCTGACTTGGTAAGTCGATCTACAACTACCCAGATCGCATCGGCTCCTCCTTGTGCCTTCGGTAGTCCGACCACAAAGTCCATCGTAATGTGGTCCCATTTCCACTCGGGAATTGGGAGACTCTGTAACTTGCCAGCTGGCACTCGATGCTCAGCTTTCACCTGCTGACAAGTTAAACACTGGGCCACAAATCTCCCAATATCCCTTTTCATGCCTTTCCACCAGAAGTGTGCCTTGAGGTCCTTATACATCTTAGTCCCACCAGGATGTAGGGTATAAGGTGTATAATGGGCCTCTCGCAATATCTGTTCTCTAGTCTCTATTGGCACACATGCTCGGTTCCTGTACCTCAGTACTCCCGAGGCATCTACCGTAAAGTCCCCAGACTGATTACTCGGAATCTGATCTCTAATCCTGGTCAAGTGGGGGTCCTCACTCTGTTTCTCCCGGATCCTGTCCAGCAGAGTGGGCTGCAAGACTAAAGATGTCAGTCTAGCAGTGACCCCAGGGGACACAACCTCTATCTCGAGTCGTCTCATCTCCTCTAATAGCGGCGCTTGGTCTGTGATCAACATAGACAAACTTTGCACCGCTCTCCTACTCAAGGCGTCAGCGACCACATTAGCCTTACCTGGGTGGTAGAGAATATCTACATCATAATCCTTTAATAGCTCTAACCACCTACGTTGCCTCAAATTTAGCTCCTTCTGCATGAACAGGTATTTTAGGCTCTTGTGATCGGTGTAGATTTCACAGTGTTCTCCATACAGATAATGACGCCAAAGCTTTAGTGCAAACACTACAGCAGCAAGCTCCAAGTCATGGGTAGGGTAATTTTTCTCATATTCTTTGAGTTGTCTTGATGCATATGCAATTACCCTCCCTTCCTGCATCAACACACATCCGAGTCCACTGTGTGATGCATCGTTGTAGATCACATATCCTTTTCCCATAACAGGAAGGGAAAGGATAGGAGCGGTCATCAGTCTATTCTTCAGCTCCTCAAAGCTCTTTTGACAGTCCTCACTCCAGATAAACTTCACTCCCTTACGCGTCAAGCGAGTGAGGGGTGTGGAGAGCTTCGCAAAGCCTTCCACAAACCAACGATAATACCCAGCTAAACCCATAAAACTACGCACCTCAGAAACCGTCGTCGGTCGGGGCCAATCACGGACTGCCTCAATCTTTGCTGGGTCCACCGCCACACCTGCGGCGGAAATCACATGGCCCAAGAAGACAACCTCCCGAAGCCAAAACTCGCACTTTGCCAGTTTGGCAAACAACTTCTTTTCTCGCAGAAGTTGCAGCACAATCCTTAGGTGCTCCTCGTGCTCGGCATCACTTCGGGAGTAGACCAAGATATCATCAATGAACACTACCACGAACCGGTCTAAGTATAGCCGGAAGATCCGGTTCATTAAATCCATGAATGCGGCAGGGGCATTAGTTAGCCCAAAAGGCATAACTGTGAATTCATAATGCCCGTACCGTGATCTGAATGTCGTCTTCGGAATATCCTCGGCCTTCACCTTCAACTGGTGGTAACCGGACTGCAAATCTATCTTAGAGAAGACACAAGACCCTTGCAGCTGATCAAAAAGATCATCGATACGCGGCAAAGGGTACTTGTTCTTAATGGTCACTTTATTTAATTCCCTATAGTCCACACATAGTCGAAGTGACCCATCCTTCTTTTTCACAAATAGCACCGGCGCTCCCCAAGGCGACACACTCGACCTAATAAAGCCCTTATCCATTAAATCCTGAAGTTGCGCCTTAAGCTCTCGCAACTCAGCCGGTGCCATCCGGTAAGGAGCCTTTGAGATTGGCGCAGTTCCTGGAACTACGTCAATCACGAACTCAATCTCCCTATCTGGCGGCATGCTAGTCAACTCAGGTGGGAAAACATCCGGGAACTCACGGGCAATAGGGATATCCCCGAGTCCCGGTGCCACCGTAGGCCCCTCAACAACACTAGCCAAAAAGGCTACACACCCTCGATGGATCATTTGCCTCGCTCGGGAAGTCGAAACCATAGAGGCAAAGAAAGCACTCTGACATCCTCGATATACCAACATTTCCTGGCCTGGCTCTCTAAAAGTGACAGTTCTTGCGGCACAGTCAATAGTCGCAAAATACCTAGCCAGCCAGTCCATCCCTAAAACCACATCAAAGTCCCTTAGCTGTCTTAAGACCAACAGGTCTGCTGGCATAATCCAGGACTCGATTTGCATCGGGCAGGACCAACAATATTCCTCCACGTGCAAGGTGTGATCGGGAATCTGAACCTTTAGTGCACGTGGCAAAAGTCCTACCTCTAACCCATGTAATGATGCAAATGATTTACTAATAAAAGAATGCGATGCTCCAGTATCAAATAAAGTACGAGTCCTAATGCCAGAAAGTAAGGTGATACCTGCCACCACATGATCTGCGGCTGAAGAGTCCTCTACCTGTGCAGCATACACTCACCCACTCTGAGCTGGAGGGCGATAATCCGTGGGATGGGAAGAAGATGGCCTGCCTGCTGGCGCATATGGCCGCTGAGCCGTCGACCGTTGCTGTGATGAAGATGGAGTCGATGCTGAGGAAGGAGTAGCAGGGGCCGAAAAGGGGCACAAAGCTTTAATGTGTCCGGGCTGCCCACATCCATAGCAGCGACCCCACCGCTGGTCGCAGGTGTTGGAAAAATGCTGACCTCTGCAGAAAATACAATTGCCGGGGGCCCGTGGCTGTCGTGATTGCTGTTGAGACTGCCGTTGTCGTTGAGGCTGCCGCTGCGACCCACGCTGCGACGACTGCGACCTCTGCTGCTGCTGCCGCTGCTGGGGCCTCTGGGACCCACCAGGCCCTCGTCGCTCAGACCTGTTGGGTTATATGTAATAAGGATCTAAATAGGGGAAAAAACACCTAGAGGGGGGTGAATAGGTGTAAACGTATAAACACTCAAAAATCGTTGCGATAAAAACCCAATGCGGAAATAAAAAATAATACGCAAGATTTTTACGTGGAAAACTCCATCATCGGAGTAAAAAACCACGGGACCGATAACACGGCAGAAATCCACTAGAATTAAAACACGTACAAGGTGATTTACCGTACACAATTACGACTCAACCTTTTCCATACGCTCCTAGAGGATCTTCTCCGCTCGCTCCGCGACGCTTCTCGAATCCACGATCTGCGCCCAACGCCGAATCCACGGCGTCCAACGTCGAATCCACGACGTCCGACCGAATCCACGGTCTTCACCCAATAGCACCCTTCGAATCCACGAACGTGCCTCGCTCCGAATCCACGAGAGCGGTTGAACCTTGAATCCACAAGGACACGCGAATCCACGCGCCGATTTTTGGGGTAAATCGTTGTTTTTGGGTGGTGATGATCCGCCGAATACTTAGATCAAAGATAGATCGGAAATACCATCTAAGTATTCATTAGTTTGATTCAACTCAAGATGTGAGTATGAAAACCTAGAATCAAACTAATCAATATAGATGAAGAAACATAGAGTATTCTCTAATGATTTCCTTTCTTCTCTATATGTGGATCTAGAGGCGTATATATGAAAATGACGGCTATTTTTATTTTCGGCCTCTTTTTTGGATTAACCCTAGAAAAAGAGTCATAGGGTCTATTTATAGGTTAGAAACCCTAGGAAGGAGATAAGAATCAAAAACCTAACATTTCTGGAGATTTTACGGACGGCGATCCGGATCGGATTAGCTGTGATCCGGATCGTCGTAACGAGTCAGGCAATTCCAGAAAAACGAAGGTTCGGGATCCGGATCGAAGTGCTTGATCCGGATCGTTCATACAGTTCACCAAACATCAACGTTCGGGATTCGGATTGCGAAGCCTGATCCGGATCGTTCAAGGAAGATGGTAAACTCAGTGTTCGGGATCCGGATCAAGAGAGGCTACGATCCGGATTGAACTGGTGTATGAACGAACCACCTTCGGGATCCGGATCGAACAACCTGATCCGGATCCTGAACATGTCCCAAGTCCAGTTTTTGATTTTTATACAATGAAAGATTCTTCCAAGTGTTTCTACACTACAAGAAGTATTCGGATCACACAAAATCTTTAGTAAAACATACCTGATCCTTTTGAATTCTTCTTTCTTGAGATTGAGTTAAATGATCCAACTTTCTTCACCTTCAATCTTCAAGACTTGAGACTTTCACGAAACTACGCCAACTCAAATTCCGTAACAATCTCCCCCTTTGGCGGTTTCGTGACAAAACACAGATCCACTAAAGAAAATTCAAAGAGATATTTTTGTTGCTATCACCATACAACAAAAATTTACAATGGAGATCCAAAAATTTAAAAACATGAGATAAACTCCTAAAACAGACTCTAGACTTAGACATCTATACTCTCTGCACAAAGAAATCATTCTTGACAAAAAGAGATCGTTAGATACCTCAAGAATATTTAGCATACAAAACCTAGTACAGAGATAGAGTTTATCTGATCATCATGACATTTGAGAATTCAGATATGTAAGAGAATCATAGTCAAAAACCAACATATCTTCTATGCAATTAAAAACCAAATGTCACAAAAAGTTAGTCCAACATCAACTTGTTAGTCATATTACATGCCCAAATAGTTAGTCGAGACATGCAAACAATCACAAGATAAAACCAAAGTCGAAGTTGATACTCACCTTGATGTATACAAAATCACACCTTGATGTATACAAAATCACAATTTTCACAATATCATTGTTCTAAACTCTAAACTCTCTCCCCCTTTTTGTCACAAACAAAGCCAAAGATTACAGAAGTGGAGAGAATGGTTAACAGTTCAAGTTGGAGAACTAAGGACTCAAATTAAAACTTAAAAACCTGCACAAAAGAAGGATTTAAACATATGCATAATAAACAGAAATTGGAAGGATACGGATTATTCAGACTCGTCTGAACTGATACAGCCGAGGATTTGGAATATCTTCTTTAATCGCTTGTTCATTGATGATTGATTCTTATTTACCTTCTTTATTTCTTCCTTTACCTCAATTAGTTCATTTGATATACGTTCTTGCTCGTTGGAGAGCCTTTGCTGTTCTTTATAGATTGAGGTAACAGATGCATCATCATCAGAAGTTGATTGCGGTGCTTGTTGTGCCGGAGGTGCTGGTTGTGATGGTGGTGCTGGTTGGACTGGAGGAGCTGCTGCCGGTGCAGAGGTTGTTGCTTGTTGTCGTTGTGCTCGTTGCCGGTGAAGAGGTATGAAAGGTTCATCTGGCTTCGTCGAAAAAGACTTTACAATTGTTGTGTCATTGATCGTTCCTAGACTGTGCAGATAGGAACTCGCATTTGTGTCAGCTTTAAATTTGCGAAGAATGCGCATGATGATCATTGGATAAGGTAGTCTCTCTGACGGATGAGCTTGCTCCACATATCGTGCCATCCTTGACCAGATGACGTAGGGAATGTTTAAGTTAGCTCCCATTGCTGCTGTGGGGTTCCCAAGTAAATAAAGGAATATCATTCTTTCCCACCGAAGAACCTTTGTGTTCATGTTTGGAATAACATTGTAACAAACAATAAGGTTTAAGATGCGGTACTCTGGTCGTAGTTCTTTCGAGAAAACGGAGTTTCCTGTCGACCGAGTATTTGGAACACAGATTCCATCACCTACCACTCTCCAGGAGTAGGTGTTGAAGGCTTGATTCTTCAGGTAATGAGTGCCATCGGCTCGGGCGTCCATCCCTAGTACTTCACCAATTAGCTGAGGCGTTACTTTGATTCTGACATTCTTGACTAATGTTTGAAAATCCCGACGCCCGCTTTCCTGATCAACTAGATAGCAGGCATTCTGATAAAACATCCTCACTGAGTGAAGACAATACCCAGTGGTCTCCGGGAAATCGCAAATGGAAGCAAAACCTATCTGGTCAAACAAAGTCCCAAACGTCTGAGAACGCTGCTTTAAGGCTTTTACATCAACATGCCTTTCTCCAATGCATTCTCTGTTTTCAAAATCCTTTATTCTAGCCGAGCTGACAAAGTCTTGAGGAGGTGCTTGCCTATCAGCTGGTTGCTCAATGGAGATTCCTTGTGCACTCCCTCTTTTGCGAGCAATACTTTTTCTTCTTGTCTTCCCAGAAGTTTCTTCTATTGGAGCTTTGCCTTTCTCAGCAGCAGTGGGCGGAGCCTTTGATGTTTCTGCAGGTGCTTTTCCCTTTGAAGCAGTCGGAACAGTCGTTGCTTCAACTTGCAGTTCATCCCAATTAATTGATTCCGTTTCAGATTCTGTATCGGAATCATCTTTAGCTTTCTTCGCTTTCTTAGCCTTCTTAGCCCTCTTGGGCTTGACGGTGTCTCTCGTATGTACCATAGCCGCAAGTAGGAAAACAATCCAAGTGATCACCATTGCTAATGGTTTCTTGAGAAAAGGAATCCTGTGTGGAACGACTCAAGAACACATGAGAAAATTGTTAATTTTCAAAGATTTGAAAAATTGTACCCAAACAATCATAATCATGTAGAGAGACTAAGAATCAAATTAGTTTTGCAAAAGGACTTTTAAAAATAGATCAATTGCATGATTTTCGAAAATCCTTATTATATGCCCTAAAACCGAAATTTTAGAAATCGAAGCCTAAAAATCCGTTAATCAGGAGAATACCTAGCATATAATCAAAACTAATCTACCCAGAGTTCTTATTTCAAAAGAAATTTGATCAAAAACCATCCACAAACAAAGTTGATCCAAGAAATTCATGACGTTTGAGGAAGAAGAGAGAAAAACGGTGAAAAACCGAGATTTTGATCAATAAAACTTACTTGGAGTTGAAGAACTTGAGTTTGAAAGCTTCCAGGAAGGATGAAATCTAGAGAGAGAGGCTCTGGAAACTTTGGAACAAAAGATTGGAGTAAAAGAAATCAAAAACCCTTTTGTTCTTTATAAAACCTAGCCGCGATCCGGATCAGTTCATAACTGCGATCCGGATCGGCTACCCGCAGTGAGAAACTGTGTTCGGGATCCGGATCGGCAGATACAATCCGGATCGTCAGCCCGCAGAAGAATTCCTGCGTTCGGGATCCGGATCATCTAGCCCGATCCGGATCGGCTCCAACTTTTTCTTTAGAAAATTTCAGAGAAATTCAAGAAAAAACCAGAAAAAGATTGTAAGCACAAATGTGTATCAACTTTAAACAAAAATCATCGTTTCATACAACAAGAATTAGATTATGCCAAATCTATCAATAATATCCAAAAATGAAACGAAAATTTACAAAAATTAAATCCCTTAAAGTTGAACACCTTCAATTACATCTAACTTGATCTTATGAGTAATGCCTTTATCAAATCATCAATTCAGTAAAGAAAATGAAATGCAAAGATCAATAGATGTTTGAAATCCTAAATATGGTAGATAATTTATCTAGACAATCTGTTGAAGAGAGTGGCTCTTTGAGCATCTTTCTTTAAAATCCCACCTTATACCAACCTTGAAATTTGACGGAGTCAAGTATTTCAACATGCATTTTACTTAATCAAAAATTGAACAACCATGCTTGGTATACATGTGGTAGCTGCACACAATACTCGGACGACCGAGGTGGTAGCTCTTTCCTCCATGTGGTGGTAGTTTTCACACTCCTCATTGGGATGTAACTCTTTCCACATCTTTTGAGCATTTTACTTTTTCTATGACTCCCCCTCAATTGGCTATCAATTATTTAAGATATAAAGTATTCAACCAAATATTGATCTCGATTTCATACTCGACTAAGCAGTCAAATAAGATAATGACTATACCAAGAGATCATTGAGAGAGAGAAATTGACTTTGATCACTTAGAAGATGATTTAATTAACATAAATGATCATTGCAACAGTGAAATATTATGATGGCAAAAGCATAATAAATTTTTAAATGTGCGAAAAGATGCAATTAAAGTCAATTATGATCTATGCTCAATTAATGTCCTATGTACAAACATAGATAATGAACAAAACAAAAACAAATACAAAACCTATCCTAAGCAAAGGTTTCAAAAAGAAGTTTATTTCAAGGAAAGCATTCCAATTGCTTTTCGTAAATGAATAAAACGTTTTTGATCCAAAGGTTTTGTTAGAATGTCAGCTAATTGATCCTCAGTTGAAATATATGAAAGTTGAAGAGTATTTGATTCAACTAGCTCTCTAAGAAAATGATATCTAAGCTCAATATGTTTTGTTCTAGAGTGCAACACAGGGTTTTTAGAAATGTTAATTGCACTTGTGTTGTCACAAAGAATTGTTACCGAAGATGCTGAAATGCGGAAGTCGCTCAATACGCTTTTCATCCAAATGAGTTGAGTTGAGCAACTTCCAGCTGAAATGTATTCCGCTTCGGCAGTCGAGAGTGCTATGCAGTTCTGCTTTTTACTGTGCCATGCAACAAGGCAATGGCCAAGATAGAAGCATGCACCACTCGTGCTTTTCCGATCATCCACTGATCCTGCCCAATCGGCATCTGAGTATCCAACAATATCCAAACTTGTTCCCATAGGATACCAAATTCCGAAATTAATTGATCCTTTGATATACCGGATGATCCTTTTCACCGCTTTCAGGTGAACCTCCTTTGGTGCTGATTGATATCTCGCGCAAATCCCAACACCAAAAGATATATCCGGGCGACTAGCCGTGAGGTAAAGTAGACTTCCAATCATACTTCGATACAGTTTCTCATCTACATTCTCACTATGTGATTCACTTCCAAGTCCCTTGTGGCTAGTTCCCATTGGAGTCGGAAAATCTTTACAATTTTCGAGATCAAACTTTTTGACCAACTCCATTGCATACTTGGATTGACTCAAGTGAATACCTTCATCATTTTGTTTAATTTGCAATCCAAGGAAATAAGTCAATTCGCCCATCATGGACATCTCAAATTCGCTTTCCATGGTCTCCGCGAATTTAGAAGCATCATTATCTCTTGTTGCGCCAAATACAATGTCATCGACGTAGATTTGTGCTACAATGAAATTGCTTTGATAATGCTTCACAAAGAGAGTCCTATCAGCTCCCCCTCGAGTATAGCCCTTCTCCAAAAGGTGCTTAGTTAACCTTTCGTACCATGCTCGCGGTGCTTGTTTCAGACCGTAAAGAGCCTTTTTCAAACGAAAAATATGGTTAGGTTGTTTATGATCTACAAAACCTTTCGGTTGAGCCACATAAACTTCCTCATTTAAAAACCCATTTAGAAATGCGCTCTTAACGTCCATTTGAAATAATTTGATTTTAAAATGACAAGCAATAGCAAATAGTATACGAATGGACTCGAGTCTAGCTACAGGGGCGAATGTTTCGTCAAAGTCTATACCTTCTACTTGAGAGTAGCCTTGAGCAACTAATCGTGCCTTGTTCCTGATGATAGTACCATCCTCATTTTTCTTGTTCTTGAAGATCCATTTGGTACCTATCACATTGTGTTGCTTTGGAGGCTTCGTTAATTCCCAGACTTTGTTTCGCTCAAATTGATGGAGCTCTTCCTGCATTGCTTTAATCCAGTAGTCATCCTGAAGAGCTTCATCTATGTTCTTTAGTTCGATTAAAGATACGTAGCAAGCGAATCCACAAACCAACTGCCTCCGAGTTCTGACTCCTTCTTGTGGATCTCCAATAATATTCGATTCCGGATGATCCTTGGAGATTCGTAACGTTTGTTGAAACGGAGTACTCGGAGATACATGAGATGATTCCTGCACATCAGATACACTTGAAGAACCATTAGATGCATCATTAATATTGGAAGTATTATTATGAGAAGATGCATTAGCAGGAGAATCATCATCTAGAGAGATATCGAGGGTAGATTTTCCAGATCCAAAGTGAAAAGCTTCATCTACTTTAACCTTTATAGATTCTACGATCGTCTTAGATTCAATGTTAAATACTCGATATGCTCTGCTATTCGTAGAATAACCCAAAAAGATCCCTTCATCACTTCGAGAGTCGAACTTTCCAAGATTTTCACGGTCACGTAAAATGTAACATCGACTCCCGAAGACACGAAAATATTTGATGTTGGGTTTTCTACTAAACCACAGCTCATATGGTGTATTTAAAGTTCCTGGGCGCAAGTAAACTCTATTAATGACATAGACAGCGGTGTTCACAGGCTTCAGCCCAAAAATGTAGCGGTAAATTCCGGCTATGAAGCATCACACGCGCCATCTCTTGAACAACCCTGTTCTTGCGCTCAACAACACCATTCTGCTGAGGTGTATAGGGTGCCGAGAATTCATGTTTAATGCCATTTGAAGTGCAAAAATCAATGAATTTTGAATTTATGAATTCTCCACCTCTATCACTTCTAACACGAATGATCTTTTCATTCTTTTCAATCATAATACGATGGCAAATCTCATGAAAAGAGTCAAACGTATCAGCTTTCTCTTTTAAAAATGCTACCCAAGAAAACCGAGAGAAATCATCAACCAATAAAAAAATGTACCATTTACCTCCCAAAGATGGTTGACGGGTCGGCCAAAAGAAAAAGAAGAAAAGAAAGTAGTATACATAACTACACAAGATTTAATCGAAGAACGATTAAAGACAAGGAGGGGTTTCACCTTTGCATACCCAAACCTTTGAGTTTTGGAGTATGTTGGCAATGGTTGAGAAGTTTTCCTTGATGAAGACGTCTTGCAAGATTGGTCTTTTTCTTTTGTCATCGTCTTATTTGAAGTACTACCAATGTCCTTTTCTTTAGGAAAATCCTTCTTTGAATTCCATGGAGTGAACTTATTGGTAGCAGTTGCAAGATGTGGTTGATTTGATCTTTGAGCTCCGATCTTGCAATTTCTTCCAATGTGCCCTGCAAATTACAACGAAAACATACCTTTGTGCTTGACGATTCTGAAGAGGATGAAGTAGGCTTGTTGTCGTTGGTTGTCATGATTTCCGGTGTCGGAGGAGGAGATACCGACTGAGGCACAAAGACTGTCCCAACCGAACTAAAATTGTCTTCAGTTCGATTGTAGCCGAGGCCGAACTTGTTTGTTTGACCAAGACCAAGAAGTTTGTCCAACTTACTCCTTCCTAAAGAAAATTGTTGTAAGTCATCCTTGAGTTGGCAAATGGTCTCTGTCATTTCCAATTTTTCCCGTCGGGCCTCGCCGTAGAGCTTCAAGAAATAGTTCGCTTTGTTCACCATATCTATATAGTTCTTCTCGAGTTGCTCATTGGACTCTTGAAGGGAAACATTTTCTTTTATCAGTTTATCCCTTTCCACTTCAAGATCGGTCGAGAGAGAAGTTACCCTTTTTACTTCTTCTTCGAGATCCTGCAATCTCCCTCTCAACCCCTTGTTTTGCTTAGCCGGTTTCTTTAAATCCCGTAAAGATCTGTGATAGGCTAGAGCAAATTCTTCACCTTCCGAATCATCCGATTCGTTGTCCGTTGCATTCTTTTCAACAGTGGAGGTGGACAACGACTCGGATGTACTTGCCATAAAGCACATGAAGGGTGAAGATACGGACGCGTGGAATGCGGTGGAGCTCTTTTCTTCATCACTCGAAGACGACTCATTTGACGTTGAGTTGTCATCCCAAGTGACGACTTGCATCGCCTTCTTCTTTGCCGGATACTTGTTAGGACACTCCGTTGCAATGTGGCCGTAGCCTCGACATTTGAAGCATTGAAGTTGTCCTTCTGAACTTTTCTTATCCTTTGAGAAGTTCTCTTGCTTTCTTGACTTGTAACTTGAAGTACCCTTGCCTTTGTTCGACTTTCCGAAGGATGGAGATTTGCTTGAATTACCCCTTCGAAAGTTGCGGCGAAACTTCCTTGTCAAGAGAGCGAGCTGCTTCTCAAATTCCTCCATAGAAAGGTTCTCGTCATTGTCTGAGGAGGATGTATCCGCGTCTTCTTCCTTAGTTGTTTGCAACGCATAACCTGAAGACTTAGAAGTGGATGCCTTTCCAGAAGAATTGTTAGTAGTAATGTCATTTCATAAGTTTGTAATGAACCAACTAATTCTTCTACACGTATTTCGTCCGGGTGGTTTAATAGTTTCAATGGCAGTAACCTTTGGGCGAAATCGTTCAGGAAGAGTTCTTAAGATCTTTCTTACAATCTTAAATTCTGGAATCTTCTCTCCCAGATTAGCACATGAGTTTACGATGTCTTGCAATCGTGTATAGTAGTCCGTGAAAGATTCATTTTCTGCCATTAAGATAGAGTCAAACTTGCTCGTAAGCATTTGCAGTTTCTGATCTTCACGAGGTTAGTTCCCTCATGTGTAACCTGAAGAACATCCCAGATTTCTTTCGCAGTCTCACATGCCGAGACGCGAGAGAATTCAGTTTGAGATAAGGCATTAAAGATAGCATTAATTCCCTTGCCATTGTAAGAAGATGAATCTAACTCTTCCTTGGTCCATTTCGACCTAGGTTTTAAGGTGCGAACATCACCAATAAATTCAGTTGGATTAGACCATCCTAATTCAATTGATTGCCACACCCGTTCGTCGATGGAAATTAAAAAGGCTTTCATCCGTACTTTCCAGTACGCATAATTTGTTCCATCGAAGAACGGGGGTCGGTTGATGTTTCCACCTTCAACCATTGTTTACAACCCTATGCCCGCTCTGATACCACTTGTTGGGTTATATGTAATAGGATCTAAATAGGGAAAAAAAACACCTAGAGGGGGGTGAATAGGTGTAAACGTATAAACACTCAAAAATCGTTGCGATAAAAACCCAATGCGGAAATAAAAATAATACGCAAGATTTTTACGTGGAAAACTCCATCACCGGAGTAAAAAACCACGGGACCGATAACACGGCAGAAATCCACTAGAATTAAAACACGTACAAGGTGATTTACCGTACACACTTACGACTCAACCTTTTCCATACGCTCCTAGAGGATCTTCTCCGCTCGCTCCGCGACGCTTCTCGAATCCACGATCTGCGCCCAACGCCGAATCCACGGCGTCCAACGTCGAATCCACGACGTCCGACCGAATCCACGGTCTTCACCCAATAGCACCCTTCGAATCCACGAACGTGCCTCGCTCCGAATCCACGAGAGCGGTTGAACCTTGAATCCACAAGGACACGCGAATCCACGCGCCGATTTTTGGGGTAAATCGTTGTTTTTGGGTGGTGATGATCCGCCGAATACTTAGATCAAAGATAGATCGGAAATACCATCTAAGTATTCATTAGTTTGATTCAACTCAAGATGTGAGTATGAAAACCTAGAATCAAACTAATCAATATAGATGAAGAAACATAGAGTATTCTCTAATGATTTCCTTTCTTCTCTATATGTGGATCTAGAGCCGTATATATGAAAATGACGATATTATTTCGGCTATTTTGGATTAACCCTAGAAAAAGAGTCATAGGGTCTATTTATAGGTTAGAAACCCTAGGAAGGAGATAAGAATCAAAAACCTAACATTTCTGGAAATTTTACGGACGGCGATCCGGATCGGATTAGCTGTGATCCGGATCGTCGTAACGAGTCAGGCAATTCCAGAAAAACGAAGGTTCGGGATCCGGATCGAAGTGCTTGATCCGGATCGTTCATACAGTTCACCAAACATCAACGTTCGGGATCCGGATTGCGAAGCCTGATCCGGATCGTTCAAGGAAGATGGTAAACTCAGTGTTCGGGATCCGGATCAAGAGAGGCTACGATCCGGATTGAACTGGTGTATGAACGAACCACCTTCGGGATCCGGATCGAACAACCTGATCCGGATCCTGAACATGTCCCAAGTCCAGTTTTTGATTTTTATGCAATGAAAGATTCTTCCAAGTGTTTCTACACTACAAGAAGTATTCGGATCACACAAATCTTTAGTTAAACATACCTGATCCTTTTGAATTCTTCTTTCTTGAGATTGAGTTAAATGATCCAACTTTCTTCACCTTCAATCTTCAAGACTTGAGACTTTCACGAAACTACGCCAACTCAAATTCCGTAACAAATTCCTAACAAGAACTCCAAAAGCCGGGAAACTTTTGCTGCGGCGTCGTACGCCGTCACGTAACTAGTTTTGTCCCACGAACTCCGTTGCCGTTCGCTTTGTTGTGCCCCCGGGATCACTAACGGGAGCTTGAGCTACCTCCCCTATCACTACCTCCCCGCCTCAACGTGAGTGCCTGCTCCATCGAAGCTTCCAAAGTCTGCAACTGACGGCGAACGAACTACTGAAAATGTCTCGGTGCAACCTCGCTCGAACATATAGATCCGGTGCGCCTCATCCCTGGCCACGTTCGGTACCCTTGCCAACAACTGATTGAAATTGGCAATGTACTCGTGTACGGGCCGATTTCCTTGGCGAGGTTTCTCAACTGTTCCTCCCAACCTCTTTCCGGACGCTTTCCCGGAAGAAAGCCCCAAGAAGGAGATTGCGGACTTCCACCCAGGTCAGGAGCTGCCCCAGGCGGACCAGCCGGTCGGCCGCCACCAAGCTTCGGCTTTGTGTTCCAAAAGTTCGTCGCTAATACCACCTGATATCGCTCCTCGATAACAATGTCTCAAAACGTCGCTCCATCGCCGTGATCCACGACTCTGCCTCCCACGGCTCTGCGTTCTGCCCCGAAAAATGGGGGCGGGTCGAACTGGCGGAACCTCATCAACAAGTCCCACCACTCCTCGCTGCTCTACCGGGTCAGAGATCCCGTTAACCCAGACGCTGTCCACCAGTACCCCAAGCAACAGGGGATGCCGGGGTCACTATACAGCTGAGGGATTCACAGCAGGGGGAAGAAGGTACGGGAGAATTCTCCGGGGTGGCAACAACAGGCTGCGCCCTCTGCTCTAACATCTGCGTCAACCCGACCCATAGCCTCCTCCTGACGCCGAACAGCCTCGGACATCTGGGCCATCTGAGCTTGTAGCTCTGGCACCTCACTCTGCTGGCCCAGCCCGGACTCCTCCTGGTCGGGCTCAGGGGAATCAGGCTGAGAACGCGTCAACATCCTACGTCACGGAGGCATCCTACCACAAGAAACCACACTCAGTTCATAAACCCACACAACCAAATCTGCGAAAGTCAAAGACATCCCCATATTTCTGTGACTTTATGTTGTCTGCAGCCAACATAACGGTTCACCAGAAATTGGGCATGTCGATCCCTCTTCTCTCACTGGAAGAGCAAACAATAAATCAACGACTTCCGCAAATATCACGTCTCTCATGCCTATCATCCTAGGGTCTGCCAAAAGTCTAGGGGTTTCTAAGTCCCAACTGACCTATCCTAAACTCTGATACCAACTTAATCTGTCACGCCCCGGAACCCGGGCTCGCCAACAGATCCGCCGTGCACACGGGATTTCCGAGTCACACGAAGCGCTGGTAACCTGCTCAGATATCGGATGTACAATAAAAGAGCATAAACAGAGCTGAAATAGAAGAACCACATAGTATCTCAGACTGGAACTAAAAATAAACTGTAATATGTACAATAATCTCCCAGCTCACCAAAAAAATACACCAGCTGGCGAAAAGCCAGACTCAAAATAAAGGAAATACCACAGTCTGAGTGAAGGGTACAACGTCTATTACAGCTCTCAATCTCACAGGGGATCTATTTATTCGGCGATCCCCTTACCTCGATCCGCTGCCGAAGGCCTAGCAGCTCCTGCAGATGACTCTGCAAAATAAAGGAGAAGAAGAACAGAAAATAACATGGGGGTGAGAACTACCAGATAAACACAGCAGCCTCCCCTAGTGGGTAAAAACCTCAACTCTGACGCACCCACTAGGACTACTAGAGGCAAAAGGGAGAAGTGGTAAAATACATAAGATGCTGAAACAGGAAAACTAACCACTACTATGCTGTCAAAACTGTATGCATGCATCAGAAATAGTATCAGTCCAAATAAACCCAATCTAGTCACCAGTGACAACTGGTACTGCCTGCTCAGCGGAATCTGCACACAAGCTCGAAACCGCGGGATCGGCCCGCACGGCTCGCATCCCAAAATAAGTATCAGACCGGCACACAAGGCTGGGTCCGAGAAAGCACACCTCCAGAGTGGCACTCGAGGGGAGCGACCCACACGAGTATCTCTGTCATCAGTATCACAAGTATCTCTGTAGCACATGTCTCACCATATCACAATATAGCAGGACTGGATCATACTATGATCAAAGTGGGAATCTCCATCCACTACAGAAACCACAACCCTAGCTGATGCAATAAACCAGACTCAACCCCAATCTGATACAGGATAAACATCTGGTCAACCGCCTACTGTCTCGGTCACCGCAATACCCCACAAATCCACAATCTAATGCAATCTCGACTACACTATCCCAAACCCCTGCTCATACTTGAGCAACAAGCATCTGGATGCAAAGGACAACATGAAACATGTACAAATCCCAGGATGATAGTGTAGCAATAAATAGTGGCTAACCGGATTGCAAGAAAGCATGCAATTATTTAAAAGCTGTAGAAAAGTGTCAAATATTATTTTAAAAGATTGATTGTTATAAAAGTTATTCGCACAGTGTCCCAAATATAAGTTCTCATATAATTTGTGGGGGTATATTAATTTTAGGAGAGTTCGTCCCAGCGGTTCTCATCAATTGTCCTGTTAGTAGTCCTGTTAGTAGTCCTTTTAGTAGTCCTGTTAGTTGTCCTGTTAGTTTCCTGTTTAGTTGTCCCAATGGTTCTCATCATTGTCATATTAGTTTGTGCCAATTGTTCTTATCAATTGTCATATTACGGTTGTCCCAATGTTCTCATCATTAAATTTAGGGGAGTTCCAGTAATCCCAGTGAGCTTGTCAAAAATGAGGTAGCAACAACCGCCCACCTCGAGTAGCTCAAACTATACCCCAGTAGTCTCCTGGTTGTCCACATCCTCACAAATCCTGCAAATCAACGCTCCCGGTATAAATGCAAATCCCAGAAAGCACAATATTTGCTATTTTTCAAACAGCACAGGAAAAGAGGAGTTTTCACCTCTATACAGTGCTTAGGAAAATCCAGAAAAATTACTGTTGCGTTCCTCGCGAAGAGTAGATCAAAATTGACTCATTAAACACCTTGATCTGATGCTCCTACGCCAAGATAAAAATCGGAGAAGTTGACACTGTCCAAAATTTCCCAGCAAAAAGGGGGGTCAAAGAGACCTCGGGAAACATGCCCAAGAGTGCGAAATGGAGCAAAGTGATTAACACGGAAATTGAAGCCTTACCTCCTAGGAACGCGCTGGCCGCAAAAATCGTCCAAAAATTCCTCCTGGTTAGCCCACAGGGAATTTTCGACTGAACTGCGACGGGAAATGGGCCTAAAAATAAAACCGTCGCAGTGCGCCGCGTCGCAGAATAACTCACTAACAGCATCTTCAAAAATTCTAAAATCTCTAGGAGAGAGAGAGGAGAGAGAGAGGAAGAAATCTTGTAGAGGGCTCATTTTAATTCTCTCTCTAAGGGCTCGGAAACCAAGGTGGGAATGAGAGGGGAGTGGGGACCTCTATGTTAATGGCCCAAGAGAATATTCGGGCTCCACACAGGATCCAGATCCGAACAGGAAACACCGAAATTGGCCAACCAGGGTGCGCCAAGTGTCCACATAACAGGGAACAGCCTGTGCAAGCCCTATCAAAAACTGCCACGTGTCCACGTGGTGCACGTGGTTGCTCCGCGCTCCGGGTTTTCCGGATCCTGTCAGCAATAGGGGAGCGCCACGTGTCACCTCCCACGTGTTTCTAGAAGCCGCCAACCAATCGGGAGCCGCCACGTGGCACGGGGGGTATTCGGTGCTCTCGGTGCACGCCAGGCCCATGGACGCCCACCCGCGCCCCCTGCCCGCTCCTGCCTCCGCTGCCCGCGCCGCCGCCCTCTGCCGCTGTGCCGCCGCTGCGCCGCTGCCCGCCGCCGCTCGCCGGTCGCCGGAACAGTAATTCCGGCTCCGGGTTACTGTTCGGCGTGAACAGTACCGTGGTGCCGAAAAATTAAGTAAAATATACCGTTTCGATCGTTTCCGCGCGCTGAGTCCAAATACGACGTCCATTTCACCAATTCTAATCCGAAATTTTGCGAAAGCTCCCGGAAAATCCATTTGCTCCGATTTTCGCGCAGAGTCTATATTAATGTCCAATTTCGATTCTACAAGCTCTGTTTCACACGAATAAGCTCCCGCAGTCACTGTTTAACGTTGCAACAGTTCTGCGGGAGTCTGGATCATCACAATGTCGCCGTAGGCAGCGCACACACGCTGCGCGGCCATGCCGCGTGCGGCCCCGTCGTCCGTCGAGCGGCGTTACCGCCCGCCGCCGTTGCAAGTTTTCGTCGTACTCTTGGGTTTTTGGGTTCCGTAACTTACAGATTCTCAGTCTGACTGTTGTTCTTTTGGGGATTTCTTAGTCCAGTTGCCGTTGTGAGCGGTGTTGCGGCTCCAAGATTCTGGTCAGCACTTTTCCGATGTGGGTACCTTTTGGCATTTCAAGGTGTTTAGTCGTCGTTCCCGTGTATTCGTGAAATTAAAGTAGATGTTTCTTTTTTGGTAAACTGTCTAACCCCATTGCATGAGAATCCTGTTTATTTCTAACTGAGGCGACTGAGGTCGCGGTGCTGTATTACATGCCGGTTTCGCTTATAGTGCCTCTAATTGCTTACACGCACACCGGGCGGTCCTGGCCACCGAACAGTGTGTATTTTTTTCGGAACGATGGTAAGATTGCCCGTGTACCCCCAACTAGGGATGATGGGGACTCCTCACGGTGAGGCACTGCTTCTTGGGTAGTAGAGGGGTTGGAGGCACCAAGGAAGGACGACACAGTAAACTCTGGGGTAGGTGCCCAGCATGATTTTGACAGGGGATATGGCGATTCATGAGGGAGAAGTGGAATGCTCTGGTGTATCGGTTTGTTCATTACAGTATTATAGCATTTACTTGTTTATCGTCTACTTTATTAGTCCTGCCTACCCACACTGTGACAGGTCCGAGCAGGGGTGGGAACCGGGGACGACGGTGAGGAGGCGCGTTTAGAGGACCTTAGCCGTTTGAGGCTAAAGAACATTTATTTACTTGCGGTTATCTTTATTGTTTTTTGTTAGTAAGCTTGTGTTTGCTTGTTAGTAGACAATGTAGATGTTGGGTTGAGATCCTAGCTTAGTGATGACATCGTGTAACTGAGTTTTCTTAGACTTAATGCGGCGTGTTTTCAAATAACAAAATGGTTTCGAAAATGATTTCAAATAAGTGTCGTGTGGGCACTACTTTCCAACTCGTGGATTTATCCTTTCAAGCTATGTTACCGCCTAAAAGAGATTGCGAAAACGTTTTGTAAAACCGGGTGTCGGTGGACACGTTTTTTCAAACCTATGGATTTATCCTTTCATCCTTGTTGTTGTGATTATTGTTATGGTTAGGTGTGATCTCTCCAGGATATGCTCTGTGATTGCTGGTTAAAGTACAAGTCGTGTTTGAAACGCCGTACCATATACAAGGAGACCCGTCCGTTGTGGAGTGAATTGTATATGGGGCGGTCTTGGAGCGTTACCGGAACCGGAGGCGAGGTTAATTTCAGAAAAAATATACACGTTTTTTCCGCTATTTTAGAACCTCCAGGGCGTGACACAAATAAAATCCCTCGGCCCCCCAGGCGCGAGGAATAAGCACCCTGAACCCATGCCACCCCTCTGGCGATCTCACAATTTAAAAACCACTTTAAAAATACCGATTTTCCTTAACACGGTTTTCTTGATTTTAAAATGGTCTAGGTGCAACTAGATGCAACTAACCATGAGTTTGTGTCATACAGTACACACAGTATACTAAAAATAATCTGGGGTTCCGATAAATTTTCTATAATTTTAGGCAACTATCAATTTATCAACTGTAAAAAATAACTACTAGACATGATCAACATGCATACAGAAGCATTAGAGAGCATTCCATATAGTTTGGAGAGTTTCCACCCACCTAGAATGCTTTCCGTAGGCAAAGCCGAAGTCGGGAAGCACCGATCCTCAAACTGCCAAAACTACACCCCGCGCGCGCGCACACTGTCGAGTGCCTCGGGAAATCCCCCGAAGCTCAAGCAACCTTCCAGTCCTCAGCAAAATTTCCTACACGCTCCGGCCCTCTCCGCTGCCAGCTCACAGCACTCACGCATGCATGCATTCCCGTCGGCTCCGCG
>CM055071.1:26292831-26347043 GCA_029204045.2 Tillandsia leiboldiana
TGGGTTATATGTAATAGGATCTAAATAGGGGAAAAACACCTAGAGGGGGTGAATAGGTGTAAACGTATAAACACTCAAAAATCGTTGCGATAAAAACCAATGCGGAAATAAAAAATAATACGCAAGATTTTTACGTGGAAAACTCCATCACCGGAGTAAAAAACCACGGGACCGATAACACGGCAGAAATCCACTAGAATTAAAACACGTACAAGGTGATTTACCGTACACACTTACGACTCAACCTTTTCCATACGCTCCTAGAGGATCTTCTCCGCTCGCTCCGCGACGCTTCTCGAATCCACGATCTGCGCCCAACGCCGAATCCACGGCGTCCAACGTCGAATCCACGACGTCCGACCGAATCCACGGTCTTCACCCAATAGCACCCTTCGAATCCACGAACGTGCCTCGCTCCGACCACGAGAGCGGTTGAACCTTGAATCCACAAGGACACGCGAATCCACGCGCCGATTTTTGGGGTAAATCGTTGTTTTTGGGTGGTGATGATCCGCCGAATACTTAGATCAAAGATAGATCGGAAATACCATCTAAGTATTCATTAGTTTGATTCAACTCAAGATGTGAGTATGAAAACCTAGAATCAAACTAATCAATATAGATGAAGAAACATAGAGTATTCTCTAATGATTTCCTTTCTTCTCTATATGTGGATCTAGAGCCGTATATGAAAATGACGGCTATTTTTATTTCGGCTATTTTTGGGATTAACCCTAGAAAAGAGTCATAGGGTCTATTTATAGGTTAGAAACCCTAGGAAGGAGATAAGAATCAAAAACCTAACATTTCTGGAGATTTTACGGACGGCGATCCGGATCGGATTACTGTGATCCGGATCGTCGTAACGAGTCAGGCAATTCCAGAAAAACGAAGGTTCGGGATCCGGATCGAAGTGCTTGATCCGGATCGTTCATACAGTTCACCAAACATCAACGTTCGGGATCCGGATTGCGAAGCCTGATCCGGATCGTTCAAGGAAGATGGTAAACTCAGTGTTCGGGATCCGGATCAAGAGAGGCTACGATCCGGATTGAACTGGTGTATGAACGAACCACCTTCGGGATCCGGATCGAACAACCTGATCCGGATCCTGAACATGTCCCAAGTCCAGTTTTTGATTTTTATGCAATGAAAGATTCTTCCAAGTGTTTCTACACTACAAGAAGTATTCGGATCACACAAAATCTTTAGTAAAACATACCTGATCCTTTTGAATTCTTCTTTCTTGAGATTGAGTTAAATGATCCAACTTTCTTCACCTTCAATCTTCAAGACTTGAGACTTTCACGAAACTACGCCAACTCAAATTCCGTAACAATCTCCCCCTTTGGCGGTTTCGTGACAAAACACAGATCCACTAAAGAAAATTCAAAAAGATATTTTTGTTGCTATCACCATACAACAAAAATTTACAATGGAGATCCAAAAATTTAAAAACATGAGATAAACTCCTAAAACAGACTCTAGACTTAGACATCTGTACTCTCTCTGCAAAAGAAATCATTCTTGACAAAAAGAGATCGTTAGATACCTCAAGAATATTTAGCATACAAAACCTAGTACAGAGATAGAGTTTATCTGATCATCATGACATTTGAGAATTCAGATATGTAAGAGAATCATAGTCAAAAACCAACATATCTTCTATGCAATTAAAACCAAATGTCACAAAAGTTAGTCCAATCAACTTGTTAGTCATATTACATGCCCACAATAGTTAGTCGAGACATGCAAACAATCACAAGATAAAAACCAAAGTTGAAGTTTGATACTTACCTTGATGTATACAAATCACATCATTGATGTTCAAAATCACATTTTTCACAATATCATTGTTCTAAAACTCTAAACTCTCTCCCCCCTTTTTGTCACAAACAAAGCCAAAGATTACAGAAGTGGAGAGAATGGTTAACAGTTCAAGTTGGAGAACTAAGGACTCAAATTAAAACTTAAAAACCTGCACAAAAGAAGGATTTAAACATATGCATAATAAACAGAAATTGAAGGATACGGATTATTCAGACTCGTCTGAACTGATACAGCCGAGGATTTGGAATATCTTCTTTAATCGCTTGTTCATTGATGATTGATTCTTATTTACCTTCTTTATTTCTTCCTTTACCTCAATTAGTTCATTTGATATACGTTCTTGCTCGTTGAGAGCCTTTGCTGTTCTTTATAGATTGAGGTAACAGATGCATCATCATCAGAAGTTGATTGCGGTGCTTGTTGTGCCGGAGGTGCTGGTTGTGATGGTGGTGCTGGTTGGACTGGAGGAGCTGCTGCCGGTGCAGAGGTGTTTGCTTGTTGTCGTTGTGCTCGTTGCCGGTGAAGAGGTATGAAAGGTTCATCTGGCTTCGTCGAAAAAGACTTTACAATTGTTGTGTCCATTGATTCCGGTCCTAGACTGTGCAGATAGGAACTCGCATTTGTGTCAGCTTTAAATTTGCGAAGAATGCGCATGATGATCATTGGATAAGGTAGTCTCTCTGACGGATGAGCTTGCTCCACATATCGGCCATCCTTGACCAGATGACGTAGGGAATGTTTAAGTTAGCTCCCATTGCTTGCTGTGGGGTTCCCAAGTAAATAAAGGATATCAATTCTTTCCCACCGAAGAACCTTTGTGTCATGTTTGGAATAACATTGTAACAAACAATAGGTTTAAGATGCGGTACTCTGGTCGTAGTTCTTTCGAGAAAACGGAGTTTCCTGTCGACCGAGTATTTGAACACAGATTCCATCACCTACCCACTCTCCAGGAGTAGGTGTTGAAGGCTTGATTCTTCAGGTAATGAGTGCCATCGGCTCGGGCGTCCATCCCTAGTACTCACCAATTAGCTGAGGCGTTACTTTGATTCTGACATTCTTGACTAATGTTTGAAAATCCCGACGCCCGCTTTCCCCTGATCAACTAGATAGCAGGCATTCTGATAAAACATCCTCACTGAGTGAAGGACACATACCCAGTGGTCTCCCGGGAAAATCGCAAATGGACAGCAAAACCTATCTGGTCAACAAAGTCCCAAACGTCTGAGAACGCTGCTTTAAGGCTTGTACATCAACATGCCTTTCTCCAATGCATTCTCTGTTTTCAAAATCCTTTATTCTAGCCGAGCTGACAAAGTCTTGAGGAGGTGCTTGCCTATCAGCTGGTTGCTCATGGAGATTCCTTGTGCACTCCCTCTTTTGCGAGCAATACTTTTTCTTCTTGTCTTCCCAGAAGTTTCTTCTATTGGAGCTTTGCCTTTCTCAGCAGCAGTGGGCGGAGCCTTTGATGTTTCTGCAGGTGCTTTTCCCTTTGAAGCAGTCGGAACAGTCGTTGCTTCAAACTTGCAGTTCATTCCCAATTAATTGATTCCGTTTCAGATTCTGTATCGGAATCATCTTTAGCTTTCTTCTTCGCTTTCTTAGCCTTCTTAGCCCTCTTGGGCTTGACGGTGTCTTCTCGTATGTACCATAGCCGCAAGTAGGAAAACAATCCAAGTGATCACCATTGCTAATGGTTTCTTGAGAAAAGGAATCCTGTGTGGAACGACTCAAGAACACATGAGAAAATTGTTAATTTTCAAAGATTTGAAAAATTGTACCCAAACAATCATAATCATGTAGAGAGACTAAGAATCAAATTAGTTTTGCAAAAGGACTTTTAAAAATAGATCAATTGCATGATTTTCGAAAATCCTTATTATATGCCCTAAAACCGAAATTTTAGAAATCGAAGCCTAAAAATCCGTTAATCAGGAGAATACCTAGCATATAATCAAAACTAATCTACCCAGAGTTCTTATTTCAAAAGAAATTTGATCAAAAACCATCCACAAACAAAGTTGATCCAAGAAATTCATGACGTTTGAGGAAGAAGAGAGAAAAACGGTGAAAAACCGAGATTTTGATCAATAAAACTTACTTGGAGTTGAAGAACTTGAGTTTGAAAGCTT
This sequence comes from Tillandsia leiboldiana, assembly GCA_029204045.2. Lineage (NCBI taxonomy): Eukaryota > Viridiplantae > Streptophyta > Magnoliopsida > Poales > Bromeliaceae > Tillandsia > Tillandsia leiboldiana. Next base: position 26,296,794 of record CM055071.1, read on the forward strand.
CCAGGAAGGATGAAATCTAGAGAGAGAGGCTCTGGAAACTTTGGAACAAAAGATTGGAGTAAAAGAAATCAAAAACCCTTTTGTTCTTTATAAAACCTAGCCGCGATCCGGATCAGTTCATAACTGCGATCCGGATCGGCTACCCGCAGTGAGAAACTGTGTTCGGGATCCGGATCGGCAGATACAATCCGGATCGTCAGCCCGCAGAAGAATTCCTGCGTTCGGGATCCGGATCATCTAGCCCGATCCGGATCGGCTCCAACTTTTTCTTTAGAAAATTTCAGAGAAATTCAAGAAAAAACCAGAAAAAGATTGTAAGCACAAATGTGTATCAACTTTAAACAAAAATCATCGTTTCATACAACAAGAATTAGATTATGCCAAATCTATCAATAATATCCAAAAATGAAACGAAAATTTACAAAAATTAAATCCCTTAAAGTTGAACACCTTCAATTACATCTAACTTGATCTTATGAGTAATGCCTTTATCAAATCATCAATTCAGTAAAGAAAATGAAATGCAAAGATCAATAGATGTTTGAAATCCTAAATATGGTAGATAATTTATCTAGACAATCTGTTGAAGAGAGTGGCTCTTTGAGCATCTTTCTTTAAAATCCCACCTTATACCAACCTTGAAATTTGACGGAGTCAAGTATTTCAACATGCATTTTACTTAATCAAAATTGAACAACCATGCTTGGTATACATGTGGTAGCTGCACACAATACTCGGACGACCGAGGTGGTAGCTCTTTCCTCCATGTGGTGGTAGTTTTCACACTCCTCATTGGGATGTAACTCTTTCCACATCTTTTGAGCATTTTACTTTTTCTATGACTCCCCCTCAATTGGCTATCAATTATTTAAGATATAAAGTATTCAACCAATATTGATCTCGATTTCATACTCGACTAAGCAGTCAAATAAGATAATGACTATACCAAGAGATCATTGAGAGAGAGAAATTGACTTTGATCACTTAGAAGATGATTTAATTAACATAAATGATCATTGCAACAGTGAAATATTATGATGGCAAAAGCATAATAAATTTTTAAATGTGCGAAAAGATGCAATTAAAGTCAATTATGATCTATGCTCAATTAATGTCCTATGTACAAACATAGATAATGAACAAAACAAAACAAATACAAAACCTATCCTAAGCAAAGGTTTCAAAAAGAAGTTTATTTCAAGGAAAGCATTCCAATTGCTTTTCGTAAATGAATAAAACGTTTTTGATCCAAAGGTTTTGTTAGAATGTCAGCTAATTGATCCTCAGTTGAAATATATGAAAGTTGAAGAGTATTTGATTCAACTAGCTCTCTAAGAAAATGATATCTAAGCTCAATATGTTTTGTTCTAGAGTGCAACACAGGGTTTTTAGAAATGTTAATTGCACTTGTGTTGTCACAAAGAATTGTTACCGAAGATGCTGAAATGCGGAAGTCGCTCAATACGCTTTTCATCCAAATGAGTTGAGTTGAGCAACTTCCAGCTGAAATGTATTCCGCTTCGGCAGTCGAGAGTGCTATGCAGTTCTGCTTTTTACTGTGCCATGCAACAAGGCAATGGCCAAGATAGAAGCATGCACCACTCGTGCTTTTCCGATCATCCACTGATCCTGCCCAATCGGCATCTGAGTATCCAACAATATCCAAACTTGTTCCCATAGGATACCAAATTCCGAAATTAATTGATCCTTTGATATACCGGATGATCCTTTTCACCGCTTTCAGGTGAACCTCCTTTGGTGCTGATTGATATCTCGCGCAAATCCCAACACCAAAAGATATATCCGGGCGACTAGCCGTGAGGTAAAGTAGACTTCCAATCATACTTCGATACAGTTTCTCATCTACATTCTCACTATGTGATTCACTTCCAAGTCCCTTGTGGCTAGTTCCCATTGGAGTCGGAAAATCTTTACAATTTTCGAGATCAAACTTTTTGACCAACTCCATTGCATACTTGGATTGACTCAAGTGAATACCTTCATCATTTTGTTTAATTTGCAATCCAAGGAAATAAGTCAATTCGCCCATCATGGACATCTCAAATTCGCTTTCCATGGTCTCCGCGAATTTAGAAGCATCATTATCTCTTGTTGCGCCAAATACAATGTCATCGACGTAGATTTGTGCTACAATGAAATTGCTTGATAATGCTTCACAAAGAGAGTCCTATCAGCTCCCCCTCGAGTATAGCCCTTCTCCAAAAGGTGCTTAGTTAACCTTTCGTACCATGCTCGCGGTGCTTGTTTCAGACCGTAAAGAGCCTTTTTCAAACGAAAATATGGTTAGGTTGTTTATGATCTACAAAACCTTTCGGTTGAGCCACATAAACTTCCTCATTTAAAAACCATTTAGAAATGCGCTCTTAACGTCCATTTGAAATAATTTGATTTTAAAATGACAAGCAATAGCAAATAGTATACGAATGGACTCGAGTCTAGCTACAGGGGCGAATGTTTCGTCAAAGTCTATACCTTCTACTTGAGAGTAGCCTTGAGCAACTAATCGTGCCTTGTTCCTGATGATAGTACCATCCTCATTTTTCTTGTTCTTGAAGATCCATTTGGTACCTATCACATTGTGTTGCTTTGGAGGCTTCGTTAATTCCCAGACTTTGTTTCGCTCAAATTGATGGAGCTCTTCCTGCATTGCTTTAATCCAGTAGTCATCCTGAAGAGCTTCATCTATGTTCTTTAGTTCGATTAAAGATACGTAGCAAGCGAATCCACAAACCAACTGCCTCCGAGTTCTGACTCCTTCTTGTGGATCTCCAATAATATTCGATTCCGGATGATCCTTGGAGATTCGTAACGTTTGTTGAAACGGAGTACTCGGAGATACATGAGATGATTCCTGCACATCAGATACACTTGAAGAACCATTAGATGCATCATTAATATTGGAAGTATTATTATGAGAAGATGCATTAGCAGGAGAATCATCATCTAGAGAGATATCGAGGGTAGATTTTCCAGATCCAAAGTGAAAAGCTTCATCTACTTTAACCTTTATAGATTCTACGATCGTCTTAGATTCAATGTTAAATACTCGATATGCTCTGCTATTCGTAGAATAACCCAAAAAGATCCCTTCATCACTTCGAGAGTCGAACTTTCCAAGATTTTCACGGTCACGTAAAATGTAACATCGACTCCCGAAGACACGAAAATATTTGATGTTGGGTTTTCTACTAAACCACAGCTCATATGGTGTATTTAAAGTTCCTGGGCGCAAGTAAACTCTATTAATGACATAGACAGCGGTGTTCACGGCTTCAGCCCAAAAATGTAGCGGTAAATTCCGGCTATGAAGCATCACACGCGCCATCTCTTGAACAACCCTGTTCTTGCGCTCAACAACACCATTCTGCTGAGGTGTATAGGGTGCCGGAGAATTCATGTTTAATGCCATTTGAAGTGCAAAAATCAATGAATTTGAATTTATGAATTCTCCACCTCTATCACTTCTAACACGAATGATCTTTTCATTCTTTTCAATCATAATACGATGGCAAATCTCATGAAAAGAGTCAAACGTATCAGCTTTCTCTTTTAAAATGCTACCCAAGAAAACCGAGAGAAATCATCAACCAATAAAAAAATGTACCATTTACCTCCCAAAGATGGTTGACGGGTCGGCCAAAAGAAAAGAAGAAAAGAAAGTAGTATACATAAACTACACAAGATTTAATCGAAGAACGATTAAAGACAAGGAGGGGTTTCACCTTTGCATACCCAAACCTTTTGAGTTTTGGAGTATGTTGGCAATGGTTGAGAAGTTTTCCTTGATGAAGACGTCTTGCAAGATTGGTCTTTTTCTTTTGTCATCGTCTTATTTGAAGTACTACCAATGTCCTTTTCTTTAGGAAAATCCTTCTTTGAATTCCATGGAGTGAACTTATTGGTAGCAGTTGCAAGATGTGGTTGATTTGATCTTTGAGCTCCGATCTTGCAATTTCTTCCAATGTGCCCTGCAAAATTACAACGAAAACATACCTTTGTGCTTGACGATTCTGAAGAGGATGAAGTAGGCTTGTTGTCGTTGGTTGTCATGATTTCCGGTGTCGGAGGAGGAGATACCGACTGAGGCACAAAGACTGTCCCAACCGAACTAAAATTGTCTTCAGTTCGATTGTATCCGAGGCCGAACTTGTTTGTTTGACCAAGACCAAGAAGTTTGTCCAACTTACTCCTTCCTAAAGAAAATTGTTGTAAGTCATCCTTGAGTTGGCAAATGGTCTCTGTCATTTCCAATTTTTCCCGTCGGGCCTCGCCGTAGAGCTTCAAGAAATAGTTCGCTTTGTTCACCATATCTATATAGTTCTTCTCGAGTTGCTCATTGGACTCTTGAAGGGAAACATTTTCTTTTATCAGTTTATCCCTTTCCACTTCAAGATCGGTCGAGAGAGAAGTTACCCTTTTTACTTCTTCTTCGAGATCCTGCAATCTCCCTCTCAACCCCTTGTTTTGCTTAGCCGGTTTCTTTAAATCCCGTAAAGATCTGTGATAGGCTAGAGCAAATTCTTCACCTTCCGAATCATCCGATTCGTTGTCCGTTGCATTCTTTTCAACAGTGGAGGTGGACAACGACTCGGATGTACTTGCCATAAAGCACATGAAGGGTGAAGATACGGACGCGTGGAATGCGGTGGAGCTCTTTTCTTCATCACTCGAAGACGACTCATTTGACGTTGAGTTGTCATCCCAAGTGACGACTTGCATCGCCTTCTTCTTTGCCGGATACTTGTTAGGACACTCCGTTGCAATGTGGCCGTAGCCTCGACATTTGAAGCATTGAAGTTGTCCTTCTGAACTTTTCTTATCCTTTGAGAAGTTCTCTTGCTTTCTTGACTTGTAACTTGAAGTACCCTTGCCTTTGTTCGACTTTCCGAAGGATGGAGATTTGCTTGAATTACCCCTTCGAAAGTTGCGGCGAAACTTCCTTGTCAAGAGAGCGAGCTGCTTCTCAAATTCCTCCATAGAAAGGTTCTCGTCATTGTCTGAGGAGGATGTATCCGCGTCTTCTTCCTTAGTTGTTTTCAACGCATAACCTGAAGACTTAGAAGTGGATGCCTTTCCAGAAGAATTGTTAGTAGTAAATGTCATTTCATAAGTTTGTAATGAACCAACTAATTCTTCTACACGTATTTCGTCCGGGTGTTTAATAGTTTCAATGGCAGTAACCTTTGGGCGAAATCGTTCAGGAAGAGTTCTTAAGATCTTTCTTACAATCTTAAATTCTGGAATCTTCTCTCCCAGATTAGCACATGAGTTTACGATGTCTTGCAATCGTGTATAGTAGTCCGTGAAAGATTCATTTTCTGCCATTAAGATAGAGTCAAACTTGCTCGTAAGCATTTGCAGTTTCTGAATCTTCACGAGGTTAGTTCCCTCATGTGTAACCTGAAGAACATCCCAGATTTCTTTCGCAGTCTCACATGCCGAGACGCGAGAGAATTCAGTTTGAGATAAGGCATTAAAGATAGCATTAATTCCCTTGCCATTGTAAGAAGATGAATCTAACTCTTCCTTGGTCCATTTCGACCTAGGTTTTAAGGTGCGAACATCACCAATAAATTCAGTTGGATTAGACCATCCTAATTCAATTGATTGCCACACCCGTTCGTCGATGGAAATTAAAAAGGCTTTCATCCGTACTTTCCAGTACGCATAATTTGTTCCATCGAAGAACGGGGGTCGGTTGATGTTTCCACCTTCAACCATTGTTTACAACCCTATTCCCGCTCTGATACCACTTGTTGGGTTATATGTAATAAGGATCTAAATAGGGGAAAAAACACCTAGAGGGGGGTGAATAGGTGTAAACGTATAAACACTCAAAAATCGTTGCGATAAAAACCCAATGCGGAAATAAAAAATAATACGCAAGATTTTTACGTGGAAAACTCCATCACCGGAGTAAAAAACCACGGGACCGATAACACGGCAGAAATCCACTAGAATTAAAACACGTACAAGGTGATTTACCGTACACAATTACGACTCAACCTTTTCCATACGCTCCTAGAGGATCTTCTCCGCTCGCTCCGCGACGCTTCTCGAATCCACGATCTGCGCCCAACGCCGAATCCACGGCGTCCAACGTCGAATCCACGACGTCCGACCGAATCCACGGTCTTCACCCAATAGCACCCTTCGAATCCACGAACGTGCCTCGCTCCGAATCCACGAGAGCAGTTGAACCTTGAATCCACAAGGACACGCGAATCCACGCGCCGATTTTTGGAATAAATCATTGTTTTTGGGTGGTGATGATCCGCCGAATACTTAGATCAAAGATAGATCGGAAATACCATCTAAGTATTCATTAGTTTGATTCAACTCAAGATGTGAGTATGAAAACCTAGAATCAAACTAATCAATATAGATGAAGAAACATAGAGTATTCTCTAATGATTTCCTTTCTTCTCTATATGTGGATCTAGAGGCGTATATATGAAAATGACGACTATTTTTATTTTCGGCCTCTTTTTTGGATTAACCCTAGAAAAAGAGTCATAGGGTCTATTTATAGGTTAGAAACCCTAGGAAGGAGATAAGAATCAAAAACCTAACATTTCTGGAGATTTTACGGACGGCGATCCGGATCAGATTAGCTGTGATCCGGATCGTCGTAACGAGTCGGGCAATTCCAGAAAAACGAAGGTTCGGGATCCGGATCGAAGTGCTTGATCCGGATCGTTCATACAGTTCACCAAACATCAACGTTCGGGATCCGGATTGCGAAGCCTGATCCGGATCGTTCAAGGAAGATGGTAAACTCAGTGTTCGGGATCCGGATCAAGAGAGGCTACGATCCGGATTGAACTGGTGTATGAACGAACCACCTTCGGGATCCGGATCGAACAACCTGATCCGGATCCTGAACATGTCCCAAGTCCAGTTTTTGATTTTTATACAATGAAAGATTCTTCCAAGTGTTTCTACACTACAAGAAGTATTCGGATCACACAAAATCTTTAGTAAAACATACCTGATCCTTTTGAATTCTTCTTTCTTGAGATTGAGTTAAATGATCCAACTTTCTTCACCTTCAATCTTCAAGACTTGAGACTTTCACGAAACTACGCCAACTCAAATTCCGTAACAAGACCGTCCTTGGCCGGGGAACTGTGGCTGCGGCGGTCGTGGCGGCCTCCACGAACTAGTTTGTCCCCCAACCTCCGGTGCCGGTCGCTTTGCCCCCGGGATCACTACGGGAGCTGGAGCTACCTCCCCTATCACTACCTCCCCGCACTCAACGTAGAGTGCCTGCTCCATCGAAGCTTCCAAAGTCTGCAACCTACGCGAACGAACTAACTGAAAAAGGTCTCGGTGCAACCCTCGCTCGAACATATAGATCCGGTGCGCCTCATCCCTGGCCACGTTCGGTACACTTGCCAACAACTGATTGAAATTGGCAATGTACTCGTGTACGGGCCGATTTCCTTGGCGGAGGTTTCTCAACTGTTCCTCCAACCTCTGCCGGACGCTTTCCGGGAAGAAAGCCCCAAGAAGGAGATTGCGGAATTCCACCCAGGTCAGGAGCTGAGCCCCAGGCGGACCAGCCGGTCGGAAATGCCGCCACCAAGCTTCGGCGTTGTGTTCCAAAAAGTTCGTCGCTAATACCACCTGATATCGCTCCTCGATAAACAATGTCTCAAAACGTCGCTCCATCGCCGTGATCCACGACTCTGCCTCCCACGGCTCTGCGTTCTGCCCCGAAAAATGGGGCGGGTCGAACTGGCGGAACCTCATCAACAAGTCCACCACTCCTCGCTGCTCTACCGGGGTCAGAGATCCCGTTAACCCAGACGGCTGTCCACCAGTACCCCAAGCAACAGGGGATGCCGGGGTCACTAGTACAGCTGAGGGATTCACAGCAGGGGAAGAAGGTACGGGAGAATTCTCCGGGGGTGCAACAACAGGCTGCGCCCTCTGCTCTAACATCTGCGTCAACCGACCCATAGCCTCCTCCTGACGCCGAACAGCCTCGGACATCTGGGCCATCTGAGCTTGTAGCTCTGGCACCTCACTCTGCTGGCCCAGCCCGGACTCCTCCTGGTCGGGCTCAGGGGAATCAGGCTGAGAACGCGTCAACATCCTACGTCACGGAGGCATCCTACCACAAGAAACCACACTCAGTATCATAACCCCACACAACCAAATCTGGCGAAAGTCAAAGACATCCCCATATTTCTGTGACTTTATGTTGTCTGCAGCCAACATAACGGTTCACCAGAAATTGGGCATGTCGATCCCTCTTCTCTCACTGGAAGAGCCAAACAATAAATCAACGACTTCCGCAAATATCACGTCTCTCATGCCCTATCATCCTAGGGTCTGCCAAAAGTCTAGGGTTTTCTAAGTCCCAACTGACCTATCCCTAAACTCTGATACCAACTTAATCTGTCACGCCCCGGAACCCGGGCTCGCCAACAGATCCGCCGTGCACACGGGATTTCCCGAGTACACGAAGCGCTGGTAACCTGCTCAGATATCGGATGTACAATAAAAGAGCATAATACAGAGCTGAAATAGAAGAACCACATAGTATCTCAGACTGGAACTAAAAATAAACTGTAATATGTACAATAATCTCCCAGCTCACCAAAATAATACAACCAGCTGGCGAAAGCCAGACTCAAAATAAAAGGAGAATACCACAGTCTGAGTGAAGGGTACAACGTCTATTTACAGCTCTCAATCTCACAGGGGATCTATTTATTCGGCGATCCCATTACCTCGATCCGCTGCCGAAGGCCTAGCAGCTCCTGCAGATGACTCTGCAAAATAAAGGAGAAGAAAGAAACAGAAAATAACAATGGGGGGTGAGAACTACCAGATAAACCAGCAGCCTCCCCTAGTGGGTAAAACCTCAACTCTGACGCACCCACTAGGACTACTAGAGGCAAAAGGGAGAAGTGGTAAAATACATAAGATGCTGAAACAGGAAAACTACCACTACTATGCTGTCCAAACTGTATGCATGCATCAGAAATAGTATCAGTCCAAATAAACCCAATCTAGTCACCAGTGACAACTGGTACTGCCTGCTCAGCGGAATCTGCACACAAGGCTCGAAACCGCGGGATCGGCCCGCACGGCTCGCATCCCAAAATAAGTATCAGACCGGCACACAAGGCTGGGTCCGAGAAAGCACACCTCCAGAGTGGCACTCGAGGGGAGCGACCCACACGAGTATCTCTGTCATCAGTATCACAAGTATCTCTGTAGCACATGTCTCACCAGTATCACAATATAGCAGGACTGGATCATAACTATGATCAAAGTGGGAATCTCCATCCACTACAGAAACCCAACCCCTAGCTGATGCAATAAACCAGACTCAACCCCAATCTGATACAAGGATAAACATCTGGTCAACCGCCTACTGTCCGCGGTCACCGCAATACCCCACAAATCCACAATCTAATGCAATCTCGACTACACTATCCCAAACCCCTGCTCATACTTGAGCAACAAGCATCTGGATGCAAAGGACAACAATGAAACATGTACAAATCCCAGGATGATAGTGTAGCAATAAATAGTGGCTAACCGGATGAGCAAGAAAGCATGCAATTATTTAAAAGCTGTAGAAAAGTGTCAAATATTATTTTAAAAAGATTGATTGTTATAAAAGTTATTCGCACAGTGTCCCAATATAAGTCATCATATAATTTGTGGGGTTATATTAAATTTTAGGAGAGTTCGTCCCAGCGGTTCTCATCAATTGTCCTGTTAGTAGTCCTGTTAGTAGTCCTGTTAGTAGTCCTGTTAGTTGTCCTGTTAGTAGTCCTGTTAGTTGTCCCAATGGTTCTCATCAATTGTCATATTAGTTTGTTCCAATTGTTCTTATCAATTGTCATATTAGTTTGTCCCAATTGTTCTCATCAATTAAATTTTAGGGGAGTTCCAGTAATCCCAGTGAGCTTGTCAAAAATGAGGTAAGCAACAACCGCCCACCTCGAGTAGCTCAAACTATACCCCAGGTAGTCTCCTGGTTGTCCACAGTCCTCAAATCCTGCAAATCAACGCTCCCGGTATAAATGCAAATCCCAGAAAGCACAATATTTGCTATTTTTCAAACAGCACAGGAAAAGAGGAGTTTTTCACCTCTATACAGTGCTTAGGAAAATCCAGAAAAATTACTGTTGCGTTCCTCGCGAAGAGTAGATCAAAATTGACTCATTAAACACCTTGATCTGATGCTCCTACGCCAAGATAAAAATCGGAGAAGTTGACACTGTCCAGAAATTTCCACAGCAAAAAGGGGGGTCAAAGAGACCTCGGGAAACATGCCAAGAGTGCGAAATGGAGCAAAGTGATTAACACGGAAATTGAAGCCTTACCTCCTAGGAACGCGCTGCCGCAAAAATCGTCCAAAAATTCCTCCTGGTTAGCCCACAGGGAATTTTCGACTGAACTGCGACGGGAAATGGGCCTAAAAATAAAACCGTCGCAGTGCGCCGCGTCGCAGATAACTCACTAACAGCATCTTCAAAAATTCTAAAATCTCTAGGAGAGAGAGAGGAGAGAGAGAGGAAGAAATCTTGTAGAGGGCTCAGATTTTAATTCTCTCTCTAAGGGCTCGGAAACCAAGGTGGGAATGAGAGGGGAGTGGGGACCTCTATTTATAATGGCCCAAGAGAATATTCGGGCTCCACACAGGATCCAGATCCGAACAGGAAACACCGAAATTGGCCAACCAGGGTGCGCCAAGTGTCCACATAACAGGGAACAGCCTGTGCAAGCCCTATCAAAAACTGCCACGTGTCCACGTGGTGCACGTGGTTGCTCCGCGCTCCGGGTTTTCCGGATCCTGTCAGCCAATAGGGGAGCGCCACGTGTCACCTTCCCACGTGTTTCTAGAAGCCGGCCAACCAATCGGGAGCCGCCACGTGGCACGGGGGGTATTCGGTGCTCTCGGTGCACGCCAGGCCCATGGACCGCCCACCCGCGCCCCCTGCCCGCTCCTGCCTCCGCTGCCCGCGCCGCCGCCCTCTGCCGCTGTGCCGCCGCTGCGCCGCTGCCCGCCGCCGCTCGCCGGTCGCCGGAACAGTAATTCCGGCGCCGGAGTTACTGTTCCGGCGTGAACAGTACCGTGGTGCCGAAAAATTAAAGTAAATATACCGTTTCGATCGTTTTCGCGCGCTGAGTCCAAATACGACGTCCATTTCACCAAATTCTAATCCGAAATTTTGCCGAAAGCTCCCGGAAAATTCCATTTGCTCCGATTTTCGCGCAGAGTCTATATTAAATGTCCAATTTCGATTCTACAAGCTCTGTTTCACCGAATAAGCTCCCCGCAGTCACTGTTTAACGTTGCACAGTTCCTGCGGGAGTCTGGATCATCACAATGTCGCCCGTAGGCAGCGCACACGCTGCGCGGCCATGCCGCGTGCGGCCCCGTCGTCCGTCGAGCGGCGTTACCGCCGCCGTTGCCAAGTTTTCGTCGTTACTCTTGGGTTTTTGGGTTCCGTAACTTACAGAATATCGTCAGTCTGACTGGTTGTTCTTTTGGGGGATTTTCTTAGGTCCAGTTGCCGATTGTGAGCGTGTTGCGGCTCCAAGCATTCTGGTCAGCACTTTTCGATGTGGGTACCTTTTGGCATTTCAGGTGTTTAGTCGTTCCCGTGTATTTCGTGAAATTAAAGTAGATGTTTCTTTGGTAAACTGTCTAACCCCATTGCATGAGAATCCTGTTTTATTTCTAACTGAGGCGACTGAGGTCGCGGTGCTGTATTACATGCCGGTTTCGGCTTATATGCTCATAATTGCTTACACGCACACCGGCGGTCTGGCCACCGCACAGTGTGTATTTTTTCGGAACGATGGTACGATTGCCCGTGTACCCCACAACTAGGGATGATGGGGACTCCTCACGGTGAGGCACTGCTTCTTGGGTAGTAGAGGGGTTGGAGGCACCAAGGAACGAGCACAGTAACTCTGGGGTAGGTGCCCAGCATGATTTTGACAGGGGATATGGCGATTCATGAGGGAGAAGTGGAATGCTCTGGTGTATCGGTTTGTTCATTACAGTATTATAGCATTTACTTGTTTATCGTCTACTTTATTAGTCACTGACTACCCACACTGTGACAGGTCCGAGCAGGGGTGGGAACCGGGACGACGGTGAGGCAGCGTTTAGAGGACCTTAGCCGTTTGAGGCTAAAGAACATTTTATTTACTTGCGGTTATCTTTTATTGTTTTTGGTTAGTAAGCTTGTGTTTGCTTGTTAGTAGAATAATGTAGATGTTGGGTTGAGATCCTAGCTTAGTGATGACATCGTGTAACTGAGTTTTCTTAGACTTATATGCGGCGTGTTTTCAAATAACAAAATGGTTTCGAAAATGATTTCAAACTAAGTGTCGTGTGGGCACTACTTTCCAAACTCGTGGATTTATCCTTTCAAGCTATGTTACCGCCTAAAAGAGATTGCGAAAACGTTTTGTAAAACCGGGTGTCGTGTGGACACTGTTTTTCAAACCTATGGATTTATCCTTTCATCCTTGTTGTTGTGATTATTGTTATGGTTAGGTGTGATCTCTCCTTATGATTGCTCTGTGATTGCATGGTTAAAGTACAAGTCGTGTTTGAAACGCCGTACATATACAAAGGAGACTCCGTCCGTTTGTGGAGTGAATTTGTATATGGGGCGGGTCTGGCGCGTACCGGAGGCGAGGTTAATTTCAAGAAAAAAATATACACGTTTTTCCGCTATTTTAGAACCTCCAGGGCGTGACACAAATAAAATCCACTCGGCCCCCAGGCGCGAGGACATAAGCACCCTGAACCCATGCCACCCCTCTGGCGATCTCACAATTTAAAAACCACTTTAAAAATACCGATTTTCCTTAAAACGGTTTTCTTGATTTTTAAAATGGTCTAGGTGCAACTATGATGCCAACTAACCATGAAATTTAGTGTCATACAGTACCACGAGTATACTAAAAATAATCTGGGGTTCCGATAAATTTTCTATAATTTTCTAGGCAACTATCAGATTTATCAACTGTAAAAAATAACATACTAGACATGATCAACATGCATACAGAAGCATTAGAGAGCATTCCATATAGTTTGGAAGAGTTTCCAACCCACCTAGAATGCTTTCCGTAGGCAAAGCCGAAGTCGGGGAAGCACCGGATCCTCAAACTGCCAAAACTACACCCCGCGCGCGCGCACACTGTCGAGTGCCTCGGAAAAATCCCCCGAAGCTCAAGCAACCTTCCAAGTCCTCAGCAAAATTTCCTACACGCTCCGGCCCTCTCCGCTGCCAGCTCACAGCACTCACGCATGCATGCATGCCCGTCGGCTCCGCGCAGTGCAACTCCACAAGCTCTCAGCCAAGCAGCACAAGCTGCTCCTCAAGGTGATGTGGAAAAAGAGAGAAGGAAAATAACCAAAACCAAGCTCAAATCTCACTCAAAATCCATCAAAGAATCCAAAAATCCAAACTTGGAACAACAGCCAACTTACCTCGTGTGCAGCCTGACGCGCGCGCGACTCCGCTCAACTCCTTCCCAACAGGACAAGCACCAACTTCAAGAACTCTCCTCTCTACTCTTCTCTTCTTCTCTTTTCTTCTTCTTTTTTTTCTCTGGTTGAAGTGGAGAAGAAGGAGGGTTGGCTGGCTATATAAAGAAGGTGGCGAGGTGCAAAGGGCAGCTGGGAGGTGAAAAGACGAAAGAGCCCTTGCTAAAAAATCCAACAATCTGCTTAATTCCAGGATTTTGGAGGCTGGGGTACCGGTACTGCAAGGTGGGTACCGGTACCCAACCCCCTGTTCCAGAACACGGGGCTCGGTTCCGGAACCAAACCAGCAGTTCCGGAACCGAGCATCCAGTTCCGGAACCCAAGCTCCAAAAATCCAACAGCAGGCTGAAGCTTCAGTTTCCGACGCCGCCAACTCACTTTTCACCCCAGAGGCTCCCGCATCGATCCGAAACCTCCCAAACTCCACTGTAATAATAAAATACACATGTCCCAAGTAGTTCCACTCACCATGCACAACTGCGGAGTCAGTGCTCTATATCCAAATCCAGTACTCTACAGAAAGTGGTAATGAAAGCGGTAAACTTAGTCTAGAAAAGCGGTAAATGCAGGTATGAAAGATATTGAAGAGCAGCGGTGGTCGCTGGCTTATGAGGTTGCAGGACTCCTTTTTCTTTGATGGTTCGGTTATTTATACCCATTCGAACCATGTGTATAACCGCCGATTTTAGTAATCGGCGTGATTTAAGGAAAATCATCGCATATGTCTCAACTACTTCCTTTTGAGTCGATTCTTCTCAATGGGATAGCAGTTGTTTTCCATCCATGTTCATCCCCTAAACGGTGCGCCGAAGCGTGACCTTCGGCGCTTTCCAATGCTGCGCGTCGCTTGCCTTTTCGGAGTTAGTTACGAGATTCGCGCCCGGATCTCGTACTCTTTCCTTTCAGGGTCTTTCTTTTTACAGCTCGAGCAGCCGAGAGTCCACCCTGGCCTCGCCTCTTTTTGCTATTCGACTGAGGCGGCCCCTTTGCCTTCAGCTAAAGTTGGTCTTGATCAAGGCGCGGGTTCCTCTTTGTTGACTCAATTTTTTATCGGCTGATATTCTTAGCCGATGGTATACGCCATGTGTCACTTCCTTAGGTGGCGAAATTTTCGACCTCAACAGGTACTTTAACATGTGTTGGGGCCAAAATGTGACTTGCATGCGATCGACCCCTTAGGGTGACCCTCCAGAGGTATCGAAATGCGCCGCGTGCCAACAATCAAGCGATCGGGCCGAGGAGGGATTCGCTCGACCAAGTTCTCCTCTTGTAGCTTCTCACGACCGCTCGACTGAGGACAGCTGAAGCGGGTTTACGGAGGTACAGAGGGATCGCCGATTTTGACTTATGATAGTCGAACTGGGTAAAGAGATAAATGTACGGCTAATGAACTGATTATAACATTAAAGCGCAAGAATCACCAATAAAGACACGGTTGATTGACCGGTTTACACTCTAAAGGGAAAAAACAAGATAAAGACACGGTTGAGCCGATTTACATTTTATATTGATAAAAGAAGAGAATACAAGTGATAAAAAGAGATAGAAGGATTACAATTAAGTTTACTCCTAGAAAAATAGTAAAAAAGAAGAAAAAAGAGTTAAGTTACCCTACTCCTAGATATGAAGAAAAGCTAGGGTGGTACCGGGCTTACAAGATTGTCGGACCTCGTTTCCTTCGATGGTTCGAGTATTTATACATATTCTGAACCATGTTATTAGGCGCCGATTTGAATTATCGGCGTAATTTGTGGGAAGTTATCAAAAAATCCTCAACTACCTCCTTTTGAGCCGATTAGCCTCAATGGGACGGTAACAGCTTCCCGTCTAGGTTTATCCCCCGATTATTGCGCCGGGGCATAATTCTCGACGCTTTCCAATGCTGAACGCCGCTTGCCGTTCCGGGTTGGTTGCGAGATTTGCGCCCAAATCTCGCATTCTTTCCTTTTGAAGTCTTCTTTTCATCGGTTTGAATCCCCGCACACTGCCTCCGATTCTTGCCTCTTCCATCGATTGATCAAAGAGGTTTAGTGGACGCTGTCAGCCGAAGTCGGTCTTGAGGGATCCGTGACTTCTTTCGTCATCGGCTGTTTCTCCTGTCGGCTGATACCCTCAGCCGATAACGGGTGTAGTGTGTTGTGCTTCTACATGACTGGCACCGATCCAGATTAGGACGTGGGCCCTTCTTCGGTTGGACTTCCCTATTAGCTGATGCTTTCAGCCGATAGCATACGCCACGTGTCGCTTTCTTGTATAGTGAAAAATCTGGTCTAAACAACATGTAAATGGACCCATTGCCCACGGACGACCAAGAAAATGAATCATCACCCTCTATTGGCCCAAATGAGTCTGGCGAGGCGATACCCTTTGCACCTATATGGAACAATAGATAAGAGGCGACATTGGAAATGATGCAAATTTTAAATTTTTACATTAACATGCTTTGCATATGCTGTATCAACTTATTTTTCTTCTCTTCATCTTGAACTAATTTTGTGTTGTCATTATTTGTAATTGGAGTATTTTTTTTATATTTGCATTGTTACTTTCATTCATGAGTTGCTCAAAGTCATTTCAATTTAAAAACTTTGTTTCATTTAAATGTTGAGTTAAATAGTTGCATATTTTCAATATAATGTCTGTTCTTCATCTTGTCTTTCAGCTATATTATACCATCTAAAGATGGGGGTATGGTAAGAAATCACTTGAAATGATCCTTAAAATACAGCCCCACCCTTAGATATATGGAGGTGTAGGATATACATCCCTTTGGAGTCCACATGTAGCATTGCTCATAAATAATTAGTCTAGAAAATGCAGCATGCCTATGGTTTTCCGTGCAAATTTTCCTTGCTGTTGAGAAAGTAGGCTTCGTCTGATTTCAATGAAACCTACTAAGGCCTGCTTGATAATCTGCTGTTCAGGCCTGTGAAAGCTGCGATTTGATCTTAAAGGACCCAAAATTAAGTATCAGATATTTAAAGTCACAATATAATTTTTCAATATATATGAATCTAAATAAGAATAAAACAATTAGGAAAATCTATTCATTAATAAATAAACAGTGGGAATTTGAGGCCTATGCGTGGGTGATTGGTGGTTTTGTTCACTAAGGTAGTACTGTTTGGTTCCGAGAAAATAAATTTAGAAAAAAATTATTTTCTTCTTGGAATAGTTTGCTATTTCGGAATAACTAGAAATAAAAAAAAATATAGTGTTTGGTTGATTCATTTGTTGGAATAGATAAGAATAGTAAAATAAGATCTTGGTTAAATTTATAAAATACTAATTTTATCCTTATCATTCTTCTATAAATAGGACTAATAATAGACAAGACATTCTCAATACTAATAGAATATTTAATACACTATTTTTATTTTTTTGGATTAAATTTTATGTTAATTTAATTTGATTCTATTTTAAATTATGGGTTTAGGGACATTTGAAGAGTAGATAATTAAACTAAATAATTTCAGCAAATCAATTCACTATTTAATTAAACCAAAGTTCTAAAAATTTACAACAAACTTTTTAATTATATATAATTAAATATTATAACAAAGGACAATACTAATTAAAAATTGAGCAATGCTATATATACACCCCAAAGGGGTGTACTACACCTTGGCACATCTAAGGATGGGGGTGTATTTTAAGGGTCACTTCAAGTGATCCCTCACCATACCCCCACCCTTAGATGGATAGGGATATAGGATGTACACCCTATTCGGGTGTACATGTAGTATTTTCTATTATTTATTGATATCTGACCAAGTTCTTTTGAAGTTATAGCCTATCCTTTGTAGGCTTGCACATGAAGGCCTAATTGGACTTCAAGAAGCCACTTACTAATATCCAAAGGTCTACTTGTGCTCCCAGAATACCCGACTGCATTCATTTAGGGGACATGTTCACCTCAAGATTTTGTTGCCCTAAGTGAAAGAATTTTAAGTGACAAGATGATGTATGGCGAAATATCTGGACACAATAATTTAAAATAATCTCCAATCATAACATAGTATACTCCTCCAATTCATGCCACTCCTCTGTACCTTGTACTAATTTAACGTTTCACAAGCAATAGGAACGATGTAATGTTCTAATGGCACTATTAGGTACACTATATGCAGTCTAAGCTTTTACATATATGCAAAACCTTAGAAACTGAGGTAAATCATGGTTTAATAGATTACAGAAAATACTAGAACTCTAGAAGCAATAGTAAAAATATTGATTGCTGATAGAAAGTCAACCAGCTCACAAAGAATAACGAGTTAATTTTAGAGAATTTGAAGCTCAAATACAGATGAACCCAAATCTTTTACAAACGACCCCACTAAATTATAAATGTAGAAATTACCCTATATTTGTACACGTAAACATCACGCGGGACAAGAGAGAAATATTTGAAGTGAACATGGTGATTTATTTACCGTGTTTAGAATAGTATATGAAATGAATCACCGTCTTCACTTAAAATATTTCGCATAGGGCGCCAAATTTTTTGAGGGGACTAAATGCGAAAAAGGCCCTGGATACATACTTCACAAAGCTACTGTAAGGTTGAATGAAAAATGAATAAAACTTCACAAAGCAGCTGTAAGGTTGAATGAGAAATGAATAAAATGGACCAACAATATGATTTGGTGTTCTAGCGAACTAAGAAGAACACTTGCAACCGAGCAGAATATTGCAACAACATCCTTCTTGTAGGTCAACCTTTATCTTATGAATTTGGCTTACATCTAACCATCAACGTCAAAAACTCAATTTTTCTGTTTTGAGGTAGGAGATCTCCCAAGGATATCCTCAGATTCTGATCAAGGATGAGGCCAATATCAACTTGTTATCATTTGTGAATTTTAAAACAAAAAACAAATAAATTAGTTCCCAAATAAAAAAAAAGCTACAGCTAGGTGCCTAACTGTGGTCTCATTACATTCAGTATATTTTTGACTCCTCAAAGTTTATTATAAGACTTGATGATTTATGCAGATTTCAAACTAGTCGAACTTACAAGTAGTTTTTGTTCTAAGATATGATTCACAAGACTCTGTGCTAGTCAACTTACAAATAGTTGAAGCAGAAGTCAAACAAATAAAAAAATAAAAAAGCAGATTCAAGTCGAGAAACTACAAATTAGTTGATATGAAATAGCTCATCTCAAGCAACTTCTTATCACTTACTAACCAAGTTGGCCATTAGATAAAAGAAATTTTCAACTGCAGGACCATTTGATCAGCGTTCTGATAGTATAACCAATCAAGTCACAACAACAAATTTTTTTGTTTCTTCACTGCCTCAATTGAAGTTTCTTTTACATTTCTAAATGTGAATTTGGGAACCGGTAAATAAGGCCACTACCACTACTAATCTAGTCAGGTATATTCAAAGTTTAAATAATCAAAAGTTTATCTGCTTTACTGTGGTCTGATATTGTTGCTTATAAGTTATAGAGCAATGCTACCTATACACTAAAAAAATGGATGTAAATCTTACACCTTGCTCACCCAAGGGCCTATATCTTCACACTTGTCTTATCAATATTTTTTATAATATTAAAAATCAAAAAGGTGTGTAAGATTTACACCTTACTTTTAAGTGTACAAGTAGCATTTCTCTAAATTTTATTCATTAAAAGTCTATCCAAGCAACCTGGTTAGGTTTCATGGGAAACATCACACCTATAAGTTCACCTTCCAATGGGTTTACAAGAATTTCCATCAAGGCACGAGCATTTGGCAAGTACATAGATGTTGTGACCTAGTTAGAAAATTTGAATGCAATTTAAGTCTTGATGAAATCCAATTAAAACTACTTGGGGCAAGTAGTTAGTTTGTATATAAATTAATTCAGATGGTTTTGAAACAAGACGACTCATACTTCTCTATTTTGAGATTTATTCACATGCATATTTGAGTTTGTTGTTTTCAGGACTAATAATTTGATTCAAAATTGGATTAAGTGGTGTAATCTGTAATCCCGATGGATAAATTTAGATTCAGATTTGAAGAGATTAAACTTGGGTGTATCGTAAATTGCAGCCTTGATTAGTTTAGGACAATATAAGACTATTGATTAGAAAGCATTACAAATAGGATAAGAGCGTCAACAAAGGTAGAGAGGGAGAAAAAGAAGTCATGAATTTGCCTAAGGTAATGAAAGTTAAATTCTTTTGGTCCGGACTTTCTTACTTCCTTTTCTTCTCTCTTTTCTCTTTCTCGGTCATAATTTATGCCATGGTTGAAGCCACATCGTGGGAAGGAAACCATGACGCCACAGCTTTCTCCACAAAACTTTGTAGGCTTATATCCGGAACATTTCAAGGGGTAGCCACTGATCCCAAGTACTCCCGATGTAAATTTCAAGAGTAGGTGCAGGTTATGTTCACGTGTCTGTAAACATTGCTAATTTATTGGTTTAGTTAGATTTCTTTTGAAACCTTGGAATTTGAACAGAGACATTAAGGGTTACAAGACACTTTATTTACATATGATGAGAAATTAAATAAGGAGTTCTACTTAGGTTGGATAATAAGGATGGCTTTCAATCAACTTTACATCTTACTGTACAATTCCATTGGGTAATGCTGAATGATTTACACTATTTATAGATTTAATTTGTTCTTAAATTGTTTTGATGGTTGGATTAACAAGGCTCTTAGGTGGCTATCATTCAACACCTCCTTATGGTTATCCGATGCAAAGCCCCCAGTAGATACAAAAAGTTGCTTGTTGATGGAATTGATTAATTAGCCAATTGGATAAAGCTTCGAGTTTTCAAACATAAACTGTAACCTATCCAAACTCTTGGCATTATAGTACTACCAATAATTATGCTGCTTGCTTCATCAGTCAGCGAGCAAAACAAATCCACCAATCACCTATCATTGGCCTCAAGTTCCTACAACTTTTTTATTGATAAATAGACTTTCCTAATTGTTTTATTTATTCTTATTTAGATTTAAAAGAATTGAAAAATTATATAGTGGCTTTAAATATCTAATATATATTTTTGTGTCTCCTTAAGATGAAATTCTCTCTTAGACTGGCCTGTACAGCAGATTCTCAAGGAGCACTTACTAGGTATCATTGAAATCAGATGAAGCCCCTACTTTCTCAACAGCATTAAAAATTGATACAGAACACTGCATACATTCTGCATCTTCTACACCAATTATCTTTTGAAATCCTGACTTTATTCGTATAGGAGATATCTTCTTCTCAAAATTTGTTTATCTATGCAAAAGAATCTAAGATGATAAAATATTTACACAAATTATTCACAATAATCTCCAATTATAACATAGTTGGCTCCAATTCATGCTCGGCATCCTCTATATCTCAGGCTAGTTTAACATTTAGCTAGCAATAGGAATGACGTAAGAAGTAATAATACACTATACGCACACCTAGTTTTTATGTATATACAAGTTCCTAGAAACTGCAGTAAATCATGGCTTAATAGATTACAGAAAATACTAAGAAGCAACAATACATGTATTCATTGCTGATAGAAAGTGGATGAGCTCACAAAGAATAACAAGTCGATTAGAAAAACTGATGCTCAAGTATGGATAAACCCAAGCATGGATACATATTTGACAAAGCAACTGTAAGTTTGAGTAATAAATAAATAAAAAGGATCAACAATATTGCAAATTACTCATTTGACAAGATAACTTCAGTAGCAATAAAAGAGATAAATATGATTTGATGTTCCAGCGAACTTACAAAAACACTTGGCAACCAAGCATCAGTACTTGGCAAGATAGTGCGACGGCCTCCTCCTGATAAGCATCCCCCAAGCAAAATCTTTGCCAACTAGAGTTTAGTCTTTAAAAGTAGATCAATTCGACCATTTCATGATGAATTATTAAACAAGACACTAAGAGAGCATCCTATTGAGGTATGAATCTGATCCATTACAGAAAAGAGTAGTATCCCTCAATTTCCATCTCAAATTATTTACTCCTACTTCAAAAGCTCCTTGCTTATTTCTCTTCAAATATTAATCTAAATCGTAATTGGAAATCCCTTTGAGCCAAATTGCTGTCTTGCCTTTCTCGTTGAAGACAGATGGTTGAGCCATTTAACCAAACAGCTGGTGAGCACTCCTTAAATAAACTGAGATTCAACCCCTAAATCCAAATCACTTCCCTTATCTTCACCATCCCCAAAATCCTTAGTTGGAGCAATTAGACCGTTTCATGATTAATTGTCAAACAAGAAAGCATCTTGCTGAGGCATGGATCTTGTCCATTGCAGAAGAGAGTGGCTACCCTCTTCCATTTTGAACCATTTATTCCGACTTTAAGGAGTTCTTTGCTCGTATCTCTTCCGAATGATCAAAAAGAAATCCCTTGAGGCATGAATCTTGTCCATTGCGGAAGAGAGTGGCTACCATCTTTCATTTCAAACCATTTACTCAGACTTTAAGAAGTCCTTTGCTTGTATCTCTTCAGAATGATCAAAAAGAAATCCTTCTGGATCCAAATTGGAATCACAAATCCCTTCAAACCAAATTGCCATCTTGCCTTCCTCTTTCGAGAAGGCAGATCAGTCAGCCCTTTAACCAAACAGTTTGCAGGCATTTCTCAGTCGATATACTGAGCCTCAACCCCCGAGTCTGAGCCACTGCCCTCATCTTCATCATCCCTGAAATCCCCACTCACAGCACCGCCACTGCCGCCACTGCCCCTGCTAATGCCACTGCCGCCCACCTCTCCCCATCCCCTCCCCATACTGGTCAGCATCCGCTCCAAGTTGGCCTTTTTAGGGCTCCTCAGCAGCAGCTCGTCGAACTTCCTCCTCGCCAGATACAGCTCGTTCGGCTCGACCAGCTCCCCCTTCCAGTATGCCTCCCTGAGGAACACCGTGTGCAGCTGACCCTGATTCCCCCGCGTCGATACGTAGAATATCCCCTGGTACTGCAGCAGGAACTCCTTGAGCTTCTTCGGGAGCCCCATCGCCTGCCGGAACTGCGCGATCCGCTCCAGCGTCGTCCGCTTCTCGACAGTGAGCGAGAGCAACTCGTGGATCGTCGCGACCGCACGCTTCTCCATCCGCCGCCGGGCCTCGAGCGACCGGAGGTCGTACCCGGACACGTCCTCATAGGGGGACCAGTAGGGCAGCCGCTGCCACTTCCACACGGCGATGCGGTAGAACTTGCCGATCTTGAATCCGGGGGGGAAGCGGATCGGGAACGCGAAGCGGGCGTCCTCCTCGGCGCCGGCGCCGGCGCCGCGGGCGGCGCGGTACTCGCGTTCGCGGGCGCGCTCGACGGCGGGGACGGCGAGGTCGGGGGGATCGGAGTCGTGGGGGACGAACTCGACGTACTTGGAGCGGGGGCAGTCGGCGTCGGGGGAGACGGCGAGGCGGAAGAGGGAGGGGTGGGAGAGGATCACGGATTGCTCGAAGTCGTCGGGGAGGCCGAGGTCGCGGCGGAGGAGGCGGACGTGGTCGAGGCGGAGGCGGCGGAGGGGGGAGGAGAGGAGGAGGAGCCGGCGGAGGCGGAGGAGGGCGGAGGGCAGGAGGGAGGAGAGGGCGATGGACTCGAGGGAGAGCTGGGAGGTGGAGCCGGGGGAGGGGCGGGCGAAGAGGAGGCGGCGGACGGGGTGGAGGAAGAGGTGGAAGGCGTGGGGGTGGCTGAGGAGGAAGCGCGGGGCGGAGAGGGAGGGGAGGGAGAGGTTGCGGCGGGCGAGGAGGTCGAGGCGGGAGACGGGGAGGGAGGCGGAGGGGCCGCCGTGGGAGAGCAGCAGGGAGCGAAGGGCGAGGGCGAGGCGGGACTTCTTCTGGACGTCCATGATGCCGTCGAAGGAGTGGTCGCGGACGCGCTGGAGCTTCCGGGGTAGGGAGGTGGATTGGGAGTAGGAAGCGGAGGAGGAGCAAGGCGTCAGGAGGAGGGAGCGGAGGATGAGTAAAGGGTGGGAGAGGGGGGTTTTGCTCCAGCAGGCAGCCGGGAAAGGGGGCATTTTTGGTTGTTTTTTTTTTTTTTGTCTCTTGGTTCTGGCCCCTCGAGGTGTTTGAGGTTATTCCTCGAAGAATATTTTCGGCGCCTGTGAGGGGGAAGAGGAAGACCACGGATGGTAAATTGTCGGGTCGGATTCGTATCATTTTGATTCAATAATGTTTTTCAGTCCGGTTCAATATGAAAGTTTGGCTAAACAGTGAGAAAAATAAATTCTGCATAATTAATTTTAATTTAAAAAATTAATTTTACCTAAAAGCTTTGGGCATTGGAAATCTTACATATAGGCAGTGTTTGGTAAGAGAAAAAAAAAAAAAAAGAGGAATAAAGATATTTATTCCTCTAATTCCTGCCAAACAAAGATTAAATATGTAGGAATACCTTATTCTAGTCAAATCAGATAATTTCTGGATATTCCAAAATTACTCGTTAAAAAATATTCTTCACAGACCTTGGAATTGATTTTCTTGGCATTTTATTCTAGGGGCAGGTTGAGATAAAATTAGTCTCGTACCGCGTGCACGCCAACTCTCAAGCTTATCGCCTCTCTGTTGAAGCCCTTCCTCATCTCCCTCTTCCTCCCATTTCATCCATGCAGCAGACTTCGTCTCTCTTTCCTCTTTACTGCAATTTGCCAACCACCCTGTAGAGAAGGCTCGTCTCTGCCTCTTTCTCTCTCCGATTTACTCCAGTTTACCAGCTAATATTAACCTCTCACAAAAAAGGGTCATCTCTCAAGCCCTTCTATTTACTTCGGATGCTCTGCTAACTCTCTTCCCAAGGTAGTTAGTGCTATCTTTTTTCTCTTTACACTACCGCTCTGGTTCGTCATCGCATCTTTCCCACGCCAGATATTCATCATCGTCCCTCTTTATGCCATATCTTACCTACTGAGGTCGGCGGATTTTCAGTTGTGAGTGAAAAACTCGCTTAATTAAAAACGTATGGTATTCCAACACTTTGTTCAGTCACCCTCTCACCTACCCTTACCATATGAGGAGTATTTGTTGTAAATCCTGCATTTAAATGTGAGGCGATATCACTCCACGGGAGAGCAGTATGTATTTTCATAAATTTGGGATATCTTTTCCGATCTTGATGTCGGCTTGATTTGTCAAGTCGCATCTAGAGACTTCGATTATCTCCTCCTTCCACCTGCATAGGTAAGGCATGCTCCCAATGTCACGCCCCGGGGTCGAAACTGCGACCCGGGCTCGCCAACAGATCCGCCATCTGTACGGAAACTGTCGTACAGACAAAGCGTCTACCCTGCAAAAGATCTATAGCTAAACATGTATCAGAGCTGAAAAAGAAACTAATAGCTATGTCATCAAACACCGAACATCTGATATAAGTAAAATCTCAGTATAATGTTTCTCAGCTATAAAAAGTAAATGAAATCCTCACTGGTCTCTCAGAATGTCCAGTACAAAAGTGGAAACATAAAAATATCGGGTACATCTACCTCTGACTCTCAATGCTGGTAAGGAACTAATCGGCCACGTCCTCACCTCGATCAGCTGTCTCCGCGCGAGCTAAGCCGGAACAGCAACCTTGGTACACCTGTCACCGCAGCGGGTGTGAGATCTACTGCAGAAGGTAGATCCCAGTGGGTACCGTCACCAATATCCACGGTATGCCCACTAAGTCTACCGGAGGCAAAACAGATAGGTATGCAGATAGATAGATAATGGGTAAGCTGAAAGAAAACTACAGCTAACATGTCTCAATCATAAAGCTCAAGAAACTCTACCAATAATATGATATGCATACACACGCTACTGCTAATATGCCTCAAGTACCATGCTCAAAGGAAAACTCATCTAAGAACATACTATGCATACACCACTCGCACACGAGGTGCTCAATCGACCCAATCGAGCTGACTGCTACACCGGGTCCAGTCAAGCCTGCGCCTCCCTAGTATATCAACATAGGGTGTCCAATCGGACTAACTCGCTATCGAAAAGTGGCACATGCAGGCTATAGTTGAAATCCACGCTCTCTCTCAGAACGGGATGGACTCAAGCTCCTCACATCTCGCACAACGGTCAAAGTACTCTTAATGATCCGGGACCACCGTCAACCCCACGGTTCCCAACAACACTAGCACTGGTCTAACACAGCTATAAGACACCCCTCAGCCCCCAGGCATGAGTGCAACAATAAAAGTACCTGACCAAAGATAACCCAATCAATCCACCAGTAAAAATCGGTACTGCCTGCTCTGCTGTCGAACTCAGTAACTGATCGGCACACGGCTCGATCTCAAAGTAAGTAACGGACCGGCACACGGCTCGGTCAAAATATAAGTAACAGACCGGCACACAGCTCGGTCAAGCCAACCTCCGGAGTGGCACTCGAGGGGAGCGACCCGCACGAGTAAAGTGTCTCAGTAACAAGTATCTCTGTCAAGTATCTCAATATAGCAGGCTATGATCCACGATCAAATAGATCGGAAACTCAAATGCTCAAACGACACAACTCGGTCGGGAAAACCCTCCACGACTCGATCAGGAAGTGCCCAACACTCTCACAGCTATGTCGGAGAACCACCTCCCCGACTAAATCTGATATGCACGACCCATAATCTAGAAAACCTCATCGATCCCAACAAAAAGCTCACACTCACATGACACTAGAAACTCATCTCACAAATCTCTAAAAATCCATTCGGCCCCCTGGCACGAGTATACAAGCATAACGGGCCACCTGGACCTATGTCATACCCCTGGCGAACTCATAATTTAAAAACCACTTTGAAAATGCTGATTTTTCTTAAAATGGGCTTTCTCGATTTTTAAAATGATCCAGGTGCAAATATGATGCCAACAAAAATGAAATCTAGTGTCATATAGTATCAGGAGTATGCTAAAAATGATCCGGGGTTCCAATGAATTTTACAGAAAATTCCAGGCAACTATCAGATTTAGTAATAGTGAAAAATAACACTCTAGACATGAACAAACTGCATTCAGAAGCATTAAAGGACATTTCGCAAATTTTGGAAGAAATTCCAACCCACCTGGAACGCTTTCCGCAGGCAATTGCTGAAGTCGGTGAAGTGCCGGAACCTCGAACGGATGAAACTCCGAAAATCGCACCGCGCGCGCGCACCCTGTCGCGTACTTGGAAAAATCCCCGGAGTTCGAATAAAAATCTAGAGTCCTCTACAAAAAATCTCGCGCGCCATCGGCTCGCTCCTCAGCCAACATGCAACACACCCAATGCTCCAGCACAAAATAAGTCCACCTCACAAACTCCATGCTCACTTCACAATTAAATTACCAGCTCACATAATTAAATTACATAATTCCAACATAATCTTAAGCTAAAATTCAACTTGATATACCTCCCAATTTAGACATAATTACAAGTTGAAACCAAAAGGAAAATTATCCATCATGCTTCTGAGTTTACAAATATCCATTTGAGTTAACTCTTACAACAAGTACTAACCACGAAATTAAAGCCAACACTCAATTAGGTACATAAGTCATTCCCAACTTACATGCAGATTTTTAGCAACAATGTACTACAAAGAGGGCTAAAGATGGTATATCAATTCTTATCCAAATTCCAAGATTAAGGTATCAAATTGTTCCTCTTGAAGTCTAGAAAATTACCCAACTTGAAATTCACCATTTCACAAAGAGGAGAAAAAGATATCCCAAAATTACCACATGCTGTCCAAAACTGCAATCTGAACAAAGGGCTTCAAAGATGATGAAATTTACCTGATTTGTAGCAAGATTTAGCCCTCCTCTTCAACATGAAAAATGTAGGTCTCTGAGTCCTGGTGAATTCCCCGCAAAAATTAGCCTAAAATTCCACTTCTTCAGTCCTAGAGAGAAAAACACTGAACATTGCTCAGAACCACATCCAGAATCTCAGCTGTGCACAAAAGTCTCAGAAATGGTTCAATTTACCTATTTTAATATCCAAATTTGAGAATCCAGCAAATACAAAAGTTGAAGATCCTTAAATCCTGAAAAATTCCCATAAAAAACCAACTCAAAATTCCACTTGTACATCCCAGGGGAGTAAAAACACTAACCTGTGCGCGGAATCCCAAACTGAAGACATATGGTTCAAAGATCACTAAATTTGCCTGACTTAAAGCTCCAATTAGCTCCCCTCTTCAATACGAAAGTTGAAGGTCTTGAAGTTGTGAAGAGAATCCCACAAAAATCATCCCAGAATTCCACTTCTACAATTTTGGAGGTCTCCCGGAAGAAAATGCGACGAAGTGGTCAACTCCAATAGTGAACTTCAAGTTCCAATCATGGAGTTCTTGGGTGAAGAAGATGATGGAAAATCCCCCTCCAGCTACAAGCAGCAAGCAATGTACCCACAAGATCCAATGAGAAACGGCTAAACATAATACGAAGAAGAAACAACAAAAGCCCCAAGCCCAAAAACTGTACACACCTGAGAAAAACAACGCGCGCGCCGCGCTCACCGCTCGGCCCCTCGAGGCTCCAAGTAGTTGGTCCACACCACCTCCACCATCTCATCCCTATTTCCACCATTATTTTCCTCTTCTTCTACTTCTTCTCTCTCTTTCTCCCTTGCTTTCTTTCCTCTGTTGCAGGTTGGAGGAGAAGAGGTGGCGTGGCCACCACTTAATTAGTGGTGGCTACTAATTAAGGGTGGAGGGGAATATAATTAAATATTCCCCCACAACAAAAATATCTACACCCTTAATAGAAAATCCATTAAATCCATTCCCCCTTTCAATTAATTCATTTCCTTTCTTTAATCCGATGCACACAAGAAACATGCAACAACATTAAATTAATTAAATAATTAATTAATTCTCTTTTTAGCTAATTTCAAGTCACTTTTTGCCTTCGGAGTCTCCGCACCGGCCCGAAACCTCCCGAACTCCGCTGTAATCTGAAAATACACATGTCCACAGCTTTTTCTCCTCAAAATGCTCAACCGTTGAGTCGGCGTGATCAATCCAAAAACCGGCTCCAAAATTGCCGACCCCAACTCACTTTTTGCCTTCGGGTTCTCCGCGCCAGTCCGGAACCTCCCGAACTCCGCTGCAATCATAAAGTACACCTGATCCAAGTGTTCCCAATATTTCTGCACTCCACTGTGAAGTCGAGGCTTTCCCCGAAACCAGTCCTCTAACGGCGGACAATGCCCGGAAAACCCCGAATCGACCTGGGGCTTCCGCGTAGATCCGAGTCGACCCGAACTCATCTGTAATCCAATATGAAACACGCTCGAAGCGATTTCTCTGCACCACGCCATCTTACGAGGTCGATGCGCCATCCGAAATCCCGGTATTCTACACTCTCCCCTCCTTAAAAGGGTTTCGTCCCCGAAACCTGAATAAATCCATACACAGGAGGGTAACTCAAACAAATGGGGATAGGAGATTCCCAACTCATCCTCAGTCTCTTAGGTGGTCGTCTTAACTCAATATACTGGCACCACTGAACCTTCACCGGGTATAATCCAATTGCAAAATTCCTCAGTTCCACGAGCAAGAATTGCACCGGTTGCTTCCGACAGCTCAATTCCTTGTCCAACTCTAAAGAAGCAAAACCCAAAACATGTGGTGATCAAATAAACTTCTTCCGGCCAGATAAAAGCTCGCGGACCAAGTTCCCCGCGTACACTCAAATCTACAAATCCCGAATCGACCTGGGGCTTCCGCGTAGATCCGAGTCGACCCGAACTCATCTGTAATCCAATATGAAACACGCTCGAAGCGATTTCTCTGCACCATGCCATCTTGCGAGGTCGATGCGCCATTCGAAATCCCGGTATTCTACACCCAACCCCTTAAATACGGATTCACTATGCTCCTACTCAACCCCTTGAGGCAAAAAAAAAAACATTTGAGATAATTTGGGGCTTTCGTACTCAGACCTTCTACTTGTCTCGCAGTTTTCCTTTTCAATCCTGCAGAGGTGAGGTTTCCAAAATTTATTTCAGCTCTACCATATTGCTATTGCATGCATTGGGTTTATTTAGCAGTGATGCATAGTGGATTTCGGATGTATTAATGGCTTGGAGGTGTAGATTAATTTCTATGCAGCTGCCATGGTGATACAGATGATGACCCATTATTGCTGAGCAATATGGCTTCTGCCATAAACATTGTCCTGTCAGTATGGCAACATACCATATTTTGGACAAAGTTTTTTAATACAGCTGTTAGCAAACATCTATACTATTATATTGTGCTTCATGCATGTGACACCCCCGAAATTTGGATTAGTCCTCTATATAAATGATATAATAGGACTAAAATCTCTAACCCGGCTATAGCATTTTGGATGGTAGCAAGATCCAAGAGGAACATGAGAGTTAAGCGTGCTAGAGCTAGAGTAGTTCTAGGATGGGTGACCCCCTGGGAAGTGGGGCGTCACAGTTGGTATCAGAGCCATTCACCAGCCGGAAATGTGAGATGAGTCTCGGCTGAGCCAGGGTTATATAGCGGGTAGAGCGAGGCTCCCCGGCTAATGACCGTTGTGAGTGGAGTACAGCTCCTCACAAGGTCGGCTAAGGCTAGCGAGACGAGTCTCACATCGCCTGGTGCTTGTGAGTGTGCTTGAGCCTGACGTGGACGTCAGGGCTTAAAGGGGGGAAGAATGTGACACCCCCGGAATTTGGATTAGTCCTCTATATAAATGATATAATAGGACTAAATCTCTAACCCGGCTATAGCATTTTGGATGGTAGCAAGATCCAAGAGGAACATGAGAGTTAAGCGTGCTAGAGCTAGAGTAGTTCTAGGATGGGTGACCCCCTGGGAAGTGGGGCGTCACAATGCAAGATATTGAAGTAGTAGAAAACTAACAGAAAACTATATGCACATATACAGGATGGGAGTAGTGGAAACTAAACAATTTGGCATTATAAGCTATAATTGCTCCTAATCTTATCTAATGGATTTCATCTTGTGCAAAATTTGCATTTACTTCAGATGGCCCCTCAAAACAAGGTGGCTCAATGTATTATAAGAAACATGCTGATATAATCGATGTTGCCTCAACTGACACCCAAAGCATTGAAATATCTGGTCAAAATACCTCAAAACGTGGAGTACGCTACGGAAATTGGACTTTGATTATGGACTCAGCAATATTGAACTTAATGACTGAGGAACATGTTTTGGGTAATTTATTAATGGAAGTTTTACAACATTGGCTTGGAGCAGAATTGTTCATGATTTTAATGAGCGAACAAAACTCAGTTTTCTTAAAAGTCACTTACAAAATCGGTTGAAAGTTTTGAAGCGCCAATTTGTCATGTACCAAACTTTAGCTAACAAGAGCGAGTGGGGGTGAGATTATGATCGCAATATTCCAACCACTGGTGTTGTGGGTTATGAGATCCAAGGTTCTAAATAGAGAAAAAACCACCTAGAGGGGGGGGTGAATAGGTGTAAACAATAAAACTCAGAAATCTTTACGTAAAAAATAACCCATGCGGAAAATAAATAAAGTACGCAAGATTTTACGTAAAAAAACTTCATCACATGAGTAAAAAACTACGGGACCGATCACACAGAAAAATTCACTAAGATTAAACACGTACAAGGTGATATAACGCAACACACGACTCAACCTTTTTTCATACGCTCTAAGTAGATCTTCTCCGCAGTCCACAACGCGCCTCGATCACACGATTTGCGTCCAACTTCGAATCCACGAAATCTAACGTCGAATCCACGACGTCCAACCGAATCCACGGTCTTCACCAATTTGGCACGAGTCGATCACACGAACGCACCTCGCTCCGAATCCACGAAGTCGATAACACCTTGAATCACAAGGCCATGCAAATCCACGTGTCGATTTTCCTTTCAGAAATCGTTGTTTGTTTATTGGTGGTGATGATATTTGAATATTAGATCATTATAGATGTTAAGGATTTTGTTTTGGCGTATTTCGTAAAGTGGTATAAGTCTTGAAGATTGAAGATGGAGAATTGTGGATCAATTACACCAATCTCAAGAAGAATGGATTCGGAATGATCAGATACGTTTAACTAAATAATTTTGGTGATCCGAATACATTTGTGTAGTTTAGAAACACTTGGATAAGTTTTCATTGCATAAAAATAAAAAACTAGGCAAGTTGGATGTTCAGGATCCGGATCAGACCATTCCAGTCCCGACCCCGAACATAGTTTAGTTCATGCGGAATTCCAGTCCGGACCTCCCCTGTTTCAGTCCTGACCCCGAACTATGTGTTTGCTGAAATCGCATGAACAGTCCGGATCAGGAAATTCCAGTCCGGACCCCGAACCGTTTTTTCAGGAAAATTGCTGAAAAAAGACGACAGTCCGGATCAGCCAAATCCAGTCCGGACCGCCGTGCGGGAAAAATTCTGTTAAGTCAGTTTTTTATGCTTATCTCTTTCTAAAGGTTTCTAACCTATAAATAAACCTTAATTCCATCTTTTAGAGACACGGAGAATTAATCGAGATAATCGATAAATTATAGAAAAATCCATAAATATAGAGAAGAAAGGAAAACATGATTAAATTCATGTTTCTTCATATATATTGTTCAATTTGATTCTAGGGTTTCCAAACTCCTATTTTTCGTAGAATCAAATTGAAGAATACTTAGATGGTATTTCCTTATCTATCTTTGATCTAAGTATTCGGAGGATTGTCACTAAACAAAAACAACGATTTTACCAAGAATCGGCGTGAGGATTCGCGTGGCCTTGTGGATTCAAGGTGCTACCGCTCTCATGGATTCGGAGCGAGGCGCGTTCGTGTGATCGAGACGTGTCGCATTGGTGAAGACCGTGGATTCGGTTGGACATCATGGATTCGACGTTGAACGTCGTGGATTCGGCGTTGGGACGCAAATCGTGGATTCGAGGAGCGTTCGGAGCGAGCGGAGAAGATCAACTAGGAGCGTATGGAAAAGGTTGAGTCGTAGGTGTTGGGTTATATATAATTGGATCTAAATAGGGGAAAAAAACACCTAGAGGGGGGTGAATAGGTGTAAACAATAAACACTCAAAAATCTTTGCGATATAAAACCCAATGCGGAAAAATAAATAACACGCAGAGATTTTTACGTGGAAAACTCCAAACCGGAGTAAAAAACTACAGGACCGATAACACGGTGAAATCCACTAGAATTATAACACGTACAAAGGTGATACACCATACTCACAGACGACTCAACCTTTTTCCATACGCTCCTAGTTGATCTTCTCCGCTCGCTCCCCAACGCTTCTCGAATCCACGATCTGCATCCAACGCCGAATCCACGGCGTCCAACGTCGAGTCCACGACGTCCGACCGAATCCACGGTCTTCACCCAGTAGCACGTCTCGAATCCACGAACGTACCTCGCTCCGAATCCACGAGAGCGGTAGCACCTTGAATCCACAAGGCCACGCGAGTCCACGCACCGATTTTGGGAAAATCGTTGTTTTTTTGGGTGGTGATGATCCGCCGAATACTTAGATTAGAAATAGATCGGAAATACCATCTAAGTATTCATTAATTTGATTCTACTCAAAATCTGAGTTTGGAAAACCTAGAATCAAATTAATAATATAGATGAAGAAACATAGAATTAAATCTAGTATTTCCTTTCTTCTCTATATGTGAATTTTTCTATTTTGGTCGTGTTTTTCCCTTTTCTAAAAGATGAATCATAGGGTCTATTTATAGGTTAGAAACCGTTGGAAGAGGATAAGAATAAAAAACTAACCTTTTCTGGAATTTTTCAGGACGACGATCCGGATCGGATTTCGGCGATCCGGATTGCAGTAACGAGACAGAGAGTTTCCAAAAAAACAAAGGTTCGGGATCCGGATCGAAGTGCCTGATCCGGATCGTTCATACAATTCACCAAACACCAATGTTCGGGATCCGGATTGAAATGCCTGATCCGGATCGTTCATATATTACGGTAAAAACCAGTGTTCGGGATCCGGATCAAAAGAGGCTACGATCCGGATTGAATTTGCGTATGAACTAACACCCTTCGGGATCTGGATCGGATTGTCTGATCCGGATCCTGAACATGTCCCATGTCCAGTTTTTGATTTTTATGCAATTAAAAATTCATCCAAGTGTTTCTACACTATAAGAAGTATTCGGATCACCAAAAATAATTAGTTAAACATACCTGATCCTTTTGAATTCTTCTTTCTTGAGATTGAGTTATAAGATCCAACCTTCTTTATCTTCAATCTTCAAGACTTAACCGAATTCACGAAATATGCCAACTCAAATTCCGTAACAATCTCCCCCTTTGGCGGTTTCGTGACAAAACACAAATCCACTTAAGAAAATTCAAAAAGATATTTTTGTTGATATCACCATACAACAAAAATTTACAATGAGATCCAAATAAAGATAGATACATGAGTTAAACTCCTAAAACAGACTCTAGACTTAGACATCTGTACTCTCTGCAAAAGAAATCATTCTTGACAAAAGAAATCGTTAGATACCTCAAGAATTTTATGTCATTCAAAAACCACACACAGAAATGAAGTTTATACTCATTTATACTTACCATGACATTTATACATTCAGATATGTAATTGGATCATAGTTAAAAAACCAACATATTGTCACGCCCCGGGGTCGGAACTGCGACCCGAGCTCGCCAACAGATCCGCCACCTATGCCAAAGCCCGCATAGGCGAAGCGTCCTACCTGCAAGAAAAGTACTACAGCTAACAGATATCAGAGCTATAAATGAAAAACTGCTGTATAATTAAAATCAACCACTGTATAACTGGAAATCATACAACAACGTCCACCTCCCAAAATAATAATCGTACAATATCCTCATATACAAAACTCAGAACTCAAACGGGAGATATCTCCAATATACATCAGTGTACAGTCTCTCGGTACATAATATATCCTCACTACATCTGTCACTCAAAAGAGGAAAAATAAAACAACTAAGCTACTGAGGATCTCCTCTGAAGGGGGTACCGCTACTCTCCAACGACGGGAAGGAATCTAGCTCGTGACTCCCTCGGCTCGATCAACAACCGCAGAATCAGCAACATCCGCTATGACTCTGCAAAACAAAGAAGAGGAAGGAAAAAGGAGGGGGAAAAACCCCAAAGGGTGTGAGAACTACACCAAAAAGGGAGTTCTCAGTGGGTAACACCGCCAGACCCGACGGTCTGCCCACCAAGTCCTCAAGAGACAAAAACTAACCAAAGCCGTAAAGACTGAAATAAGGAAGCTAGAGACTCTCAACAGCTATCATGCCTATATGCTTGCTATGCCTGCCTGCCTGCCTATGCCGCCTATGCCTGCCATGCCTGCCTTCCTGCCTATGCCTGCTATGCCTGCCTGCCTGCCTATGCCTGCTATGCCTGCCTATACAACGGTCAACAACTCAGAATGACCTTGGGACCACCGTATCCCCAAACGGTTCCCAACAACACTAGCACTGGTCTAAACACGGCTACTAGACTCCACTCGGTCCCCCTGGCACGAGTGTAACAGTAAAGTAAACGTCTGTAATAGACCCAATCTAGTGACGCCAGAAATACTGGTACTGCTTGCCCGCTGTCGAACTCATCTGCGGGAATACTGACCGACTACTGACCGGTACGGTCGCATCCCAAAATAGGTGACAGACCGACTACTGGCCGGTACGGTCGCACCCAAATTAAGTGATAGACCGGCTCCTGACCGGCACGGTCGCACCCGAATAAGTGACGGACCGGCTCCTGACCGGCATGGTCGCACCCACATAAGTGATAGACCGGCTCCTGACCGGCACGGTCGCACACAGATTAATGATAGACCGGCTCCTGACCGGCACGGTCGCACACTCCGATCGAAGTGGGAAAGCTCAACCACTAAGGAAACCAAATACCCAATCTGGTGCATAAATAAATATCCGGTCGACCGCCCAATATCCGCGGTTGCCGCAAAGCCCCACACTAATCCAACCTGTCCCAGACACCAAGTCCCGACTACACTACCCAGATCCCTGCTCGAACCCGAGCAACACTGACCACCTGACTAACAAAGAAGGAGAAAGGAAAAGTATGGTTTCTCCTAAGTCAAGTTCCAATAAGTAGTGTAGCAATAAAAGATGGCCTAACTACATGTCCATACAAGCATGCTTTTGTCCTCAAGGAAATGAAAGGGGATAAAGCATAATAATAGATCCTCTAGGAATAAAGAACATGCCGGAATCCCTAAAGAACTAAACCTGTCCACAATCCAGGGTCCATCAACAGAATGATCATAATAATACCCGCACATAGATATAGCCCCCTACTCCATCGAGTAATCATATCATAAAAGACTATGTGTAACCTGGCATGCTAAAAGATCATTACTAAAGCATATCAATCTGTACGATCTAGGCCATTATTCAAGCTTTTCCTCTCGATGCTAAATATGGGTTGTACATTAAACATGCATGATATCAGTCATAGAGGGGTGACATTCCCACAAGTACACATATATTCGCCATAACATAGTCATCCATGAAGATCTTATCATTGCCTTATACAGTTACTGATATTAAGCTTACCCATCTGAAGCGCTTAAACCAAGGTAAACCGGAAGTCGGTGAAGAGCACAGACGCCCACGGTCCAAATTCTGCCGAAACTGCATCCTCGGTACATGTCGCGAAGGCCTCGGCTCCAACAGTTAAAAGTACCCCGAAATCAAAGTCTACAGATCCATCGGGTCCAGCAACACTTGTAAACACCCCTGGGTACAACAATAAGGTCCAACATTACACTTTTATTCCAAAAATATTCCAAGTATACAACATCAGAAAACAGCCCCGAAGATGTGCAGTTTTCACCTGCAGAACGGATTCTTAAAAATCCAATAAAATTACTGTCGCGTTCCTCGCGTCGATACCTTCGAAACGAGTACCTACACGTCAAATTCCGAGCCCCGTAGGCCGAGTTACAAATTCCACAATACAGGGCGTTCACAAACACACAACCACACAACTGTATTTCCTTGCACAGATAAAGGGCGAAAAATATACCTTCGGGAAAGCTTCAGAAAAATCCACTAAAAATACTGTGACAATCCTCGCGTCGAGTAGATGAAAAAAGTGTATAAGCACGTCGCCATACGATGCCCGGTTGCGGAGATATCGCCGAAAAACCACGCCGCTGTCCAAATCTCCATCACAGAAATTGGGTCACAGTAAGCTTGAACAAACACCTCGAAAACCGCAGAATGAGGGAAAGTTGAAAATAGCTAGATCGTAGATCTGTCCGTCGCGCATCCAGCGGCGAAGAAATCACTCGAAAAGGTGGTTGGAGTAGGCCGGGGGAGCTCGCGCACCGAAACGCGACGAAGGGGACCCAAATGGACGAGCATCGCGCCGCGCCGTAAAAATGGAAACCTCGATAAGCGTGCCACCAAAAATCTCAAAACTTTGCAGATGGATGCAGCATAGCTCGGGGATCATCTTTGCTGAGGGTGCCATGGCGAGAGGAGGCTCGGAAATGCCGGAAAAAGGGGAAAGAAAGAAGCTCGGATCGCTTTTATAGGCTCTAGGAAACAATTCGAAAAATACCGAATGTGTCCTAAATTCCGGGCGCAGGGAATTTTCGGGCGCGCACTGTAGCAGCCCGAATCTTCCCTGGGCGCACACTGTAGCAGCCCGAAACCCCTGCGAGCCTCCACGTCGCCCGCCAAACAGGCGACAGCCAAAACCGGCCTCCCGCCGAACGACACGTGGACCAACGAGGGCTCGACACGTGGCAACCCCTTGGTCAACACCTCGCTGCCACGCCCACGTGCGCGCTGCCAGCGCCGCCTGCGCCCCCCTGCCAGGCACGCGCCCCGAGGCGGCCGCACCTGCTCCGTGGACCGAGCGCACGCGGACCGGCCAACCAGTGCGCGCCATGTGTCCACCCACCGGTCCACCGTACACCACGATCTAATCCGTGGACCACGACCGCTGAACCGGCCAATCCTGCCATGCCACGTGGCCTGCCCCCGGTGCACGACGGCACCGTGGACCGCGCACCTGCCCGCGCGCCCACGTGCCTGCCCGCGCGTCTGCCCGCGCGCTGCGCGCTGCCCGCGCCTGCCCGCCGCCGCTCCCGTGCCTGCCCGCCGCCGTCCGCCGCCCTCCGCCGTCGCCGGCGCTGCCCGCCTGTGACACCCCCCGAATTTGGATTAGTCCTATATATAAATGATATAATAGGACTAAATCTCTAACCCGGCTATAGCATTTTGGATAGTAGCAAGATCCAAGAGGAACATGAGAGTTAAGCGTGCTAGAGCTAGAGTAGTTCTAGGATGGGTGACCCCCTGGGAAGTGGGGCGTCACAGTTGGTATCAGAGACATTCACCAGCCGGAAATGTGAGATGAGTCTCGGCTGAGCCAGGGTTATATAGCGGGTAGAGTGTGGCTCCCCGCCTAATGACCGTTGTAGGTGGAGTGCAGCTCCCTACAAGGTCGACTAAGGCTAGCGAGACGAGTCTCACATCGCCTGGTGCTTGTGAGTGTGCTTGAGCCTGACGTGGACGTCAGGGCTTAAAGGGGGGAAGAATGTGACACCCCCCGAATTTGGATTAGTCCTATATATAAATGATATAATAGGACTAAATCTCTAACCCGGCTATAGCATTTTGGATAGTAGCAAGATCCAAGAGGAACATGAGAGTTAAGCGTGCTAGAGCTAGAGTAGTTCTAGGATGGGTGACCCCCTGGGAAGTGGGGCGTCACACCGCCGGCGCCGGAGTTACTGTTCCGGCGTGAACAGTAACCGGTGCTCAAAAATAACAAGTGGGTAGTCCATTTTGACCGTTTTCGCGCGCTGAATCCGAATTTGATGTCCATTTTGCCAAATTCCAACTCTAAAAATTGCCGAAGGCATCCGAAAAGATATTCTTTTGTCCAAACTTCGCGCTGAGCCCAATTTTAATATCCATTGCGCGCAAAACCACTTCTATGCATTCGATGGGGTCAATTTACTACTCTCGTGATCCATTTAACACCCCGGGTCCAACACTAGTGTCCAATTGGTGCACAAACACCACCAACGCGCCACATAGGCCTCCAGAAGCTGCTGGTCAACCAGTATTCTCGTCGTGGGGATCTAGGTCCTCACACATATCTTCCATGCATTCAAAATCCAAATGTCAAAAAATTGTTAGTCAACATCAACTTGTTAGTTATATTACATGCCCAAATAGTTAATCGAATAATTAGTCGAGGCATGCATGCAATCACAAAAGAAAACCCAAAAGTTGAAGTTATACTTACCTTCATGGTTCACAACTGGTCAATCGATCATAGTTTCATTGTTTCTGTTCTAATATTCTCTCCCCCTTTTTGTCACAAAGTTAGCCAAGATTACAAAAATAATAAGGAGAGTTAAAAAGTTCGAGAACCAAAAGTTTGAGAACAAAAACTAAACAAAAATTAAAACCTACACAAAGAAAGAAAAACTATTAGAAGAAATCAATCATCAGATTCAGAGTCTTCAGAGCTCGTGCGGCCCATCTTGGAGAACATCTTTTTCACCAGCTTGTTCATTGAATTGACCTTCTTAGTTAAGGTAACATTAGCTGCCGTGATGAGCTCAAGTTCGTCTGAAATTCTCTTTTGCTCCTTCGTAATCTATTCTTGCTCGAAGGATAAGCGTTGTTGTTCCTTGTAAATTGATGTGACTGATGCTTCTTCATCTGGTCCGGGTGTTTGTCGTGATGGAGAGGCAGAAGTGCCGTCACAAGGTTTCTTTCCAGAGGAAGGAGTTGGAGTAACATGAGGCAATGTGTGAAGGGACTTAACAATCGTGGATTCATTTATTATCCCCAAACAATGCTGGTACGATGTTGAGCTGATATCGATTTGAAATTTCTTCAGAATCCTCATAATGATCAATGGGAACGGAAGCCGTTCGGTAGGATGAGGGTGCTCAACATACCTAGACATTCTGTTCCAAATAATGTAAGGGATGTTCATGTTCAAACCAACTGCTTCAGATGGATGCCCTAGGAGGTATAAAAACAGCATGCGATCCCATCTCACCACCTTTGTTTGCATGTTCGGGAGAATGTTATAACAAGTGATGAAGTTGAGAAACCGGTATTCAAGTCGGAGTTGTTTGGATTTAATAGTTTTACTATCTGTCGATTCAGTGCCGTCCAAACAAATTCTTTTTAGAACGGTTTGCCGCAGAGCATTTGTCAAGCTTTTGCCAATTAAATAGTTAATTCCTGATCTACTCGATGGCATTTCTAGAACTTCCCCGATCAACTGCGGAGTTATTTTGAGTCTCATCCCTTGGATGTTTGTGTAAAATTGCATCGAACCGTGTTCATCTTCCTGAAGATGTCTCGCATTTGAGTAAAAAGTTCTCACACGATGCAAACAATACCCAAGTAATTCCGGGAATCTGCAAACTTGGATAAGATTAGCTTGTTCAATTAACATCCCGAACTCCGGTGAGTGATCTCGGAGGGCACCAATATTCACATGTCTTTCTCCGATGCATTCTCGACGTTCAAATGCCCTAAGACGGTCAGCATTAATGAACACATCTTCCAAGCGAGGCGGAGAATCAGGAACTAATGGTGTGTTAATATCAACATCTCGTGCTTGTCCAAAGCGTCGAGCTAGTCATTTCCTTTTCACCGAGATGGTTGGTGAGGTCATAGGTGCTTTTCCTTTTGATGTGTCGAAAGTCTTTCGCTTAGGTTGAACAGGCATTGATTCATCATCGGTTAATTTGTCCCAATCTACTTCTTGATTATCTGCTTCAGCCTCTGAATCGCTGACAAGAAGAAACTCACCTTTCCGTTGAGTTTTCTTAGCTCTTTTCAGTTTGTTTGTTGCTCGAGTGTGTACCATTGCAACTAGCAGAAAGATGATCCATGCGAACGCCATTGGTGCAAGTGCTTAATAGATTTAAAGTCCTGCGAACAACTACTCAAGA
This sequence comes from Tillandsia leiboldiana, assembly GCA_029204045.2. NCBI lineage: Eukaryota > Viridiplantae > Streptophyta > Magnoliopsida > Poales > Bromeliaceae > Tillandsia > Tillandsia leiboldiana. Next base: position 26,337,235 of record CM055071.1, read on the forward strand.
ACACGAAAAATTGTCAATTTTCAAAAAATTGAAAGATTGTACCCAAACAATCATAATCATGTAGAGAGACTAAGAATCAAATTAGTTTTGCAAAAAGAATTTTAAAAATAGATCAATTGCATGATTTTCAAAAATTCCCATTATATGCCCTAAAACCGAATTTTTTGAAATCGAAGGCCAAAAATCTATTTATCATGAGAATACCTAGCATATAATCAAAACTAATCTACCCAGAGTTCTTATTTCAAAAGAAATTTGATCAAAAACTAATCCAAAACGAAAAAGATACAGAAATTTCATCACGTTTTGAGGAAGAATATGAAAAACTGTGAAGAACCGAGATTTTGATCAATAGAACTTACTTAGAATCGAAGAACTTGAGTTTGTAAGCTTCCAAGACGGATGAATTCTAGAGAGAGAAGCTCTGGAGACTTGGAACAAAAGATTAAAGTAAAAAGAAATCAAACTCCTTTTGTTCTAAATAAAACCCTAGCCGCGATCCGGATCAGTTCGTGAATCCGATCCGGATCGGCTACCCGCGCAGAAAATACCTGCGTTCGGGATCCGTATCGGCTTGTCCAATCCGGACTGGCTCCAGCTTTTTCATCAGAAAAATTCAGAAAAATTCCACAAAATCCAGAAAAAGTATGTAAGCACTTTTGTGTATCAACTTTAAATGAAAATCATCGTTTCATACAACAAGAAATAGATTATGCCAAATCTATCAATAACATCCAACAAATGAAACGAAAATTTATAAAAATTAAATCCCTTAAAGTTGAACAACTTCAATTACATCTAACTTGATCTTATGAGTAATGCCTTTATCAAATCATTAATTTGGTAAAGAAAATAAAATATCAAGATCAATAGATGTCTGAAATCCCAGATAAGTTAGATAATATATCTAGTCAATTTATTGTAAGGAGTGGCTCTTTGAGCATCTTTCAATAAAATCCCCACCTTATACCAACCTTGAAATTTTGACAGAGTCAAGTATTTCAACATGCATTTTATTTAATCAAACTTGAAAAACCTTGCTTGGTATACATGTGGTAGCTGCACACAGTACTCGGACGACTGAGGTGGTAGCTCTTTCCTCCATGTGGTGGTAGTTTTCACACTCCTCATTGGGATGTAACTCTTTCCACATCTTTTGAGCATATTACATTTCTTTGACTCCCCCTCAATTGGCTATCAATTATTTAAGATATAAAGTATTCAACCAAATATTGATCTCGATTTCATACTCGACTAAATAGTCAAATAAGATAAAAACTATACCAAGAGATCATTGAGAGAGATATTGACTTTGATCAAAACAAAGATGATTTAATTTACATAAATGATCATTGCATCAAATGAAATATTATGATATCTAAAGCATAATAAATTTCTAAATATATAAAAGGATGCAGTTAAAGTCAATAATACACATGCTCAATTAATGTTCTATGTCTAAGCATAGATAATGAACAAAAACACAAAAACAAAACCTAACATAAGCAAAAGTTTCAAACAGAGGTTATTTCAAGGAAAGCATTCCAATTGCTTTACGCAAATGAATAAAACGTTTTTGATCCAAAGGTTTTGTTAAAATGTCAGCTAATTGATCTTCAGTTGAAATGTAGGAAATTTGAAGAATATTTGATTCAACTAGCTCTCTAAGAAAATGATATCTAAGTTCAATGTGTTTTGTCTTGAGTGCAACACAGGGTTTTTTGAAATGTTTATAGCACTAGTGTTGTCACATAAAACAGTTACCGAAGTTGCTGAAATCCGGAAGTCGCTCAACACGCTTTTCATCCAAATGAGTTGAGTTGAACAACTACCCGCAGAGATATATTCCGCTTCGGCAGTCGAGAGTGCAATGCAGTTTTGCTTTTTACTATGCCATGCAACAAGACAATGGCCAAGATAAAAACATGCACCACTCGTACTTTTCCGATCATCCACTGATCCTGCCCAATCGGCATCTGAATATCCTATAATGTCAAGACTTGTTCCCATAGGATACCAAATTCCGAAGTTTACAGTTCCTTTGACGTACCGGATGATCCGTTTCACCGCTTTCAGGTGATTCTCCTTTGGTGCTGACTGATATCTCCCGCAGATCCCAACACTAAAGGATATGTCCGGGCGACTAGCTGTGAGGTAGAGTAGACTTCCAATCATACTTCGATAGAGTTTCTCGTCTACACTATCACTAAGAGATTCACTTCCTAATCCCTTATTGCTAGTTCCTATAGGAGTAGGAAAATCTTTAGAATCTTCTAATCCGAATTTCTTTACCAACTCCTTTGCATACTTGGATTGACACAGATGGATGTCTTCACCATTTTGTTTCACTTGCAATCCAAGAAAGTATGTCAGTTCGCCCATCATAGACATCTCAAATTCGCTTTCCATGGTTTCTGCGAACTTAGAAGCATCATTATCCTTTGTTGCTCCAAATACAATGTCATCGACATAGATTTGTGCAACAATGAAGTTATCCTGATAGTGCTTCACAAAGAGAGTCCTGTCTGCTCCCCCTCGAGTATAGCCCTTCTCCAAAAGATGCTTTGTCAACCTTTCGTACCACGCTCGCGGTGCTTATTTTAAACCGTAAAGAGCCTTTTTCAAACGAAAAACATGGTTAGGTAGTTTACAGTCTACAAAACCTTTCGGTTGAGCCACATAAACTTCCTCATTTAAAAACCCATTTAAAAATGCGCTCTTAACGTCTATTTGAAAGAGTTTTATTTTAATGTGACAAGCAATAGCGAATAAGATACGAATGGACTCGAGTCTAGCTACAGGGGCGAACGTTTCATCAAAGTCTATACCTTCTATTTGAGAGTAGCCTTGAGCAACTAAACGTGCTTTGTTCCTGATGATGGTACCATCCTCATTTTTCTTGTTCTTGAAAATCCATTTAGTACCGATCACATTGTGTTGCTTCGGAGGCGTCGTTAATTCCCAGACTTTGTTTCGTTCAAACTGATGGAGCTCTTCCTGCATTGCTTCAATCCAGTAGTCATCCTGAAGAGCTTCATCGACGTTCTTTGGTTCGATCATGGAAACGTAACAAGCGAATCCACAAACCAACTGCCTCCGAGTTCTGACTCCTTCTTGTGGGTCTCCAATAATGTTTGATTCAGGATGATCCTTGGAGATGCGTAACGTTTGAGGTAATTGAGTACTCGGAGGTACATGAGATGATTCCTGCACATCAGATAAACTTGAAGAACCATTAGATGCATCATTAATATTGGAAGTATTATCATGAGAAGATGCATTTACAGGAGTATCATCATCAAGAGCGATATCAGGGGTAGATTTATCAGATGCAAAGTGGAAAGCTTCGTCTACTTTAACATTTATGGATTCTACAATCGTTTTAGATTCCAAGTTAAATACCCGATATGCTCTAATATTTGTAGAATAACCCATGAAAGTCCCTTCATCACTTCGAGAGTCAAATTTTCCAAGATTTTCGCGGTCACGTAAAATGTAACACCGACTCCCAAAGATACGAAAATATTTGATGTTTGGTTTTCTACAAAACCATAGTTCATATGGTGTATTTAAAGTTTCTGGGCGCAAATAAACTCGATTAATAACATAGATTGCAGTGTTCACAGCTTCAGCCCAAAAATATAACGGTAAATTCCGGCTATGAAGCATAACACGTGCCATCTCTTGTACAACCCTGTTTTTGCGCTCGACTACACCATTCTGTTGAGGTGTATAGGGTGCTGAGAATTCATGTTTAATGCCATTGGAAGTCCAAAAATCAATGAATTTCGAATTTATGAATTCTCCACCTCTATCACTTCTAACACGAATGATCTTTTCATTTTTTTCAATCATAATACGAAGGCAAATGTCACGCCCCGGGGTCGAAACTGCGACCCGGGCTCGCTAACAGATCCGCCATCTGTACGGAAACTGCCGTACAGACGAAGCGTCTAACCTGCAAAAAGAATCAACTACAGTATACAGATATCAGAGCTGGAAGTAAACTACTAAAAGCTGAAATCCAAACACTGTACGACTGAAAATAAATACAATATCCATCTCCCAAATTCGATCATATAAAAAGTCCTCTGATACAAAAACCCAAAAGGGAGATATCTCCAATAAAAACATCGGTGTACAAGCTCTCAATACAAATATCCTCACTACATCAGTCTCTCAAACTGTAAAATAAAGTGCAACTCTAAACCTCACAACAAAGGTCTCTCAACAGAGGAAAAAGAAGTAAACTAATCTACTGAAGCTCTCCTCTGGAGGGGTACCGCTACTGTAGTATCCGCTGGTTTAAAATACTGTGGTTCCGTTCTTGGGACCACTTTTGGGTTCCCTATTTCGCGCTTCGTTTCGGGGGTCCGGGAGGGGGGACTAATAATTCTTTGTTTCTGGACAGATCGTCGGGGCTCGCGAGTATTTTTAGTCAATAAAGCTCGCGAAACGGAGACCGCCGGCGAAATCGGTTTTGGATTCCGACTCCGGAATCTCCCGGAATAAATTCCAGAAGGTGGCGGTTGGTTCTGGCGACCAACGCGGGGTACCAGGCAGACCGGAACCCGGTTCGAACCCGACCTTTTGGTTTTGGTTTATTTTGACTTGAAACGGGTTCATTTCCTTTCCCTTTTTTTTTGATCGCTCGGGCTTATATATCTATCTCAACTCCTCTCACGCTAGGGTACGACACCCGAGCGCGGACGAGGAGCAGACTTTTTTCTCCCCCCCCCCCAACCGTACCCTCTTCCTCACCGATCGTGCGGAGGATCCAAGCGGCGAGACCAAGGAAGGAGAGGGAGACGACCTCACATCCCTTGTAGCCGAACTCGCGGGATCGGATCACCCTTTCCCCCCGGCAACCGAGGTGAGCACGTTAGGGTTTTATTCCTTGCTTTTTCTTGTTTCGTTTTCTTGATTGGAGCGGACGAGTGGGAGGAGGAGGGGCGATGGCATCGCCGGAGTCCGGCGCGCACGGAGCCGCATGCGGGAAACACCCGCATACGGACGGCATGCCGCCCAGCCGCGCGGAGCTGGGGGCCGCACCCCCCGCATGCGGGCAACTCCCGCATGCGGGCGGGCTGCCGCCCAGCCGCTCGAGGCTGGGGGCGCGCAGCCCCGCATGCGGGCACCTCCCGCACGCGGGCGGGCTGCCGCCCAAGCCGCGCGGGGCTGGGGGCGCGCAGCCCCGCATGCGGGCACCTCCCGCACGCGGGCGGGCTGCCGCCCAGCCGCGCGGGGCTGGGGCGCGCAGCCCTGCATGCGGGCAACCTCCGCATGCGGGCGGGCCGCTGCCCAGCCGCGCGGGGCCGGGCGCAAGTGCGCACACCGCGGGTGCGGGCAGCGCGCCCGCACAGCCCGCGCGGGCCGAGTGCACGTGCGCCCGCACTTGCGGGCAGCCCTGCATGCGGGCAGGCAAGGAGAGGGAGGGGCCGGTGGGTTCCGCGAGAGTCGGGGCCGTCCGCGTTGTTGGCCTCGCCCGGGGACGCCGCCATCTTTGCCGAATCGGCGGGGCGTGCCCCGTGATCGACCGGAAGGGTTGGGTGTTCCGCGTCTCTTTTACTTTTGTGTACCTTTCGGGAAGTTGGAGTTACTAACTCCGGTGCGACAGGTTCGTGTAGGTCCGGGCAGGCACACCGAGACGCGAAAGAACCTGAAGTCGACCAGCAGCGCGACAACGAAAGAGGTGGGTTCCTTTGAGACCAAGTATAGACTCGGTGTTCTGTGTTGGTCGTTTAAATGCATATTTGTATTACTAATGCTGACGGTCTTTATGTTTGCGATATTATCCTGTATTTCGGGTTTTGTGCTCGTGATTGCGACACGCGCACCCGCGGTCTGGCCACCGCAAAGGGTGCTCTTTTCCGGGAAAGCGGTCTTCGACCCGTGTTAACCCACAAGGTGAAGTGGTGGGGCCCCCGTAGGTGTGGGGTTTGAGGCATCAAAAGGTGGGGGAAAAAGGTGCGACCTGTCGGGACAGGTGTCCGACGAGGTCAGTGCCCCAAGGTGTGAGCGGTGCGATCCGTCGGGATAGGTGCCCGACGAGATCAAGGTGTATAAGCGTTACAGGCATTACAGATGTTGCAGGTGATACATGTGTTCGCGTGTCACTCTTCCAGTGAGTCGAGTGGTTGCTCCGGATAGTTTTACTGTTGGGTTTGGCTTTCTTTCCTGCTTATTATTATTATCGCATGTCGCTGACTACCCACTCCGTGACAGGTTCTTCCAGGGGTGAGCGGTAGACGACGGTGAGGTCGAGACGGGAGTGGTCGGGCTGTGAGGAGCCCTAGTCTGTATCTCCTTTTACTTTTCCTTGCATTTCATTTGATACTGTAGACTACGGTGTGGTTCGCGATACCCTTGTGGGGTCGGTGTGGATGTTGGTTCCCGGTGTTCCGGATTGGATATTATGTTTCCGTTATTCGCCCGTTTGGCCGTTTTTCCAAAACAAAAAAAAAACGAAAAAAAAAGAACTTCGAAAACTAGTCTTCAAAAATATGGGGTCGTGTGGGCCCGCTTTTCCAAACCCTGTGGTTTATGAGATTTCCAAACCGCTTTCAAAACCTTGGGTCGTGTGGGCCTGTTTTCAAAACTGTGAGTTTATCCTTTCAACTTGATTGGCGCCGGGCACTCTGTTTAGTTTACATTGTTGATTGAATACTCGAACTGTTGTGGTTAACTGAATGCTTGAGTTGAGATGTTGTATTAGCCGCGACGCCGTGCATATGCAGAGGAGACTCTGCCCGCTTTTCGAGTAAATCTGTATATGCGGCGGGTCTGGGCACGTGCCGGGGAAGACTAAATAAAAAAAATGTAAGGGACTCAATCAAACAACTCTTTCTTTTCCGCTGAGTGAAACCCCCGGGGCGTGACAGATTAAGATGGTATCAGAGAGGTTTTCTTTTAATCACAACAGTGGAGGTCCAACATCCACGGTAATACCACACGTAGCTTCGAGTGAATGAAATGTGTAGGACATAGGGGGTAGGACGTGAGTGATCGGGGGAGGGAAGGGGGAAAAGTGTAGTTTCCTCTCTCTCGATACAGGGACGTTGTTCTAGCAGGGTCTAGGACTGATGTTTGTTTTTGGTTGTATGTGTGTACAGACAATGGTTCGAACCAGAGCGTCGGCCGGGGACGGAGGGGCGGATGCGACGGCCTCGGTGGCCGCTGAGAACCAACTCTTGCGGCAGCAACTGCAAGAGATGGCGGGAAATCTGGCGACGCTCACCGATCATGTGCGTCAGTTGACGCAGCGGCTTCCGGCCGCGACGGCGACGGTCGCACCGGGCCCCCCTCAGGGGCCAGCCGCGCCAGCAGCAGCGCCGCAAGTGACGGGGACTGGGGCAGGAATGGCCCCATCCTTCGATAGCAGCGACCGGGACAGCGCCAGCCCATGCGACGACGCTGTAGCAGCACCCCCAGCAGCGTCCGCGGCACCAGCTCCGGGGGCCCTTGGCGGGGGTACCTCGGGGGAGACATTGGTGGCACCCGTTCCTGTTGTGGCGCGCCGCTGCCGCTGGGGAGGGGGCAGCTTCACTAACAGAGCGGGAGCGGGTACGAGCCAACCTGGCGGATTTCAAGAAATATGATCACCCGTGTTTCGAGGGAGAAACGACCGACCCTTGGGTCGTCGAGGATTGGGTTGGATCGATGGAAAAGCTTTTTGAAGATTTGCTCATGGAGGACTGTGAGCGGGTTCCCCTAGCGGTCCACTGCCTGGGGGGAAATGCCCGTTTATGGTGGAAGACGGTGCGCCCCGACCCAACCAAGGGCACCGTGCTGCCATCATGGCGACGTTTAGGGCAGGAGTTGTTTGGGGCTTTCTTTACCAACAGCGTCAAAAAGAAACTGGAGGACGACTTAAATCACATCCAGCAGGGGAGCAAGACGGTTATGGAATATCAGCGCGATTTTGTGCGATTGGCGAACTGCGTCCCTTTCGTCATAAGGGACGAGGCCCACAAGGCGCAACTTTTCGTGGATGGATTACGGAGTGATATCTTCCAGGTGGTACAGGCGGCCGATTTGCACACGTTCCAACAAGTCGTCGACCGGGCCACGGTGGTCGAGCGCGGGTTCGCAGTTACACGCGCCAAGAGGGAGGCCCCGGTACGGCACGAGGAAAAGAAGCGGCAACAACCGTACGCTGGGGGGGGTTCTTACAGTGGGAACCGGCCCCCCAAGCGGTGGAGACCACAGTCGGGGACCCGGAGCGCACCTGCAGGAGGACCGAGGCCGGGGGACAGGCCTTGCGTAATCTGCGGGGGGGCACATCAAGTGCTGGACTGCCCCCAGAGAGTCGATCATTGCTTCCGTTGCGGCAAGCAGGGGCACTTCCGCCGCAACTTGCCCCTTAACCTTGGGACCAGCCTCCTCTACTGCATCCACGCCTTCTACACAGTTCTCAGGGCGGGGGAAAGCTCCTATGGGGTCGACCTCTAGGCCTCCGGCAGCGCGTCGCGAGGAGACAAGGCAACCTCAACCGGGAGGGCGAGTGTATTCAATGACCCACCAAGAGGCGGACCGGCCGGAGGACATGCTTGCAGGTATTACTTCTGTTTCAAATTCCCGAGCTAGAACCCTCTTTGATACCGGAGCAACACACTCGTTCATTTCTTGTGATTACGTGTTTATGCATGACCTTGGGGAGACACCTCTCCAAACCGATTAACGGTCCAGACAGCGGGTGGGACACTGGAGGCGACCAGCTTAGTGGCCACCTGCCCAATTATGTTGGGGCGACTGCCTTGCCCTTGGGACTTGGTGGTAATTCCCCTGAAGGAGTACGACATTGTTTTGGGCATGGATTGGCTCTCAAGGTACCAGGCGCTCATCGACTGCGAGAAAACGGATGGTGCAGCTTCAAGAAACCCAGCTCCCTAAGAACGCGTATTTGGCGTGCAAGAGCATCTTCCCTTCCCAGTTCGGTCTATCTCGGCGGCACGAGCCAGGAGGTTGGTGGAAGGTGGGTATGTGGGCCGGTAACTTGGCATCGGAGACATGGGCCAGCCCACCTCGTGGGTGCCGTCAGACCATCCCCGGTCATAGTGCGGGACCCTTTCCCGATGTTTTCTTCCCGCGGAAATTACCCGGGATGCCCCCCGAAGCGAGAGGTGGTGTTCCCGATTGAACTGCTACCCGGGCAACCAGCGATTAGAAGGCGCCGTAACCGAATGGCTTTCGCGGAGTTGAAAGAGCTCAAGGCGCAGCTGGAGGATCTCTTGGACAAAAGGGTTTTCATCAGACCGAGTGTGTCAACCCTGGGCGCACCGGTACTCTTTTGTGCGGAAGAAGGACGGAAGCCTACGACTCTGCATCGACACAGAGGGATAAACAAAGTTACTTGAAGAACGTACCCCTGCCCAGAATCGACGATCTCTTCTTCGCCAGCTGGCGGGACGACGGTCTTCTCAAAGATTGATCTGCAATCGGTCTACCATCACTTCGGGTTCGAAACGAGGACATCCCAGGACCGCCTTCCGGACCCGGTATGGCCCTACGAATTTAAGTTATGCCCTTGGGCTTACGAACGCCCCAGCCGTCTGCATGGATTTGATGACACCGAATTTTTAAGCCCTTCCTAGATCGGTTCGTGGTGGTCTTCGTCGAGCGACATACTGATCTATTCACCCACCGACGGGGAGCACGAACAACATCTGCGATGACCTCCAACCCCCTCCAGGACCACGAGTTGTCGCTAAGCTCCAGAGTGCGAGGTTCTGGCTACGCTAAGTGGTTTTTTAGACAGGTGAACTCGCACAAGGAATCGCCGTGGATCCCAAGAAGGTGAATCCGTGACA
>CM055071.1:26347143-26387994 GCA_029204045.2 Tillandsia leiboldiana
TACCCCTTAACATGATTAAACATAACATGTAATGATCCCACCGTTCCAGCACCCTTTTTTATTTTTCCTGTGACCCCCCCTTTGTTATGGAGTGGAACCTGTGTTTGTCCTCTCCTTCTTCTCTTTTCCTTGTATGGAGTATTATGTCTTGGGCCTCGTGTGTTTTTTGAATGAGTGGGCACGAAATTTGTTGCTCGGCGGTACGATCGGAGTGTAAATCGACCTACGGACCTCCCGGTATGGGGATTTAAGCTCCGGTAATTACCAGGTGCACCGAAAGTCGCGCATCGCGAGTTGCACGACTTTCGTGGAAGTGGTGGGTCTGATCCTTTAACTAGGTTTCGTGGGTGTTAGCCACCCCGTCTTTTTATATTTTCGCTCAGTAATGTTTTGGGGGATACGAGAAAGGGGGAAAGGGATTTCAAAAGTTCGAACAGTTTTGAAAACAAAAAGAACGCGTGAGGGGAAGGGAGAGCTCCAGCCGCGGCACATCATCGGGATCGGAGACGAAAGGGAAGATCCGCCGTCCTCCCCTCCATGACCTAGGTTGTAGTAATCTAGAATTTAAAAGTCTCTGTTTGCTTTAAATATTTAAAATTTGTCAATTTGGCAAAAGTGGAGAGATAGTCGGTCAATAGTGGGCCCAGAGATATCGACTTTTGATCGGGGTCTGATCTGGAAATCTGAGATCACCATTGCGATCGTCTCGTCGAAACATAGAGTTTCATATTCATATGTTTTCGATCCGACGGTCGGATCTTCCAGAAATCAGAAATCAAAAGCGGGCCCGCGACTTAAGTAAATAGTAACCCTCGAGTTTTTAATCCCTCGCTTTCACTAATGGCCGAACCACTATCTAGAGTTTTAACATAGGAGTATGAGTAATGGATCCTAGCTATTTTCGACGTTCTGAGCGCAATGGCACTGACGGATTTCGCGTTCGGCTATCCGGGTGCATCGAAGTGCGTGCAACGCACCAAAAATTGTCGAACTTTATGGAACAACTTTTAATCCGAGCGTCGAACAAACTAAGCAAATGCGCTACCTGACAGGTCTCGACGAGCCGGACGTCGTGACGAAGTCTGTTTCGCAAAACAGCGATCGGATTACCTCGAAATGCGCAAAAAGTGCAGTATTTTGCAGAAAAACCCGTAATTTTCTGCTCCGAAGAATTTGCGGCTAACAGATGAGGGACTTGACAGTAAAAGGACTAACTTTTGTTAAGGACTTATGTCCAAATACTGTTAGTTGAAGGGGTTTTTTGCAAATGTGCAACTAACACATGCACACACGTGTTGGAGTAATCCCGAATCCCTGCCTCTTCCTCTTCGGTAACTGAAGCTCCACCAGCATCTTCAGACCATAACCGACGCGCCCCCTCGGCTGCTGAAACCCCCGGCCGCTCGGGTCACCGGAGTTGAGGTTGAGAAACCTATATATAGGAGCTTCTCTTGAGTTCTTGAAGCAGAGATCAACCAAGAGTTGTAGGGATAGCCCAACCTTCTTCTGAGAGCTCCACTGTGAGGCCGCAACCAACCTCTGGTGAACCCGACCCCGGCCGCCGCCGAGCGCCGCCGCAGCCATCTTCTTTTTCTCCTCTCTCTCCGACAAAGTGTGAAGTTGGACCAGACCTCTTCAAGGTTGGATTGGGAGGTGTCTGAGGAGTCCCTGGTGCTTGAAGGACCCTGCTGGAAGCTAGCCGAGGCCGCGCGAGGTGGGAGGTGCAAGAAACCAGCTTCCTCATTCTTCCCCGAGCTCGGCCAAGGTGAGGGTTTCAAACCAGTGTATGTTAGCCCTCTGGACCACGTGCAGTCGGTTTCCTAGGCCCTAAGCATCATCCCAGCAAATCCCCGAGCCCCCATGCACCACGGTTGGCCGGCGGCCACAATGGGTCGCGGAAACCTAATCTAACTCCGCCTCGAGAGAACTCATCAACCAGTCGACCATCAGGGCTAAAACTTGGTGTTACGGGACTGTTGGTGGTGGGGACCAACTCCACCAAATTTGATGGAGTATGGTCGAGCCAGTAAATTGTAGCTTGATGCCCTAGTTTTGTGAAAAATGCATGATGGCCGGACTTTCTTTTCCGGCACCGGCGGACTTCCCCGGCGCCGGCCATCAACCCAGAAAGCTTGCTGGGACCTTGAGGAGTGCTCCCATGCATTTGCATGGAACCCATGCTGCACCCAATTGGTGCGGCCATGGATTGACCCGAGATAAGACCAAAGATGGTCGCCGGCGCTCCGGCCAACTCCGGCCGGGGCGGTGCTGGTCGGGAAGTTTTCTGTGGACCCAAGGAGCATTTCCATCCACGTTAGAGGGCTCCAAATTGACTCTGTGGAATTTCACCATTAGAGGTTGGCAAGCTCGAAACCGGAGCTTTGCTCCGCCGCACCGCCGCCGCACCCCGAGGCCAGCCAAGGGTGGGGGAAAGCTTCCATGAAGCAGATGGCACCTACTGGTGCTTTTGGTTGAGCCCCAGACCCTTCGGATGAAGCATCACGAATTTCAAGAAAATGGGTCATCTTCTTCCTCGAGCCGAGCTCAACCTGGGGGTTTTCGAGTTGCTCTAGTTGAGGGGGATGTGTTCCAGAATCTCTGGGGATCTAGTTGATCCAAGTTGGAAGCCCTCAGGTGCCCCTGGTTGCAGAGAACCAAGTCTTCAATAGTGTTGTGTGTATGTGTTTCAAATGTGCATGCCACCTGTTTGTAAAAATGCCTCAAAGAACTTTAAATTAGAATTTGACAAAACTGTAAATATAAACTTGTTTCCAATGATCCCCTGAGCTGTGTGCTCACTTCAGTTAAAACAGAAACTGAGTGGAATAAAAGTTGGAGCAATGTGAACTTGTATGTTTGCAAGTTGAGGGATCTCTGTGATCCAGCACACCTGGGCTGCAACTTTGGCTAAGCCCGGGCACCCTAGCAATGTTTAGAGACAGATTGATATACAAATTTTGGTTGTTTGAAGTCCAGATTAAAAGTTATAGTGAAATCAACATAAAACAGTAATGTTGGAACAAACCCTATTTTAAAGTGTTGGCGAAGTCGCGACAGTGCATTCCTAGCTAATTTGGGGTCACTGGACGCGATGCTCGCGTTAAAATTTCTGTTTGAAGTCCCGAAGAAACTAAATGACATTAAGGCTATGTTAGTGCATATATTATGGGCCAAAGTTTGCCTCGGAACCCGTGATGCAACAAATGGGTGAGCACGGTGTTCAGCAATGACATAAGTAACCTGCTGGAAGTGACGGAATGTTAAATGATTTTCCTGCTAAAAGAACGAGCGAAAATAGTGCCCAAATTGGCACTAAAAGTAAATTTAAAAAGCCCTAGGGGTCTAGATGCAAAGATCACATCGTATACTGGTTAGTAAACTGATTCCTGAACCTTATTTCACCTTCAGGGTTACTTGGTAGCATCTGGTGTGCTGAGTGTACAGTTGGTTCAGATTAGCCGCCTGCGTTATATCAGGTGGGTTATCTTCGGTCCGGGTTTTATCAGTTCGGCCCTCGGGGGTGCGATACTGGTTGGACTCCTGTTCTTGGTAACTTAGTTTATTTTGAGCCTGTCCGCCTTTGGTTGCAATATATATTACTGTTAGTTGCTCTGACTAATTGGCCATTTCGTAGTTGCACTCCTATGCTTGATTATTATATCAGTTCTATTCTGCCTTACATGATTATTCTTAGTGCCTCTGGTATTTATATTTATCTTGGAACATTTCCATGGTTGATGAGTAAGCCTGTTTGTCCTGTCGATCAAAATGAAACACTGTTGAGCACATAGATTTGTTTAACTGATGTTTTAACCGAGCTTCGTAGGGTCGCCGGAGTCTGTTCTTGTTTGATAGGGCAAGGCAATTGCTCTACGAGGTTGGAAACCCAAGCTTCGTAGTGTCGACTGAGTCTGTTCTTGTTTGATAGGACGAGGGCAATGCTTTTCGGGGTTTGGACTTTTTCAAAACAGTTTTCTTAAAAATATGTGTTTAAGTTTTGTATCATTTGGTTGGTTTGTGTGGTTGAGTTGAGTTTATATGTAAGCTTCTGCTGAGTTGAGATTTGCCTTGATATTGCATATGAGTTGAGATTTTATTGCTGAGTGTTCCTGCATAAGTGTTGAGATTCAGTTGATCTTGTCATTGCATCCCAGTGGGGATTTCCCGGCTTGTTGCCGATTACCCGGTCAGTGGACCGTGAGCTTGAGCATTTGCATATGATTCGCCCGCACCGTTGTACTTCACGAACATCAGCGGATTTGCTACCCGTAGCGATGTTCTTTACCGGTAAAGTGGTTAGCTGAGGCAACCCGTGACCCTAGTTTGGGAATGTCAACCAGGTGGTGCCAAGTGGGCAGCCTTGCCTGAGGTCTTGTGAAGGCCAATATGGTAGCTTGTGATTGGGTCTTTGCATTTTCATCTATTTGATGCATGTGTTGTTAAGTTGCTTTAACATGATTCTTTGATTCTTTGATCTGGCTTCTAGTTATCTACCTTTATATGATTCTATATGATGCCTCTGATTATAGTTCCATTGTTATCTTGCTGATTGTCCTAACTCCTTGATGTGTTTTAAATTCTGCTAAAATTATCTCCTATGCTTGTACCCAGATTATGAGTTTTGCTTTCTTTACAGCACCAGTTATATATCTGCTTTACCCTAACCCCTGATCTATTACTATCCTCTAGCATTGTATACCAGTAGGTACGATTCTGCTATTTCTCGGCTCGTCGTGCCCACTGGGATACACTCCGGTGTGTCTCACACCCTCGGGTGACTGTTTTTCAGGTCGAGCAGGTGTTGAGATGTCGGGACGAGTTGGTGAGATCACGAGATAGAGTTTGACCCTGGACAGCCGATAAGATCAAGTATTTAGTTATTTGTTGTATCAATGTAATGCAATGTAATTGAGAAGTTATTGATATTGTAATTTAATCTTGCTTAGTAGATGTACGTAGTTAGTACTCTGATTGTATGCCAAGTGAGCCGTGCATATATAGAAAAGGCTCAATCCCCAGTGGGAATGGGACTCTTCTATATATGTGGCGGGTCTGTTGCGCCCTGGCTGGTTTTAAACTCTGATTTCAAAAAAAAAAAAAAAAATTTAGACGCTGGTTTTTAAACTCGGGGCGTGACAGATTAGATGGTATCAGAGCAATAGAAACGCAATGTCTAGGTTTGGCTAGGAACGAACCCTAGGATGACTCGTGTTACGAGAGAGCGCTGGGTAGTGTTCTAAGTCTGATGGGTCAAAACAGAAGTTGTGGGTCGACCGTACTAAAATAAATTATTAACTATTGCAGTTATGGCTCGCACTCGGCGTGGTGCTGGTGGTGGTCAAGGGACTGGCATGGGTCGGGGGGCTGCCCAAGCAACTGCTGAAAGTGGGGGCCCAGAGATCCCCGACAGAATGCAAAGATTTGAGGACCAGTTGGCTCAAATGGCTGCAATGATACAGCATACATGCAGCGGGAGGCTAATGTTCCTGCTGCACCTGCACCACCTGCAGCACCAGCATCTGCGACTGAGGGACCTCCTGTTCCTCCTGCACCAGTACCACCGGCTGAATCAGCTGCATCTGAAGCCGTTGCTGCAACTGTAGATGCTCCCGGGGTGGCAGGGGGTAACAATCCTAACAATCCTGCGGCCCTGGAAGCTGCCAGAGCAACGTACAAGGAAGAAAGATCAAGAGTCAGGGGAGTCCTGCTGGAGTTTAATAAATTCAAGCCCCAAGAATTCTCAGGCCGTGAAAAGGACCCCTGGGCCCTTGAAGAATGGCTAAACCACATGGAGAAGCTGTTTAGAGATTTGGACACTGAAGAGCAAGATAAGGTGACGCTGGGGGTGCACTGCCTCGGTGTCAGCGCAAGCTTATGGTGGCTGCGCTACCAACGCCACAATTTTGCTCCTGATACACCTAAGCCTACCTGGGAGCAATTTAGGGTGGCTCTGTACCACCGCTACCTAAAGGAGACAGCACGAGAGGCATTAGAGCGGGACTTGGAAAACATGCGCCAAGGAGACCACACCCTGAGGGAGTACGAAGAAGAATTTACAAAAATTGTTGACCTGGTGCCACAAGCGGTGCAGGACGAGCATCGCAAGGTTAGATTATTTACTCAAGGCCTGCGACACGAGATCCCGGCGTCAGTTGTCTTCACATTTGATCACCGACTACGACGAATGTATCGAGCGCTGCCTTGCTATTGAGGCTGAATTGAAAATCTCCCGGGCTGAGCGGGCAGCGATGGATAAAGGAAAAGGGATGAAGCGACAGTTCGCTGGAAATGGGGAGGGATCATCTGGATCAAATAGAAGACCCCCTAGACCCCCAGGAAATCAGAACCAAGCCAGTGGTTCTCGGACCTTCAATCGACAACATAGGGCGAGGCCTTGCGTCTTCTGCGGGGCAGATCATCAACCCATGACTTGCGACCTGCGCCACGGAAGATGCTATAATTGTGGTCAGCCTGGCCATATCTCTGCTAACTGCCCGCGGAGATCTGCTGCGAACCCACCAGTATTGGCTGTGCCACCTCTTGCTGCCCGGCCTCCAGCGCCAACCCAGAGCGTGGCTGCCTCAAATCGTCCGTCATCGCGCCAAACTGAGGGACCCCGCCAAGTGACGGGAGGACGGGTCTATGCTTGACACAGCATGGCGAGCCGTCAGGGGAAGGCCCATCGGGAGCTTGAAATGTTGAAACAACGATGTAATAAATTAATACTTAGAAAAACTGATATTTGGGTGTTTTAGAAAACTTTTAAAGTATGTTTTGTTAAGTTTCGGGGACGAAACTTCTTAGAAGTTGTGGGTGATGTAGTAATCTAGAATTTAAAAGTCTCTGTTTGCTTTTAAATATTTAAAATTTGTCAATTTTGGCAAAAGTGGAGAGATAGTGGGTCAATAGTGGGCCCAGAGATATCGACTTTTGATCGGGGTCTGATCTGGAAAATCCGAGATCACCATTGCGATCGTCTCGTCGAAACATAGAAGTTTCATATTCATATGTTTTCGATCCGACGGTCGGATCTTCCAGAAATCAGAAATCAAAAAGCGGGCCCCGCGACTTAAGTAAATAGTAACCCTCGAGTTTTTAATCCCTCGCTTTCACTAATGGCCGAACCACTATCTAGAGTTTTAACATAGGAGTATGAGTAATGGATCCTAGCTATTTTCGACATTCTGAGCGCAATGGCACTGACGGATTTCGCGTTCGGCGATCCGGGTGCATCGAAGTGCGTGCAACGCACCAAAAATCGTCGAACTTTATGGAACAACTTTTCATCCGAGCGTCGAACAAACTAAGAAAATGCGCTACCTGACAGGTCTCGACGAGCCGGACGTCGTGACGAAGTCTGTTTCGCAAAACGGCGATCGGATTACCTCGAAATGCGCAAAAAGTGCAGTATTTTGCAGAAAAACCCGTAATTTTCTGCTCCGAAGAATTTGCGGCTTACAGATGAGGGACTTGACAGTAAAATGACTAACTTTTGTTAAGGACTTATGTCCAAATACTGTTAGTTGAAGGGGTTTTGTGCAAATGTGCAACTAACACATGCACACACGTGTTGGAGTAATCCCGAATCCCTGCCTCTTCCTCTTCGGTAACTGAAGCTCCACCAGCATCTTCAGACCATAACCGACGCGGCCCCTCGGCTGCTGAAACCCCCGGCCGCTCGGGTCACCGGAGTTGAGGTTGAGAAACCTATATATAGGAGCTTCTCTTGAGTTCTTGAAGCAGAGAATCAACCAAGAGTTGTAGGGATAGCCCAACCTTCTTCTGAGAGCTCCACTGTGAGGCCGCAACCAACCTCTGGTGAACCCGACCCCGGCCGCCGCCGAGCGCCGCCGCAGCCATCTTTTTTTTCTCCTCTCTCTCCGACGAAGTGTGAAGTTGGACCAGACCTCTTCAAGGTTGGATTGGGAGGTGTCTGAGGAGTCCCTGGTGCTTGAAGGACCCTGCTGGAAGCTAGCCGAGGCCGCGCGAGGTGGGAGGTGCAAGAAACCGGCTTCCTCCTTCTTCCCCGAGCTCGGCCAAGGTGAGGGTTTCAAACCAGTGTATGTTAGCCCTCTGGACCACGTGCAGTCGGTTTCCTAGGCCCTAAGCATCATCCCAGCAAATCCCCGAGCCCCCATGCACCACGGTTGGCCGGCGGCCACAATGGGTCGCCGGAAACCTAATCTAACTCCGCCTCGAGAGAACTCATCAACCAGTCGACCATCAGGGCTAAAACTTGGTGTTACGGGACTGTTGGTGGTGGGGACCAACTCCACCAAATTTGATGGAGTATGGTCGAGCCAGTAAATTGTAGCTTGATGCCCTAGTTTTGTGAAAAATGCATGATTGGCCGGACTTTCTTTTCCGGCACCGGCGGGCTTCCCCGGCGCCGGCCATCAACCCAGAAAGCTTGCTGGGACCTTGAGGAGTGTTCCCATGCATTTGCATGGAACCCATGCTGCACCCAATTGGTGCGGCCATGGATTGACCCGAGATAAGACCAAAGATGGTCGCCGGCGCTCCGGCCAACTCCGGCCGGGGCGGTGCTGGTCGGGAAGTTTTCTGTGGACCCAAGGAGCATTTCCATCCAAGTTAGAGGGCTCCAAATTGACTCTGTGGAATTTCACCATTAGAGGTGGCAAGCTCGAAACCGGAGCTTTGCTCCGCCGCGCCGCCGCCGCACCCCGAGGCCAGCCAAGGGTGGGGGAAAGCTTCCATGAAGCAGATGGCACCTACTGGTGCTTTTGGTTGAGCCCCAGACCCTTCGGATGAAGCATCACGAATTTCAAGAAAATGGGTCATCTTCTTCCTCGAGCCGAGCTCAACCTGGGGGTTTTCGAGTTGCTCTAGTTGAGGGGATGTGTTCCAGAATCTCTGGGGATCTAGTTGATCCAAGTTGGAAGCCCTCAGGTGCCCTGGTTGCAGAGAACCAAGTCTTCAATAGTGTTGTGTGTATGTGTTTCAAATGTGCATGCCACCTGTTTGTAAAATGCCTCAAAGAACTTTAAATTAGAATTTGACAAAACTGTAAATATAAAACTTGTTTCCAATGATCCCCTGAGCTGTGTGCTCACTTCAGTTAAAACAGAAACTGAGTGGAATAAAAGTTGGAGCAATGTGAACTTGTATGTTTGCAAGTTGAGGGATCTCTGTGATCCAGCACACCTGGGCTGCAACTTTGGCAAGCCCGGGCACCCTAGCAATGTTTAGAGACAGATTGATATACAAATTTTGGTTGTTTGAAGTCCAGATTAAAAGTTATAGTGAAATCAACATAAAACAGTAATGTTGGAACAAAACCCTATTTTAAAGTGTTGGCGAAGTCGCGACAGTGCATTCCTAGCTAATTTGGGGTCACTGGACGCGATGCTCGCGTTAAAATTTCTGTTTGAAGTCCCGAAGAAACTAAATGACATTAAGGCTATGTTAGTGCATATATTATGGGCCAAAGTTTGCCTCGGAACCCGTGATGCAACAAATGGGTGAGCACGGTGTTCAGCATGACATAAGTAACCTGCTGGAAGTGACGGAATGTTAAAATGATTTTCCTGCTAAAAGAACGAGCGAAAACAGTGCCCAAATTGGCACTAAAAGTAAATTTAAAAAGCCCTAGGGGTCTAGATGCAAAGATCACATCGTATACTGGTTAGTAAACTGATTCCTGAACCTTATTTCACCTTCAGGGTTACTTGGTAGCATCTGGTGTGCTGAGTGTACAGTTGGTTCAGATTAGCCGCCTGCGTTATATCAGGTGGGTTATCTTCGGTCCGGGTTTTATCAGTTCGGCCCTCTGGGGTGCGATACTGGTTGGACTCCTGTTCTTGGTAACTTAGTTTATTTTGAGCCTGTCTGCATTTGGTTGCAATATATATTACTGTTAGTTGCTCTGACTAATTGGCCATTTCGTAGTTGCACTCCTATGCTTGATTATTATATCAGTTCTATTCTGCCTTACATGATTATTCTTAGTGCCTCTGGTATTTATATTTTATCTTGGAACATTTCCATAGTTGATGAGTAAGCCTGTTTGTCCTGTCGATCAAATGAAACACTGTTGAGCACATAGATTTGTTTAACTGATGTTTTACCGAGCTTCGTAGGGTCGCCGGAGTCTGTTCTTGTTTGATAGGGCAAAGGCAATTGCTCTACGAGGTTTGGAAACCCAAGCTTCGTAGTGTCGACTGAGTCTGTTCTTGTTTGATAGGACGAGGGCAATGCTTTTCGGGGTTTGGACTTTTCAAAACAGTTTTCTTAAAAATATGTGTTTAAGTTTTGTATCATTTGGTTGGTTTGTGTGGTTGAGTTGAGTTTATATGTAAGCTTCTGCTGAGTTGAGATTTGCCTTGATATTGCATATGAGTTGAGATTTATTGCTGAGTGTTCCTGCATAAGTGTTGAGATTCAGTTGATCTTGTCATTGCATCCCAGTGGGGATTTCCCGGCTTGTTGCCGATTACCCGGTCAGTGGACCGTGAGCTTGAGCATTTGCATATGATTCGCCCGCACCGTTGTACTTCACGAACATCAGCGGATTTGCTACCCGTAGCGATGTTCTTTACCGGTAAAGTGGTTAGCTAAGGCAACCCGTGACCCTAGTTTGGGGAATGTCAACCAGGTGGTGCCAAGTGGGCAGCCTTGCCTGAGGTCTTGTGAAGGCCAATATGGTAGCTTGTGATTGGGTCTTTGCGTTTTCATCTATTTGATGCATGTGTTGTTAAGTTGCTTTAACATGATTCTTTGATTCTTTGATCTGGCTTCTAGTTATCTACCTTTATATGATTCTATGTGATGCCTCTGATTATAGTTCCATTGTTATCTTGCTGATTGTCCTAACTCCTTGATGTGTTTTAAATTCTGCTAAAATTATCTCCTATGCTTGTACCCAGATTATGAGTTTTGCTTTCTTTACAGCACCAGTTATATATCTGCTTTACCCTAACCCCTGATCTATTACTATCCTCTAGCATTGTATACCAGTAGGTGCGATCTGCTATTTCTCGGCTCGTCGTGCCCACTGGGATACACTCCGGTGTGTCTCACACCCTCGGGTGACTGTTTTTCAGGTCGAGCGGGTGTTGAGATGTCGGGACGAGTTGGTGAGATCACGAGATAGAGCTTGACCCTGGACAGCCGATAAGATCAAGTATTTAGTTATTTGTTGTATCAAATGTAATGCCGCCGCCCCCCGCCAAGCTGCACTGCCGTGGCCGCGCGGGGCCCTTGCCCGCGCGGAGCGCCGCGCCGCACTGCCGCCGCCGCGCGCTACACTGCTGCGCGGGGCCCTTGCCCGTGCGGAGCGCCGCACCACGCTGCCACCGCCGCGTGCTGCGCTGCCGCGCGGAGCGCCGCGCCGCGCTGCCTTCGCCGCGCGGGGCCCTTGCCCGCGCGGAGCGCCGCGCTGCGCTGCCGCCGCCGTGCACTGCGCTGCAGCGCCGGGCCTTGCCCGCTCGGAGCGCCGCGCCGCGCTGCCGCCGCCGCGCGGGGCCCTTGCCCGCGCGGAGCGCCGCGCTGCGCTGCCGCCGCCCCGCTGCGCTGCCGCGCGGGGCCCCTGCCCGCGCGGAACCGCGCGCCGCGCGTCGCGCTGCCGTGCGGGGCCTGACCTACGCGGAGCGGCGCGCCGCGCTACTGCCGCCGCACGCTGCGCTTCCACGCATGGCCATTGCCCGTGCGGAGCGGAGCGCCGCTGCTGCTGCCGCTGCCATAGCCACCTTACCGCACGGGGCCCTCGCCCGCGCAGAGCTGGTGCCGCACTACTATTGCCGCGCGGGGCCCTGAACCGCGCGGAGAGTCTCGCCGCTGCCGCGTCGCCGCCACTCCCGTACCGTGTCGCTCGGCCCACTCGGGCAGTCCAGTCGTAGGTGGGTGGTTCTCTTTTCTTGCGGGTCTTAAAGGTTTATCTTCCCTTACGGGGACTTCGTAGGTCCGAGCACCGTTCGAGATCAAGCGTAGCTGTTGGGCAGGGCGATCGACACGATAAGGTGGGTGCTCCCCTCTAT
This sequence comes from Tillandsia leiboldiana, assembly GCA_029204045.2. Taxonomy (NCBI): domain Eukaryota; kingdom Viridiplantae; phylum Streptophyta; class Magnoliopsida; order Poales; family Bromeliaceae; genus Tillandsia; species Tillandsia leiboldiana. The sequence continues at coordinate 26,359,140 of CM055071.1, forward strand.
TACCCCGGGATTACGATAAAGGAAATCATGTCACGCGTGGAAAAGCAACACTTATATTTGTCGCCTATGTCTAACCCCTGGTTACGTGAGCTGTTTACTACTAACCCTTCTAATAATTGTGGATCACTTCGATTTATAATGTACACATTTACTATATTGAGCCCAAGGTTTGCTTGCACGCACACCAGCGGTTTGGCCACCGCACTGGTGTATTTTTTCGAAAAAATGGCACGTTGGCCCGTGTACCCCACGACTAGTGGTGATGGGGACCTCTCACGACTGCTCAGGTACCGCATGAGCGTCGTGGAGGGGTATAGGCAAATCACGAGAGGCAAGTGCTTTTAATTTCACTTGTTACAGGGGTACTGTGGAATCTCGAGAAAGGGAAGCCTGGAGCTTCCAAGTGTTTTCGGTTTGCAAGAAATTTAACTTGATTCGAACATCTCTATTATGTTGTATTTATTTCTCGATTAATGGTAGTGTTGCTGACTTTCCACTGTTGTGACAGGACCGGGGAGGAGTACGGGGCGTGGGTGAGGCCGCAATGCGAGGATTCCGTTAACGCCGCAAAATAAAATTGGATGCTTCCTTTTTGTCCTTTTCTTTTTCGTGTTATAACTAGTGTGGGTGGGTGGCATGTAATTGTGTGTGGGTTGCAACTGTGTGAACTGTAATGGTTGTATGTTTGAACCTCTGTGTGCCGGTTGGGAATCGCCCCTTTGCAAATAATAATCAAATGATTGCGAAAAGGATTTCGAAAATACGAGTGTCGGGTAGGCGCCGATTTATAAAACCTTGGATTTATCCTTTCAAAACACCGGGGCTGTCTTGCGTAACTTCACTACCTCCCTGGATGTAGTTGGTGATTGCTGTGGTTATCGTGTCTGACGGAATGGTTTCGCTGCGCACATGCAAACGGGGCCCGTCATTGCGAAGGGCCGCATTCACAAGTGTGGCGAGTCTGGCACGGACCGGGGAGAGCTGCGCCTTTCAAAAAAAAAAAAAAAAAAGAAAACAAATTTGGACCACCGGGGCGTGACATAACAATAACGAAATTGCACATAAAGAGGTTCTAAGGGTGTACCCACCTCAAACACGAAGAAGAAGATGCGCGGAAGCTCCAACTAAAACACTCCCACCTTGTGCCCGAAAAAGCTACAGTAAGAAATGTTGTTAAAAAAACATCGTCGTGGTCAAAAACACTCAAAAACAGGGTGAAACGGGCCAAAAACGGAGCTTCCGGACTCTTAGGCTGGGGGCTCTGCACGGATCCAGGCGTGGATCGGGTCCACGACAAAAGGCGGCGGCGGCGCAGACCGGGAGCACGCCGCAGCGGTAGACCGCTGCGGCGTGGGCCGGGCCGCGCATGGTGAGGCGCGCGTCGGGTTCACCCATTCTCGATCGCGGCGGCAGCACCGGGTGCACGCCCAGGCATGGACCTGTCACGCCCCGGAGGTTCTAAGTGTGAAGACCCGAAATTTCACCATTAGACTACTGTTGCATCTACAGCTTCTGGAGGCCTATGTGGCGTGTTGGTGGGATTTGTGCACCAATTGGACATTAGGGATGGACTTTGTGTGTTAAATGGATCACGAGAGTAGTCTGATGACCCCGTCGGAAGTTTAGAAGTGGTTTCACGCGCAATGGATATTAAAAATGGACTCAGCGCGAAGTTTGGACCAAGGAACACCTTTCCGGATGCCTTCGGCAATTTTTAGAGTTGGAATTTGGCAAATCGGACACCGGATTTAGACTCAGCGCGCGAAAACGGTCAAAATGGGCTATTTACATGCATTTTTCGGAGGTTGCTACAGTAAAATTACTGTTCATGGCCGGAACAGTGTTTCCGGCGACGGCCGGCGGCGGCGGGCAGCAGCGGAGGACGGCGGCGCAGGCTCGGGCAGGCGGTGCCTGGCCGCGGGCAGGCGCACAGGGGCGCGGGCAGGTGCGCGGTCCACGGGGCTGGCGTGCACCGAAGGATGGGACACGTGGAGGGAAACGACTGGTCGGTGTTGTGGTCTGGGAGCACGGAGCAGGCTTGTGGTGTACGGTGGACCGGGGTGGACACGTGGCGGTTTATGATTTGTCGGTGCAGTGGACCCGATTCACGAAGTGTGTGTGGGTGGCCTCGGGGCGCGTGCCTGGCAGGGGGGCGCAGGCGGCGCTGACAGCACGCACGTGGGCGTGGCAGCGACGCGTTGACTGGGTGCGTGCCACGTGTCGGCTGTGCAGCGAGCCACGTGTCGTGCGGTGGTTGGTCTGGATCGCTGTCGCTTGTTTGGCGGGCGACGTGGAGGCCCAGGGGAGTTTCGGGCTGCTATAGTGCGCGCCCAGGGAAGTTTCGGGCTGCTACAGTGCGCGCCCGAAAGTTCCCTGCGCCCGGAAATTGGGACATATTCGATATTTTTCGATTTGTTTCTGCAGCCTATAAAAGCGATCCGAGCTTCCTTCTTTCCCCTTTTTCCACCATTTTCGAGCCTCCTCTCGCCATGGCGCCTTCAGCAAAGATGATCCCCGAGCTATGCTGCATCCATCTGCAAAGTTTTGAGATTTTTGGTCACACGCTTATCGAGGTTTCTTTTTTTACGGCGCGGCGCGACACTCTTCCTTTTGGGTTCCCCTTCGTCACGTTTCGGTGCGCGAGCTCCCCCGGCCTACTCCGACCACCTTTTCGAGCGATTTCTTCGCCGTTGGATCTGCGACGGACAGATCTACGATCTAGGTATTTTCAGCTTTCCCTCATTTCACGCTTTTTGAGGTGTTTGTTCGAGCTTACTGTGACCCCATTTCTGTGATGGAGATTTGGACAGCGGCGTGGTCTTTCGGCGTTATCTCCGCAACCGGGCATCGTATGGCGACGTGCTTGTACACTTTTTTCATCTACTCGACGCAAGGAATATCACAGTATTTTTCTTGGATTTTTCTGAGTTTTGCCCGAAGGTATATGTTCTTCCCCTTGTCTGTAAATGGAATTACAGTTATGTTGCTGTGTGGTTTTGCGCACCTGTACTGTGGAATTTGTAACTCGGCCTACGGGGCTCGGAATTGGACGTGCAGGTAATCGTTTCGAAGGTATCGACGCGAGGATTGCTGTGATATTTTTATTGGATTTTTCTGGGCACTTTCTGCAGGTGAAAACTGCACGTCTTCGGGACTGTTTTCTGATGTTGTATATGTGGATTATTTTTGGAATAAAAGTGTAATGTTGGACCTTAGTTGTTGTACTCTGGGGTGTTTTCAGTTGTTTGGAGCCAAGGCTTGAGCGACATGTACCGAGGGTGTAATTTTGGCAGATTTTGGACTGTGAGCGTCTACCCACTTCACCGACTTCAGGTTTGCCTTGGTTTAAGCGCTTCAGGTGGGTAAACTTAGTACTTGCAACTGTTAGAGGGAATAACAGAGTTTATATGCATGTTATGCCTTATGGGAGATGTAATAGTGGATGTTCATGTATGGTTAAGATGAGCTTACCTATGGGAATGTCACCCTCTATGATTGATAGCATGCCTAATTTAATGTGCAACCGATATGAGCAAGAGGTAAGCATGGAAACAGCCTAGATCATGTGGATTGATGTTTACCTGATAATTGTACATGCTTGTTGAACTAGAGACTTAGCATGCGATAGACAGATTATATTTATCCCACACTAGATGATATAGAGATCATACATGTTTATTCAGTGGCCTATTTATGCGAGATTGGCATATCATAGTGGGAATATTGTAGTATGCTTTGCTACCATATGTTTTACTCTCTTTTATTGTTTCCAAGGACAAAAGCATGCTTGATTGGACTTGTAGTTTGGCCATCTTTTACTGCTGCACTACTTATTGGAACTTGACTTAGGAGAAACCATGCTTTTCCTTTCTCCTTCTTGTTAGTCAGGTGGTCAGTGTTGCTCGGGTTCGAGTAGGGCTCTGGGTAGTGTAGTCGGGACTTCGTGTTTGGGACAGGTTGGATTAGTTGTGGGGCTTTGCGGCAACCGCGGATATTGGGCGGTTGACCGGATGCTTATCTATGCACCAGATTTGGGTATCAGTTTTCTCTTGTGGATGGAGTTTTCCACTTATCGTTTAGTTGCATCCGACTGAGATCGGGCCTTTCCTTTAGTGGATGAGTTTTCCCACTTTGATCAGAGTCGTGATCCAGTCCTGCTATATAGAGATACTTGTGAGACATTGATTACAGAGATACTTTACTCGTGTGGGTCGCTCCCCTCGAGTGCCACTCCGGAGTAGGCTTTTGACCGTGACGGGCCGGTCAGTTGGTGAGTTGTGAGTGATGACAGAGTTGGTGAGTTGTGAGTGATGACAGAGTTGGTGAGTTGTGAGTGATGACAGAGCAGGCAGTACCGGGTTTTATACTGGTTCATTCGATTGGGTTTATTTCGGTCAAATACTTTTATTGTTACACTCGTGCCTGGGGGCCGAGTGCAGACTGGTAGTTGAGTTTAGATCAGTGCTAGTATTATTGAGAGCCGTTTGGTTGACGGTGGTCCCGTGTCGTTGAGAGTACTTTGACCGCTGTGTGAGAGGTTGAGCATCATGATTCTATCCGTTCTGAGAGAGAGCGTGGATTTTGACTATAGGCTGCATGAGCCACTACTCGATAGCGAGTTAGTCCGTTTGGACGCCCTACATAATTCCTGCCCGTCAGCGGGAGGTGGTTGTAGGTGGGCGCAGGTTTGACTGGACCAGATGTGGCAGTCAGCTCGATTGGGTCGATTGTGCACTTCGTGTGCTAGTGGTTGCATACCACTGTTTGGTTCTCCCCTTTTGGCCTTTAGATAGGGGCATGGTAGCTGTTGAGAGTCTCCAGCTTACTCATTTCAGTCTTATGACTTGGGTTAGTTTATGTCTCTTGAGGACTTAGTGGGCAGACCGTCAGGTCTGGCGGTGGTACCCACTTAGAACTCCCTTTTTGGTGTAGTTCTCACACCCTTTGGGGGTCTTCCCCCCCTTTTTTTCCTTCCTCTCCTTTGTTTTGCAGAGTGTTAGCGGGTGTGGCCGATTCTGCGGTTGTTGATCGAGGCGAGGGAGTCGCGAGCTAGATCCCTACCCGTCGTTGGAGAGTAGCGGTACCCCTACAGAGGAGATCTTCAGTAGTTTAGCTGTTTTGTTTTCCTCTTTTGAGAGACTGTTGTTGTGAGGATATATTTGTTTTGAGAGACTGTACACTGATGTATTTATTGGAGATACCTCCCGGTTGGGTTCTGAGCTTGTATTTGAGGATATTCTTTTATTATTATTTTGGGAGGCGTACAGTGTTGTTTTATTTCCAGTTGTACAGTGATTGATTTTGGTTATACAACAGATTTTTTATTTATAGCTCTGATATCTGTTTAGCTATAGTACTTTTCTTGCAGGTTGGACGCTTCGCCTATGCGGATTTGGCATAGGTGGCGGATCTGTTGGCGGGCCCGGGTCACAGTTTCGACCTCGGGGCGTGACAGATTAGAGTGGTATCAGAGCCTAGGTTGTAGGTCATGGTGGACTTAGAAACCCCAGGCTTATGGTTTGACCCTTGGTTGACTTCGTGAGAGTCGTGATTTTTAGCGAGAGTCCTGATTGAGTTTTATACCTCTCCCAAGGGACGGGAAGAGAGATTGGCATGTTTATTCTCCTGAGTGATTATGTTGGCTGCAGACAACATAACGCTGCGGAACGGGTGACATGCTTTAGACTTTCGCTGGATTGGGTCGAGCGCAGTTTTGTGTTGTTTTGTGGTTTCGTCGTGGCGAGCGGTGTCTCCCCGACGCTGGGTTTTGACCCGTGTGCATCCTGTCATAGCAGTTGAGCTTAAGCAGTTGGTTTTGGGCCGAATACCCGGATTAAGGTCAGAGAACTCCGAACCCAGATGACAGGATTGTCAGAGGCTTATCAGCGACAGAGTGAGCAGCTGGTCTTGGTGACACAGTTGTCGGAGCACTGAGTAACCCCCTCCGTGCCAACGTTTAGTGCCGAGGCACCGAGGCAGGGTGGATAGTTGACGGCAGAGGAGCTGTGAGACATGATCGATCTATTGAGCCAGATTTGGCAGATGATCCACCCCGACTCGTAAGACTGAGTTTGGAGCCTTTGGAGGCAGAGTCGTGGTTGGTGGTAATGGAGTGATCAATTGAGCGCCTCCCTATGCTAGAGAGTTTTTGCAGTTGTTGAACTACGCGCTCCAGATTTCGAGGGATGAGGCGCACAAGATATGTGTGACTGGGAGTGGATTGCGCCCTGATACCCTTCAGTTTAGTTAGTCCCTCAGTTACGGATTATTGACGCCTCGATGGTGTAGGCATTGTATATGGAGCTTGGCGCTGCAGTTCCTTTGGATAGGGATCTGCCGCTAGAGGCGAGTTCGGGATATTGGCGCTTGGCGCCGGGTGATGGAGGACAGATCGGCCGGCAGAGGCATTTCTGATTTCTTTTTCCAGGATAACGAGTTCCCGAGATGCCGGAGATCGGGTGGACCCCGATGGCAGCATTAGTATAGATTTGGGAGTGGCGCAGCGGTAGCGTGGATTTGTTATTTGCGGAGGACCGTATTCGTCGCCTCAATGTGATCAGAGACAGAGGTCGTGCTTCCTTGTGGATAGTCCTGATTTTCAGGCAGATTGAGCGACAACCACTTGCTTTGAGCGGATGAATCTATGTCGCCCGGTTGGAGGGCGCCACGGTAGTGGGTCGAGTGTCGCAGGTGGGATTTCACCACAGCAGTCGGAGTTAGAGCATGTTTCATTCTTGCCTGGACTAAAGGCAGATTTGTTACCACGTGCACTAGAGGTACAGTTTCCCTTTGTTGTTGTGCATGTGGAGGAGGTTTTTGGATCATGTCCAGTGCGGCCGAGACCGCGAGTTACCGGCAGAATTATTGGAAATTGTAGCAATTCGGTGTTTCGACCCTGTGCTTGAGATTGATTCGCACAATGCCACGGAATGTTTGACTGCGGCGAGAGAGGACGTTGATCTTCGGCAAGGTGGACAAGAGAAGGCTTGCTTGTTGAGATTGTTAGAGCACACAGGTTTTAGCGACAGTGTGAGAGATGCTTACGGCGGCACCGGGACTCAGGGATATCCTTGTTGCTCATGAGATCCCGGGTGTGATTTCACCTGAGTCGTCGATAATGCCGCCGGATAGGGAGATAGAGATTGCCTTGGACGTGGTTCGGGGAACCACGCCACCCTCGACAGCACCTCATTGGATATCGCCTGTAGAGCTGGGAGAGCTGATGGCGCAGTTGCAGGATCGGAGGGATCGAGGGGTCTGTTTGACCTGGTGCCACGCCGTTGGTATACGGCGGTGATGCCACGCCGTTGGTGAACGGTGGTGATGCCACAGCGTTGATACACGACTGTGAGGGTCCTTTTATGGTTCGAGTGTAGACAGGTCCGGGTGGTATCTAGGACCTTTTGATGGAGTTATACTCCGGCTGTTAGTGTATGATGCGAGTACCTACTTGGAATTAGACAGCCGAGGACTTCGCCTAGATGGCGTTCAGGACACGGTAGGGGAATTATGGGTTTATAGCGAGGCCCAATGGAATGACGAATGCCCTGTTGACTTTAAGGTCTGAGGAATTGTATGTCACAGTTGTACTTGGGCGGATTGGGAGTGGGGTTTTCCGAGGATATTTTGATTTACTCCCAGAGCGATTTAGAGCACGAGGTGCACTTGTGGAGGTGCTACCACTCCTGTGTGGGTGAAGCTGTATGCCAAGTTATTGAGGTACAAGTTTTAGCTCCAAGTGCATGCCTTCTTGAGTCACCTTATTCTGGCCATTGGAGTGGCGGTGGAATCCGACCAAATGGATGTTATTCAAGTTTGGCTGAGACCAACATTTACTCTTGAGGTGAGAAGCTTCTTAGACTTGGCGGTGCCGGGAGAGCATGGCCAATGGATAATGTGACTGATACTAGCGCCAATGCTAGTGTTTCCAGTGTGGGGAGATGGAATTGTGTGTTTTAGTGATGCCTCCCATTGTGGCTGTAGAGTTACCGTGGGTTGATCTTCGGTCCACACTTCATTAGTCCAACCCTATGAGTATTGTGGCAGGATGAACCGCTGTTTTGCAGGCAGCTTGGATCCCACGGTTGAGCCTTTCAGTACGTCTATTACTTCCAGCCTTGATTGATATACCTGGGCGTAGGCCATGCCTGCTTGGCTATCAGTCCTGATTACTCAGCATTTCTGTTCTGTGCTATATGATAGATTGAGATTTCAGCTTCAGTTTACGGCTTCTACCATGCGACACCAGTGGAGCCTACATCTTTCAGCATCTTGGGTGGGATTTACGCGGATTGTCGTTGCTGGTTCGGATTTTTGACCGCGAGTTTGGGCATCTGCATTATGATCGCCTTCTGAGCCAGTTTTCAGTCCTGTTCACTGACGGTTTGGTCCCCGTCAGGGTGTCCTTTATTAGTTGAGAGATCGACTTCGACCCGTGGGTCTGTTGGGGTTATGTTGGCATGTTGAGTGACCAACTGTGGCATGAGATTGTGTCTCTTGAGGATCCCTTTTGAGGGTAGCCCGTGGTTGAGTAGGCCACTCGGGTGATTTTGGATCGGGAAGTAACCGAGTGAAGACCCCAGCTTATTGGATTCTTTTCTTCATAGGATGAATCTGTGCGTGTGCTTCGGGTCGCCTTGTTGAGATTGACACCAGGATGTGGTATGGTGCGTGTTGCACGGATGGTTATTCTGTTTCCCCCAGCTTTTGATGGAGCCCCTGTATTGTTTCACGTCTCAGCTCAGGAGTGATGTGTTTTTTTGGATCCCTCGCTCGTGATTGACTTGCCCCTTCGAGGTCTGTGATTGTTGGAGTACGAGGGACGCCCGTTGCGATTTCTGGCTCGAGAGATGAGAGAATTGCATATCGGGCCATGCCGTACTTGTTGTTGTTGTTGTTGGGGAGTAATCACAGGGAGTGAGTGGTGTTTCGGGAGCTGGAGGCGTTATTGACGGATACCTACCCGTGGTATTTGTGACTCTTGGTGGATTTGAGCTAGTTTTGAGGATGAAACTTTCTTTTAGTGGGGGAGGATGTGAAGACCCGAAATTTCACCATTAGACTACTGTTGCATCTACAGCTTCTGGAGGCCTATGTGGCGTGTTGGTGGGATTTGTGCACCAATTGGACATTAGGGATGGACGTTGTGTGTTAAATGGATCACGAGAGTAGTCTGATGACCCCGTCGGAAGTTTAGAAGTGGTTTCGCGCGCAATGGATATTAAAAATGGACTCAGCACGAAGTTTGGACCAAGGAACACCTTTCCGGATGCCTTCGGCAATTTTTAGAGTTGGAATTTGGCAAATCGGACAACGGATTTGGACTCAGCGCGCGAAAATGGTCAAAATGGGCTATTTACATGCATTTTTTGGAGGTTGCTACAGTAAAATTACTGTTCATGGCCGGAACAGTGTTTCCGGCGACGGCCGGCGGCGGCGGGCAGCAGCGGAGGACGGCGGCGCAGGCTCGGGCAGGCGGCGCCTGGCCGCGGGCAGGCGGACAGGGGCGCGGGCAGGTGCGCGGTCTACGGGGCTGGCGTGCACCGAAGGATGGGACACGTGGAGGGAAACGACTGGTCGGTGTTGTGGTCTGGGAGCACGGAGCAGGCTTGTGGTGTACGGTGGACCGGGGTGGACACGTGGCGGTTTATGATTTGTCGGTGCAGTGGACCCGGTTCACGGAGTGTGTGTGGGTGGCCTCGGGGCGCGTGCCTGGCAGGGGGGCGCAGGCGACGCTGACAGCGCGCACGTGGGCGTGGCAGCGACGCGTTGACTGGGTGCGTGCCTCGTGTCGGCTGTGCAGCGAGCCACGTGTCGTGCGGTGGTTGGTCTGGATCGCTGTCGCCTGTTTGGCGGGCGACGTGGAGGCCCAGGGGAGTTTCGGGCTGCTACAGTGCGCGCCCAGGGAAGTTTCAGGCTACTACAGTACGCGCCGGAAAGTTCCCTGCGCCCGAAAATTAAGACATATTCGGTATTTTTCGATTTGTTTCTGCAGCCTATAAAAGCGATCCGAGCTTCCTTCTTTCCCCTTTTTCCGCCATTTCCGAGCCTCCTCTCGCCATGGCGCCTTCAGCAAAGATGATCCCCGAGCTATGCTGCATCCATCTGCAAAGTTTTGAGATTTTTGGTCACACGCTTATCGAGGTTTCTTTTTTTACGGCGCGGCGCGACGCTCTTCCTTTTGGGTTCCCCTTCGTCGCGTTTCGGTGCGCGAGCTCCCCCGGCCTACTCCGACCACCCTTTCGAGCGATTTCTTCGCCGCTGGATCCGCGACGAACAGATCTACGATCTAGGTATTTTCAGCTTTCCCTCATTTTGTGCTTTTCGAGGTGTTTGTTCGAGCTTACTGTGACCCCATTTCTGTGATGGAGATTTCGACAGCGGCGTGGTCTTTCGGCGTTATCTCCGCAACCGGGCATCGTATGGCGACGTGCTTGTACACTTTTTTCATCTACTCGACGCAAGGAATATCACAGTATTTTTCTTGGATTTTTTTGAGTTTTTCCCGAAGGTATATGTTCTTCCCCTTTATGTAAATGGAATTACAGTTATGTTGCTGTGTGGTTTTGCGCACTTGTATTGTGGAATTTGTAACTCGGCCTAGGGGGCTCGGAATTGGACGTGCAGGTACTCGTTTCGAAGGTATCGACGCGAGGATTGCTGTGATATTTTTATTAGATTTTTTTGGGCACTTTCTGCAGGTTAAAACTGCACATCTTCGGGACTGTTTTCTGATGTTGTATATGTGGATTATTTTTGGAATAAAAGTGTAATGTTGGACCTTAATTGTTGTACTCTGGGGTGTTTTCTGTTGTTTGGAGCCAAGGCTTGCGCGACATGTACCGAGGGTGTAATTTTGGCAGATTTTGGACTGTGAGCGTCTACCCACTTCACCGACTTCAGGTTTGCCTTGGTTTAAGCGCTTCAGGTGGGTAAACTTAGTACTTGCAACTGTTAGAGGGAATAACAGAGTTTATATGCATGTTATGCCTTATGGGAGATGTAATAGTGGATGGTCATGTATGGTTAAGATGAGCTTACCTATGGGAATGTCACCCTCTATGATTGATAGCATGCCTAATTTAATGTGCAACCGATATGAGCAAGAGGTAAGCATGGAAACGGCCTAGATCATGTGGATTGATGTTTACCTGATAATTGTACATGCTTGTTGAACTAGAGACTTAGCATGCGATAGACAGATTATATTTATCCCATACTAGATGATATAGAGATCATACATGTTTATTCAGTGGCCTATTTATGCGAGATTGGCATATCATAGTGGGAATATTGTAGTATGCTTTGCTACCATATGTTTTACTCTCTTTTATTGTTTCCAAGGACAAAAGCATGCTTGATTGGACTTGTAGTTTGGCCATCTTTTACTGCTGCACTACTTATTGGAACTTGACTTAGGAGAAACCATGCTTTTCCTTTCTCCTTCTTGTTAGTCAGGTGGTCAGTGTTGCTCGGGTTCGAGTAGGGCTCTGGGTAGTGTAGTCGGGACTTCGTGTTTGGGACAGGTTGGATTAGTTGTGGGGCTTTGCGGCAACCGCGGATATTGGGCGGTTGACCGGATGCTTATCTATGCACCAGATTTGGGTATCAGTTTTCTCTTGTGGATGGAGTTTTCCACTTATCGTTTAGTTGCATCCGACTGAGATCGGGCCTTTCCTTTAGTGGATGAGTTTTCCCACTTTGATCAGAGTCGTGATCCAGTCCTGCTATATAGAGATACTTGTGAGACATTGATTACAGAGATACTTTACTCGTGTGGGTCGCTCCCCTCGAGTGCCACTCCGGAGTAGGCTTTTGACCGTGACGGGCCGGTCAGTTGGTGAGTTGTGAGTGATGACAGAGTTGGTGAGTTGTGAGTGATGACAGAGTTGGTGAGTTGTGAGTGATGACAGAGCAGGCAGTACCGGGTTTTATACTGGTTCATTCGATTGGGTTTATTTCGGTCAAATACTTTTATTGTTACACTCGTGCCTGGGGGCCGAGTGCAGACTGGTAGTTGAGTTTAGATCAGTGCTAGTATTATTGAGAGCCGTTTGGTTGACGGTGGTCCCGTGTCGTTGAGAGTACTTTGACCGCTGTGTGAGAGGTTGAGCATCATGATTCTATCCGTTCTGAGAGAGAGCGTGGATTTTGACTATAGGCTGCATGAGCCACTACTCGATAGCGAGTTAGTCCGTTTGGACGCCCTACATAATTCCTGCCCGTCAGCGGGAGGTGGTTGTAGGTGGGCGCAGGTTTGACTGGACCAGATGTGGCAGTCAGCTCGATTGGGTCGATTGTGCACTTCGTGTGCTAGTGGTTGCATACCACTGTTTGGTTCTCCCCTTTTGGCCTTTAGATAGGGGCATGGTAGCTGTTGAGAGTCTCCAGCTTACTCATTTCAGTCTTATGACTTGGGTTAGTTTATGTCTCTTGAGGACTTAGTGGGCAGACCGTCAGGTCTGGCGGTGGTACCCACTTAGAACTCCCTTTTTGGTGTAGTTCTCACACCCTTTGGGGGTCTTCCCCCCTTTTTTTTTCCTTCCTCTCCTTTGTTTTGCAGAGTCTTAGCGGGTATGGCCGATTCTGCGGTTGTTGATCGAGGCGAGGGAGTCGCGAGCTAGATCCCTACCCGTCGTTGGAGAGTAGCGGTACCCCTACAGAGGAGATCTTCAGTAGTTTAGCTGTTTTGTTTTCCTCTTTTGAGAGACTGTTGTAGTGACGATATATTTGTTTTGAGAGACTGTACACTGATGTATTTATTGGAGATACCTCCCGGTTGGGTTCTGAGCTTGTATTTGAGGATATTCTTTTATTATTATTTTGGGAGGCGGACAGTGTTGTTTTATTTCCAGTTGTACAGTGATTGATTTTGGTTATACAGCAGATTTTTTATTTATAGCTCTGATATCTGTTTAGCTATAGTACTTTTCTTGCAGGTTGGACGCTTCGCCTATGTGGATTTGGCATAGGTGGCGGATGTGTTGGCGGGCCCGAGTCGCAGTTTCGACCCCGGGGCGTGACACTAAGAGAGCGAAAAATGTATCTATATTCTTTTTTTTCTTTAAACGAACCTCGCCTCCGGTGCGCACCTGACCCGCCACATATACAAATTCACTTACCAAACGGGCGGAGCCTTCTTTGTATATGCACGGCGTTCCGAGCACGACAATTACTTTAACCTTGCAAACAATGATCGACAACAAGGAGAGGATTACACTTAACCTGTAGAGTACTGGAGCTTCGTGCAGCGTGCCGACTCCACGTGACAGCCTGGTACAGTGAAAATGCCTTCAGCAGATTCTGTTTATATTTACAGAGAGGTTCGGGTGGTTCCGGAGCGACGCAGAAGCTTTTTTGTAGAAAAGTGAGTTGGCGTCGTGTTGAGAATTGCGGGTTGAGCATTGGATTTTTGGATTGAGCACACCGACTCCACAGATGGGTTTTTTGAGTGAGAAAAGCTTTGAGCATGTGTATTTTCAGATTACAGCGGAGTTCGGGAGGTTCCAGACTGCGGCGGAGGGCTCGAAGGCGAAAAGTGAGTTGGAGTTGGCTTTAATAGATTAATTAATTAATTAATTAATTTGATTTGCTTTTTACCTGTTGTTGCTTCAGATGTGAAGTAGAGGGAAGGTTGTGGGATGCTTTGGTTAAAATTAATTAAGGTAATTAAGTTTTCTTTATTTAAGTTGGCTTTTTAATTATTTTGGCTTGTTGCCAGCTGCCCAACACCTTGGCTAATTAGTCAACCTTAATTAATGAGGCCACGTCCCACTGTCTTCTCCCTGCAAGCCAACTAAATAAAGCAACAGAGGTAGTGAGAGGAGGTGAGAAGAAAGAAGAAGAGGAAGTAGAAGAAAGAAAGAAGGAAGTGTATTTGTGCTGCTTGTGGGAGTTGGCCGAGTCAATGTGCGCGCACGAGGAGCAATAATCGAGGTATGTTACGATGGAGATTTTAGATTTTGGATTATTGGTTTCCCTCATGGATTTTTTTGGATGGAATTAAGTGGATTTCTTTAGCTAATTTCCATCTTTTTCTCCTCCCTCTCCCTGTGCTCTCGGGTGCAAGGCAGGAAGTTACTGTGCAAATCCGAGGATTTGCCTACTTCATGCGCACGTGTGAGGGACCCTCTTGAGCTGAGCAGAGGCATGCTGGGACTTTGGGGAGTGTGTTAGAGGATTGATCGGAGCTCCGTGGATTTTTTCGGGACGCGCGACAGTGCGCGCGCGCGCGCGAGAGGCACAGTGCTGTTTTCTTCAGTTTTCGCCCGATTCTTCACCGACTTCGGCGCGGCCTTCGGAAAGCATTTGAGGTGGGTTGGATTTTCTTCCAAAAATTACAGAATGCCCTCTAATGCTTCAGAATGCACTTTGATCATGTCAAAACTGTATATTTTAGCTGTTAAATGATCTGATAGTTGCCTAGAAAATTACAGAAAAATTATCTGAACCCCGGAATATTTTTAGTGGACTCTTGGCACTATATAACACTAGACTGTATGCTTAGTTGGCCTCATTTAAGCACCTGAACCGTTTTAAAAATCTGAATGCCCGTTTTATTGAAATATCGACTTTTAAAAATGGTTTTAAAATGTCTGAGGGTTCTAGTGATCCTGCATGGGTTCGGGGTGCATGTTCTCTCGTGCCGGGGGGCTGAGGAGATATTTGTTGATTATTAGAGCCATTATGTGATTTTTAGAGATTTACTAGTGTCGTTGGGGGTTCTATTGAGCACTTCAGATTTAGTCGTGGAGATTACTCCGACCTTGACATGAGTGTGTGTCGTCTGTTAACTGTGTTTCCGATCTATTTGATCGTGGATTATAGCCTGCTGAGCCTGGGATTTTATGCCAGTTGTGAGATACTTGAGTTCGCGGCGTCGCTCCCCGCGAGCTACGCTCCGGATGCGATGATGATACCGAGCCTGACGAGGCTGCGATGTGGTTACTGAGATAGTCCTTGAGGGACACCCTACGTAAGACCAAGCCCTGTTTGGGCATGAGTGGCAGTAGATGAGCGCAGGCTTGACTGGTCCAAAGAGGGACAGTCATTGAGATTTGGGTGGTAGGTGTGAGTGAGTTTCATTGTATGTTCATAGATGAGCTTTTCCTTGAGCATATGTAGAGGCATATAGCTGTAGATTTCCAGCTTTCCATATCTATCTACCTATCTATTTGTTTACCTTACTTGTGCCTCCAGTAGACTTAGTGGGCATACCGTGTGCTTTGAGGACGGTACCCACTGAGAACTACCTTTGCAGTAGTTCTCACACCCGCTGCGGTGCAGGTTTTCCTGAGGCGGCTATTCCGACTCCTTCCCGTGCGGAGTCTTCAGATTGAGGTAAGGGCGTGGCCGGCTAGTCTCTTACCCGTGTCTGTATAGCATAGAGGTAGCAGTACCCTTTTGAGTTTCCACTTTTGTAGAGTGAGATTTTGAGAGTTGTTATGTATGTATCTTGAGGACAGCTTGTATTTTGGATTTTGTTTACTTAGTACGGTTGTTCCGTTTCTTTTTTATAGCATGTTGTTACTTTTGCTCTGATATCTGTTAGCTATAGATTTATTTGCAGGGTAGACGGTTCGTCTATACGGCAGTTTCCGTACAGATGGCGGGTCTGTTAGCGAGTCCGGGTCGCAGTTTCGACCCCGGGGCGTGACAGATTAGAGTGGTATCAGAGCCTAGGTTTATAGGTCATGGAGGACTTAGAGACCCTAGGCTACTTTGGTTGGACAATAGGAAGACTATCGAGAGAGACGTGATTTTTGCGAGAGTCATGATTGAGTTGTAACTCCCCAAGGGGATTGGGGCGAGTAATGTTGCATGTTTATTCTCTAAAGGGGACATGTCGGCTGCAGACGACATTATGCTTTAGAATGGGTAACATGTATAGACTCTCGTTTGATTGGGTTGAGCGATTCTTGGTCCTGATGTTTGGTTTTGATTACAGGATCTACGATGCCTCCCAGACGTCAAGCGACGACTAGGGCACATCCAGCCGCAGATGAGGAGCCCGAGCAGCGGGAGGCTGAGCATACCGAGCAGAGTGAGGGTCACGAGATGCGGGCTCAGGTAGCCCAATTGGTAGAGGTGACCAGGCGCCAAGGGTAAAACATGGAGCTCATGATGCGTATGTTGGAGCAAAGAGCATTCCCTGCAGCGCCACCAGCAGTACCTCCGGCTGCGGCGTCATCGACATCGACTCAGATTGCCCCACTGACAGCTGAGGAGCAGAGGGAGCTCACCGACAAGTTGGCTTATGTTAGCCAATTCCACCCTCCGCGGTTTTCGGGGCAGAGTTCAGAGCCGTGGGAAGTTGAGAACTGGATCGCGACAATGGAAAAGCTATTTGAGAACCTCTTCATTAAGGAAGAACATCAGGTGCATTTGGGGGCGCATTATTTGGAGAAGGACGCCGGGACTTGGTGGCGTCGAGTCCGCCCAGTTGGACCACCGGGAGTTCAGTTGATGACTTGGCCAGAGTTTCGAGCTTTGCTACGCGGGGCCTATTTTCCCGATAGTGCAAAGCAGAAACTAGAGGGGAATCTTCGACAGTTACAGCAGGGTAGTCGGCCTCTTCAGGAGTACATTCGGGAGTTTCAGCGGTTGCTGAACAGTGTGCCACATGTTGCCCCAGATGAGGCTCAGAGGGTAGATTTGTTTCAGAGAGGGCTGCACCCCGATATTTATCACCTTGTTCACTCGCATCGGTCGCCGACCTTGGATGCAGCCATAGAGCGTGCTCGGTGGGTTTCTCGAGGGGCGGTGATTATGTCAGAGAGGGACGGGGCGCCAGGGACCAGCTCCGAGGAGAAGCGCCCAACACCGCAGGATATTGGGCAGTCGAGTAGACCGAGGCCCCCGAGACTGCCACAGTTCCAGCCGCGAGGCCGTGGGACACAGAGGAGGCAGAGGCCTGGGGGTTATCGGCCCTCTAGATAGCAGCAGCAACAGCAGCCGCAGCAGCAGCGGCGTACTGATCGATGTGTGATTTGCGGTGGGCCCCATGCACCCCATCAGTGCGAGCAGCGTCAGGGCCGGTGTTATCGTTGCGGGCAGCCGGGACACATAGCATGGACTTGCCCTAGAGCAGGGTCGTCAGCACCCTCGACTGCATCGACTCCTCCCTCGCCTTTGCAGGTAGTGGGAGCTACACCGAGTTTTAGCCAGGGGGATCGTGCCACCTCCTCGCGATAGCCAGAGAGACGACCACCTCCGAGCGGGCGAGTGTACGCCGCTGAGGTCGAGGATTCAACAGCAGCTGATCAGGTGGTAGCAGGTATTATCCTTATCTCCTCTACCCGTGCTCTAGCACTTTTTGACACTGGAGCATCGCATTCATTTATCAGTAGTACATTTGCATCTTCGCATGGGTTTGAGATAGGGCCTTTGACTCGTGCATTAGAGGTTCAGATTCCTGATTATGTGTTGCACGTAGATGAGTGTTGTTGGTCCTGCCCAGTGCAGTTAGGACCGTGGATTTTACCCATTGACCTGTTAGTCTTACGTCGACTCCAGGATTTTGATGTGGTTTTGGGTATGGATTGGTTGTGCCGGTACTATGCTACTATTGATTATAGATGGAGGACGGTGACCCTTCGGGAGCCGGGTCAGGAAGAGTATGTCTATAGGGGATGTCAGAGTGCACTGTTTGCAGTTACTGTATCTTCCGCCAGAGCCCGACAGATGTTGAGTAGAGGTTGTGTCGCTTTTCTTGCGACTGTAGTAGAGGTGCCTACGGCGATGCCCGGACTCGAAGACATTCCTGTTGTCTGCGAGTACCCGGATGTT
The DNA here is from genome assembly GCA_029204045.2 of Tillandsia leiboldiana. Classification (NCBI taxonomy): domain Eukaryota; kingdom Viridiplantae; phylum Streptophyta; class Magnoliopsida; order Poales; family Bromeliaceae; genus Tillandsia; species Tillandsia leiboldiana. The sequence continues at coordinate 26,376,927 of CM055071.1, forward strand.
TTTCCCTCAGAGTTATCCTCTATGCCGCCGGATCGAGAGATAGAGTTTGTGATTGATGTAGTCCCTGGAACTACATCAATCTCTAAAGCGCCCTACAGGATGGCCCCGGCAGAGTTGAGAGAGCTGAAGGCTCAATTGCAGGATCTTTTGGATCGAGGGTTCATCAGACCTAGTGTCTCTCCGTGGGGAGCGCCGATTCTTTTTGTGAAAAAGAAAGACGGATCACTTAGATTGTGTGTGGATTATCGAGAGTTAAATAAAGTGACCGTTCGAAACAAGTATCCTCTCCCCAGGATTGATGATTTGTTTGATCAGCTTCAGGGAGCTACGGTTTTCTCAAAGATCGACCTTCAGTCCGGTTACCACCAACTTAAGGTGAGGGTCGAGGATGTATCCAAGACAGCTTTCAGGACTCGGTATGGGTATTATGAGTTCACGGTGCTACCTTTTGGATTGACTAATGCCCCAGCCGCTTTTATGGATCTAATGAACTGAGTGTTTCAGCCCTACTTGGATCGTTTTGTAGTGGTGTTTATTGATGACATTCTGGTTTACTCCTGAAGTGACACTGAGCACGAGGAGCACTTGAGGATAGTGTTGCAGCTTCTGAGAGAGAAGAAGTTGTATGCCAAGTTGAAAAAGTGTTCTTTTTGGCTTCGGGAGGTTTCTTTTCTAGGCCACGTAGTTTCAGCCGCAGGAGTGGCAGTAGACCCGGCGAAGATTGATTCAGTTCGGGATTGGCCTAGACCTACGACGGTGACAGAGGTACGCAGCTTTTTGGGCCTTGCAGGGTACTACCGTCGTTTTGTAGAAGGCTTTGCGAAGCTTTCTACTCCCCTCACTCGGTTGACTAGGAAGGGGATCAGGTTTGTGTGGACAGAGCAGTGTCAGCAGAGCTTCGAGGAGTTGAAGCAGAGGTTGATTACAGCGCCAGTCCTTTCCTTACCAGTCATGGGAGAGGGATTCGTGATTTATAGTGATGCCTCCCACAGTGGCCTAGGATGTGTGTTGATGCAGCATGGTAGGGTAATTGCTTATGCTTCGCGCCAGCTAAAGGACTATGAGAAGAATTACCCTACGCATGACTTGGAGCTAGCCGCTGTTGTCTTTGCTTTGAAGCTTTGGCGACACTATCTTTATGGCGAGCACTGTGAGATCTTCACCGACCACCAGAGTTTGAAGTACTTGTTCACTCAGAAGGAACTCAACTTGAGGCAACACCGGTGGCTAGAGCTACTAAAGGATTATGATCTGAGCATTCAGTATCATCCCGACAAAGCCAATGTGGTCGCAGACGCCTTGAGCAGGCGAGCGGGGCCGTCTTTGAGCTTGTTGATTACCCAGCAGATGCCCCTGAGAGAGCAGTTGAGGCGCTTGGATATAGAGGTGGTGTCCCCTAGGGTTTCTGCAAGACTTATGTCCATGGTCTTGTAGCCCACTCTGTTGGACAGGATCAGAGAGAAACAGAGTGAGGACCCCGAGCTTGTGAGGATTAGAGATCAGCTTCAGCCTGGTCAGAGTGGGGACTTTTCTGTGGATACAGCGGGAGTACTCAGGTACAGGGACCGCTTTTGTGTGCCCGTGGACTTAGAGATTCGAGAGCTGATTTTGAGGGAAGCTCACTATACACCTTACACCCTCCATCCTGGGGGAACTAAGATGTATAGGGACTTGAGGGCACAGTTTTGGTGGCGCGGCATGAAGAGAGATATTGGAAGGTTTGTGGCCCGTTGTCTAACTTGTCAGCAAGTTAAAGCTGAGCATCAGGTTCCAGCTGGCAAGTTGCAGAGTCTTTCGATACCTGAATGGAAATGGGACCGTGTCACTATGGACTTCATTGCTGGTTTACCGAGGACTCAGAGTGAAGCTGATGCCATATGGGTGATTGTGGATCGTTTGACCAAATCAGCCCACTTTCTGCCGATACAGATGAGTTGGTCTCTGGAGAGGTTAGCACTGTTATATCTGAACGAGATTGTGAGATTACACGGGGTGCCAGCGTCTATTGTGTCTGATAGGGACCCGAGGTTCACTTCACAGTTTTGGAGGAGCTTGCAGATAGCCTTGGGAACCCAGCTTCAGTTTAGCACCGCCTTTCACCCACAGACTGATGGACAGTCGGAGCGGACCATTCAGACTCTAGAGGATATGTTGAGAGCATGTGTCCTGAGCTTCAGCGGCAGTTGGGATCGACATTTGAGATTAGCCGAGTTCGCATATAACAATAGCTTCCAGGCGAGCATTCAGATGGCGCCCTACGAAGCATTGTATGGACGGAAGTGTCGATCGCCTCTATTTTGGAGTGACGTGGGTGAAAGGAAGACCTTGGGGCCAGATTTGCTTGTTGAAGCCGAGGAAAAGGTCAGGATCATTCGGCGACATTTGGAGACCGCTCAGAGCCGTCAGAGGAGTTATGCAGATAGGAGGCGGCGAGACTTGGAGTTTCAGGTGGGAGACCATGTTTTTCTGAAAGTCTCGCCATCTCGAGGAGTTCGCCGATTTGGAGTACGCGGAAAGCTTAGTCCGCGGTTTATCGGGCCATTTGAGGTGCTAGAGCGCATTGGCCCAGTTGCATATAGAGTTGCGCTACCACCGCGGTTGGCAAGCACCCACGATGTGTTTCATGTTTCCACCTTGAGGAAGTATGTGTTCGATCCCTCACATATTCTGTTGGGTCACCTCTGTAATAAGGATCTAAATAGGAAAAAAACCACCTAGAGGGGGGGGGTGAATAGGTGTAAACGATAAACACTCAAAAATCTTTGCGCAATAAAAACCCCAATGCGGAAATGAAAATAACACGCAAGATTTTTACGTGGAAAACTCCAAAACCAGGAGTAAAAAACCACGGGATCGATAACACGGTGAAATCAACTAAGATTATAACACGTACAAAGGTGATATAACGCACTCACAGACGACTCATCCTTTTTCCATACGCTCCGAGTTGATCTTCTCCGCTCGCTCCGCAACGCGCCTCGAATCCACAATTTGCGTCCAACGCCAAATCCACAGCGTCCAACGTCGAGTCCACGACGTCTGACCGAATCCACGGTCTTCACCCAGTAGCATGTCTCGAATCCACGAACGTACCTCGCTCCGAATCCACGAGAGCGGTAGCACCTTGAATCCACAAGGCCACGCGAGTCCACGCGCCGATTTGGGAAAATCATTGTTTTTTGGGTGGTGATAATCCGCCGAATACTTAGATCAAAGATAGATCGGAAATACCATCTAAGTATTCATTAATTTGATTCTACTCAAATTCTGAGTATGAAAACCTAGAATCAAATTAATTAATATAGATGAAGAAACATAGAATTAAATCTAGTTATTTCCTTTCTTCTCTATATGTGGATATCTCTTTTTCGACCGTATTTTGGATTACTCTAAAAAATGAATCGTAGGGTTTATTTATAGGTTAGAAACCATTGGAAGAGGATAAGAATCAAAAACTAACCTTATCTGGAATTTTTCAGGACGACGGTCCGGACTGGAATAATGCGGTCCGGACTGTCGTAGCGAAACAGACTATTTCCAGAAAAACACACGTTCGGGGTTCGGACTGAAGATCCACGATCCGGACTGTTCATGCAGTTTCTGCAAACTCCACGTTCGGGGTCCGGACTGAAGATCCACGGTCCGGTCTGTTCATGCAGTTTCCGCAAAATCCACGTTCGGGGTCCGGACTGAACCGATGTGTTCCGGACTGGATTTGCGCATGAACTACCCTATGTTTGAGGTCCGGACTGTAGACACCTGATCCGGATCCTGAACATATAACATGTCCAGTTTTTTATTTTTATGCGATTAAAAATCCATCCAAGTGTTTCTACACTATTAGAGATATTCGGATCACCAAAATTATTTAGTTAAACGTACCTGATCCGTTTGAATTCTTCTTACTTGAGATTGAGGTATATGATCCACACTTCTTCATCTTCAATCTTCAAGACTTAACCATTTTCACGAAATACGCCAAAACAAATTCCTTAACAATCTCCCCCTTTGGCGGTTTCGTGACAAAACAGAGAATCCACTTAAGAAAATTCAAAAAGATATTTTTGTTGCTATCACCATACAACAAAAATTTACATTTGAGAACCAATAAATAAATACATGAGATAAACTCCTAAAACAGACTCTAGACTTAGACATCTGTACTCTCTGCAAAAGAATTAATTCTTGACAAAACAAAATCGTTAGATACCTCAAGAAATTTTTGCATTCAAAAACCAAACAGAGATAGAGTTTATACTCACCATGACATTTATGAACTCAGATATGTATTAAGATATCATAATCAGAAATAGACATATTTTCTAAGCAATAAAATCCAAATGTCATAAATTTGTTAGTAATCAAACAACTTGTTAGTAATAATACATGCCCAAATAGTTAGTCAAATAGTTAGTCGAGGCATGCATGCAGTCACAATACAAAACCAAAAGTTGCTTTGATACTTACCTTCCAGAGTTCAAAGTTCAAAAGTTCTCACAAACCATTGTAACCATTGTTCCAATTGTTCATCTCTCTCTCCCCCTTTTTGTCACTAAAGTAGCCAAAATTACAAAATTAAGGAGAGGTAAAAGTTCAAAGAAGAAAATGTAAGAACTAAACTAAAAACCTGCAAAAGAAAAGATTTGAAAAAGAATCAATCATCGGACTCTGAGTCCTTAGAGCTACTACAGCCTATTTTCGTAAACATTTTCTTCACCAACTTTTTCATTGACTTGAACTTCTTTGTCAAGGTGATCTGGGCTGCTGTAATGATTTCAAGTTCATCAGAAATTCGCTTCTGCTCTTTACCTTATTTGCTCTTGCTCAAAGGATAAGCGTTGCTGCTCCTTATAAATCGATGTGACGGATGCTTCATCATCCGGCATAGGAGCTTGCTTGAAGGTGATGCAGAAGTGCCGACGGAGGGTTTTGTTCCGTAAGGAGGAGTTGGGGTGACATGAGGCAGCTTATGGAAGGACTTAACAACAGTGGACTCATTGATCATGCCTAAACAGTGTTGATAAGTTGTCGAACTGATATCAACCTGAAATTCTTTAAAATCCTCATTATAATCAATGGAAATGGGAGTCTTTCCGTGGGATGAGGATGCTCAACATATCTTGTCATCCTATTCCAAATAATGTATGGAATGTTGATATTTAATCCCATTGCCTCTGACGGATGTCCTAAGAGATACAAGAACAGCATTCGATCCCATCTCAAGACTTTCGTCTGCATGTTTGGAAGAATATTGTAACATGTGATGAAGTTTAGGAACCGGTACTCAAGACGAAATTCTTTGGACTTGACAGATTTCTCCGTTGACTGAGTTTGTCACACCCCGAAACTGCTACCAATTTGGCATGGTTCGGGCGCGCTGAACAGACGCCGAACGGACAGAAACCTCCCCTGTCCGCCCAAGGCTAAGCGACAAGATCATGTACAACAATCACCCAGGAATTAATTCTAGATATACACAATCACAACGAGAGCACAACCAGTGCTAACAAGAACATAAGAGCAAGGTACGAGTATATAAAAGTAAACATACAAGTAACAAAAGAGAGAAACTCTATCTATTACAACCATTCCATTCGTGTATATGAATAATACATAGATCACATCCAAAATGTCCTCACCCTATACAACATCTACTCTCAAAATGTAAAGACAAGGTGACAAGAGCTATAGATGTAGGGAGGCTGCTATCAACACCCTCTAGGGCGCCAAGCCCTTACCGCGATCCTCGCCGGGAGTACCTGTACTCGGCCCTGTAATAATAGTGGGGTGAGAACTAAGGTCCATAGTTCCCAGTGGTTCGGCCACCGACTCCACCGGTCTTCCCACTAGGTCCAAGAGGGCAAAAGCAGAATAGATAGATAGATAGATAGATATATCTGAAAACTGTAAATGCAGTAAATAACTACACTACTATGCCCAACACGAAAAAACATGTATGCATGCTCAGGGGAGAGATATCCAAATATATCACTATGTCCAAGAAGTACTATTTCATACTGTTCGCTAACTCATTTTCAAGAAGTGTGGTTTTTAACACTTCATCTCAAATCTCACGGCACACCCGAAGGTTGCCCACGGCTCACTATCACGACGAGGGAGACTATGTCTCAACCTACCAATCGAACGCGTCTGCGGGACCCTACCGTCCCTCGAGGTGGCGTGCCCCGTGACCAACTCCGGAGTAGGCGGCCGTAGAGGAGCGACCTCCACCAGCCAAAAACAGACTATGAGCATGATCCAATCCTCTCCACACGAGGATACCCTATCTATAGGCTAATGGCAACTGAGATCCCTATAGATAATACACAACCTATGTCTCACATGTGTCACGGTAGGTTTACCTACACTACCTTTCATATGCCACTCGTTCATTTTATTGTGTGGTGTTCACAATTCTACATATATGCCACTCGTCATCAATTGTTGACTCACAAGTCCAACACCCAATCCGCACTATAGGATTCCTCGGTATCGGACCCAATCTTTCCCAATCCAACATATTAGCATAACATTTGCTAAATATCTATATCAACCGGAAGTATAAAGATGGCAATACATACTATCCTACAATGCAATGGGCGATATGCAATAGTGTAAGTGGCTAAGACATAGAGAGAAGCCCAGCGGCTTCGTAAAAGCACCACCCACCTCGGGTCCTTGGCTCGGCTCGGCTCTCCAAAAAAAAAATCTACGGGAGCACCGGTCTCGATCACAAGGGTCGCCTCAGTCGATGTCCTAAACAAGTCCAAAACGGCCTATTAATAACCTCCAAGCACTATGCTTAGTGTTTTCACGTGGCGCGCAAAAGCGCCGACGAAAGACGACGAACTTCCACGATTTGTGGTCTGGATCGTCAAGGGTTTACCCAAAACCCCTCCATGAGGGAAGGATTCCATTAAATCCCCCACCAAAACTACTAATGTCATTATTTCTCTTTTTGCCTCAAAAGTCCCTAGAGCGCGTATTTCGGCTCTAACTTTTCGGTCGTTCGACGGAATGTCGATCCGTCTTCGCCAACGCGTTTCTCTACATAGTAATTGAGTTTCCATGGGTTCAAATGAGATCAATCCCATGAAAATCCAAAAACTCCTCTTTTAACCTTAGGTTTCATTTACACATTCAATCACGATTTCTCCACGATTTTCGCCGATTTCTTCGACAAGAATCCTTCTAAGATCATATAGATTATAGATCAAAAAAAGATATGGCAAAAATCAAATTTTATCTTCCGCGAAACTCACCTCAAAAAGCCGTGATTTCGAGCTTTTCTTGGTTCAAGAGCTTGCCCTCGCTCGCCGTAGGCTTCCCGCAAATAGCTCCGCGATTTATTGTGCACATTGGAGCAAGAAAATTTAGAGCGAGAGAGGTGAGTGGAGAAGGGGGAGAGAGAGAGAGAGCTCGTCCATGGAAAGTGGTCCGCTCTGGTGCTATGCGTGCGAGGTGGGATGAATGGAAAGGAAAGGTAAAGTTAGGCCTTTCTGCATAAAGCCCCCCTACAATAGTGGTAATTACTATTGAATCCAATTTGATCTGATACTTGCCTGCGGAGTCCTTCTGAGTGTCCGTTTGCGCTCAAATTTGACAGGCAGGCTCATCTCAACTAATTATCAGGAAGAATTTTAAAATTTCAGTTTGGGCTATTTTTGGGTCAACAAAAGTCTCGCTGTATCCAGAATCGCTGGCGGACCCCGTTCTCGCAATCCGGTTATCCATCAACACGAAATTTTTACTGTGACCTTAAAATAATATTACGGAGCTCCCCGAATTTTCTCAAAATTTTTCGACACTGTTGGTGGAGCCCGTTCTCACTATCCGGCATCCGATCAACGCGAAAACTTTTACTATGGCCTTAAACATATTTACGGGGCTCCCGTAATTTTCTCAAATTTTCCGCGACACTGTGAATTTTTCGCTAAAAATCTGGGCCCAGTCTCTCACGGTAAATATTAAATCTTCTGTTTTCGCTCCGATTTCGGCGCAGGTCATTTCCAACCTATATTTTGCTTCTATGAGTCAATAAAAATAGTATCTTACACTATTTTTATTTATTTATTTATATAATAATTTTTTCAGACTTACTATATCCTACGTAACTTCTATATGGTATTTAAAAGTTGAACTTGCACATTTTACCTATGGTTAATTAGGATTTCTTTGAATTAATTGGGCATATTCTACTTAATGTCTAACTTCTACTTTTAGAAGTTCGGTATCCTACAGAGTTCCCTCCAAACCTATCCCTTTATAACCGTTTGCCACATCGTGTTCGTCAACTCCTTCCTTTCAAGTAGTTAAATTTCTGACCTGCAAGCTTGCATTCCTAAGACCTCGCCAATCAATTGTGGAGTTATTTTAAGTCTCGTCCCTTGGACTTCGTGTAAAACTCCATCGGACCGTCTTCATGTTCTTGAAGGTGCCGTGCATTTGTGTAGAAGGTCCTTACGTGATGCAAACAATATCCAAGCATTTCTGGAAATCGGCATACTTGAAGAAGATTGGCTTGTTCAATCAAAATACCAAACTCCGGGGAGTGGTCTCGTACCCCAATGTTAAACATGTCTCTCGCCAATGCATTCACGATTCTCAAAGCCCTTAGACGATCTGCATTAACGAACACTTGTTCCCTACGGGGTGGTGAATCAGGAGCTATTGGTTCGTTAATTTCGCCCTCGTGCTCGTCCTACCCGTCGAGCTAGTCTCTTTCGTTTCAACGAGATAGATGATGATGGCATTGGTGCTTTGCCTTTTTCCACAGCAGTCGGTGCTGCCTTTCCTTCAGCGAACTAGGGGACTTCTCTTTTGTCTTGACAGGCGTTGTGTCGTTCACTCTAGTAATTCATCCCAATTCACATCGTCTTTATCCGATTCCATCTCGGAGTCGTTAATGAGGACAAACTCACCTCTTCGTTGAGTTTTCTTTGGTCTCTTCAATTTGTTCGTGCTGTCTAGTGTGACCATAGCAGTCAGAAGAAGACGATTATCCAAGTGAATACCATCTCTGCTATTTCTTGTGAATGAGAGAAACCTGCGAGCAACAACTCAAGAACACGAAAAAATTATTTATTTTCAAAAAATTTGAAAATTGTACCTAAACAATCATAATCAGGTAGAGAGACTAGGAATCAAATTAGTTTTGCAAAGAAATTTTAAAAATAGATCAATCCCATGATTTTCAAAATTCCTATTATATGCCCTAAAACCGAATTTTCAGAAATCGAAGCCTAAAAAACCGGTTAATCAAGAGAATACCTAGCAATAATCAAAACTAATCTACCTCAGAGTTCTTATTTCAAAAGAAAATTTGATCAAAACCCAATCTCAAACGAAAAAGATACATGATTTCATCCACGTTTGAGCAAAATAGAGAAAAACTGTGAAATACCGAAATTTTGATCAAGAAAAACTCACTTTGATTCGAAGAACTCTAGTTGGAAAGGCTCCAAATTGAATGATTTCTAGAGAGAGAAGCTCTGGAGACTTGGAAACAAAGATTGAGATGAAATAAAATCAAAAACCCTTTTGTTTCATATAAACCCTAGCCCGCCGGTAGGGCCCTATGATGCAGTCCGGAACGGCTACCGCCAGGGAAATTCCTGCGTTCGGGATCCGGAACGGATGTTCCGGTCCGGATCGGCTCAAACTTTTTCTTCAGAAAAATTTAGGAAAATTCAGAAAATTCAGAAAAAGTATGTAAGCACATTTCCATGTCAACTTTAAACAAAAATCATCATTTCACATCAAAAGAAATAGTTATGCTATCTATCAATAGATCTAAGTAATGAAATGAAAATTATAAATAAATAAATCCCTTAAAGTTGAACAAGTTCAATCCACATCTACTTGATCTTATGAGTAATGCGTTATCAAATCATTATCTTGCAAGAAAATGAGTACCAAGATCATAGATTTTTGAAATCCCACATAGTTAGATAATATATCTGATCAATTTATTGTAAGAGTGGCTCTATGCGTGCTTTCAAAAAAATTCTCCACCTTATACCAACCTTGGAATTTGATAGTGCAAGTATTCCAAAAGCATTTTAATCTAATCAACGTGAAAAACCATGCTTGTATACATGTGGTAGCTCCCACACAGTACTCAGACGACCGAGGTGGTAGCTCTTTCCTCCATGTGGCGGTAGTTTTCCCTCCTCATTGGGATGTAACTCTTTCGCAAATCTTTTGAGCATATCAATTTAAATGAAACTCCCCCTCATTGGCTATCAATTATTAATATATAACGTATTCAACCAAAAATTGATCTCGATTTTCATACTCGACTCAATTGTCAAATAAGATAAAAACTATACCAAAGATATTTGAGAGAGAATTGACTTGATCAAACAAAGATACTTAATTGACATAAATGATCATTGCATCAAATGAATTATTTATGATATCCAAGCATAATAAATTTCAAAATTATGAAGGATGCAATTAAAGTCAATACACTAATGCTCAATTAAGTTTCTATGTCTAAGCATAGATAAGGACAAACACACAAAACAAAACCTAACCTAAGTATGGTTTCAAAAAAAATTTATTTCAAGGAAAGCATTCCTATTGCCTTACGCAAGGAATCAATCGTTTTTTGATCCAAAGGTTTTGTTAAAATGTCAGTCTATTTGATCCTCAGTTGAAAATAGGAAATTTGAAGTAATTTGATTCAACTAGCTCTCTTAGAAAATGATATCTCAGTTCAATGTGTTTTGTTCCGATGCAACACATGATTTTTAGAAATATTTATAGCACTTGTGTTGTCACAAAGAATGGTTCCAAAGTTTGCTGACATTCGAAAGTCGCTCAACATGCTTTTCATCCAAATGAGTTGAGTTGAACAACTACCCGCTGAAATATATTCCGCTTCGGCATCCGAGAGTGCTATGCGGTTTTGCTTTTTACTATGCCATGCAACAAGGCATGCAAGATAAAAAATTCACCACTCGTCGTCTTTTTCGATCATCACACAGATCCTTGCCAATCGGCATCTGATATCCTATATATCAAGGCGTTTTTCCAATAGGATACCAAATTCGAAGTTCAGTGT
>CM055071.1:26388094-26519838 GCA_029204045.2 Tillandsia leiboldiana
TGTGCCACATGTTTGCCCCAGATGAGGCTCAGAGGGTAGATTTGTTTCAGAGAGGGCTGCACCCCGATATTTATCACCTTGGTTCACTCTATCGGTCGCCGACCTTGATGCAAGCCATAGAGCGTGCTCGGTGGGTTTCTCGAGGGGCGGTGATTATGTCAGAGAGGGACGGGGCGCCAGGGACCAGCTCCGAGGAGAAGCGCCCAACACCGCAGGATATTGGGCAGTCGAGTAGACCGAGGCCCCAGACTGCCACATTCCAGCCGCGAGGCCGTGGGACACAGAGGAGGCAGAGGCCTGGGGGTTATCGGCCCTCTAGATAGCAGCAGCAACAGCAGCCGCAGCAGCAGCGGCGTACTGATCGATGTGTGATTTGCGGTGGGCCCCATGCACCCCATCAGTGCGAGCAGCGTCAGGGCCGGTGTTATCGTTGCGGGCAGCCGGGACACATAGCATGGACTTGCCCTAGAGCAGGTCGTCAGCACCCTCGACTGCATCGACTCCTCCCTCGCCTTGCAGGTAGTGGGAGCTACACCGAGTTTTAGCCAGGGGGATCGTGCCACCCTCCTCGCGATAGCCAGAGAGACGACCACCTCCGAGCGGGCGAGTGTACGCCGCTGAGGTCGAGGATTCAACAGCAGCTGATCAGGTGGTAGCAGGTATTATCCTTATCTCCTCTACCCGTGCTCTAGCACTTTTTGACACACTGGAGCATCGCATTCATTTATCAGTAGTAGTACATTTGCATCTTCGCATGGGTTTGAGATAGGGCCTTTGACTCGTGCATTAGAGGTTCAGATTCTGATTATGTGTTGCACGTAGATGAGTGTTGTTGGTCCTGCCCAGTGCAGTTAGGACCGTGGATTTTACCCATTGACCTGTTAGTCTTACGTCGACTCCAGGATTTTGATGTGGTTTTGGGTATGGATTGGTTGTGCCGGTACTATGCTACTATTGATTATAGATGGAGGACGGTGACCCTTCGGGAGCCGGGTCAGGAAGAGTATGTCTATAGGGGATGTCAGAGTGCACTGTTTGCAGTTACTGTATCTTCCGCCAGAGCCCGACAGATGTGAGTAGAGGTTGTGTCGCTTTTCTTGCGACTGTAGTAGAGGTGCCTACGGCGATGCCCGGACTCGAAGACATTCCTGTTGTCTGCGAGTACCCGGATGTTTTTCCCTCAGAGTTATCCTCTATGCCGCCGGATCGAGAGATAGAGTTTGTGATTGATGTAGTCCCTGGAACTACATCAATCTCTAAAGCGCCCTACAGGATGGCCCCGGCAGAGTTGAGAGAGCTGAAGGCTCAATTGCAGGATCTTTTGGATCGAGGGTTCATCAGACCTAGTGTCTCTCCGTGGGGAGCGCCGATTCTTTTTGTGTGAAAAAGAAGACGGATCACTTAGATTGTGTGTGGATTATCGAGAGTTAAATAAAGTGACCGTTCGAAACAAGTATCCTCCTCTCCCCAGGATTGATGATTTGTTTTATCAGCTTCAGGGAGCTACGGTTTTCTCAAAGATCGACCTTCAGTCCGGTTACCACCAACTTAAGGTGAGGGTCGAGGATGTATCCAAGACAGCTTTCAGGACTCGGTATGGGTATTATGAGTTCACGGTGCTACCTTTTGGATTGACTAATGCCCGCCGCTTTTATGGATCTAATGAACTGAGTGTTTCAGCCCTACTTGGATCGTTTTGTAGTGGTGTTTATTGATGACATTCTGGTTTACTCCTCCTGAGTGACACTGAGCACGAGGAGCACTTGAGGATAGTGTTGCAGCTTCTGAGAGAGAAGAAGTTGTATGCCAAGTTGAAAAAGTGTTCTTTTTGGCTTCGGGAGGTTTCTTTTCTAGGCCACGTAGTTTCAGCCGCAGGAGTGGCAGTAGACCCGGCGAAGATTGATTCAGTTCGGGATTGGCCTAGACCTACGACGGTGACAGAGGTACGCAGCTTTTGGGCCTTGCAGGGTACTACCGTCGTTTTGTAGAAGGCTTTGCGAAGCTTTCTACTCCCCTCACTCTCGGTTGACTAGGAAGGGGATCAGGTTTGTGTGGACAGAGCAGTGTCAGCAGAGCTTCGAGGAGTTGAAGCAGAGGTTGATTACAGCGCCAGTCCTTTCCTTACCAGTCATGGGAGAGGGATTCGTGATTTATAGTGATGCCTCCCACAGTGGCCTAGGATGTGTGTTGATGCAGCATGGTAGGGTAATTGCTTATGCTTCGCGCCAGCTAAGGACTATGAGAAGAATTACCCTACGCATGACTTGGAGCTAGCCGCTGTTGTCTTTGCTTTGAAGCTTTGGCGACACTATCTTTATGGCGAGCACTGTGAGATCTTCACCGACCACCAGAGTTTGAAGTACTTGTTCACTCAGAAGGAACTCAACTTGAGGCAACACCGGTGGCTAGAGCTACTAAAGGATTATGATCTGAGCATTCAGTATCATCCCGACAAAGCCAATGTGGTCGCAGACGCCTTGAGCAGGCGAGCGGGGGCCGTCTTTGAGCTTGTTGATTACCCAGCAGATGCCCCTGAGAGAGCAGTTGAGGCGCTTGGATATAGAGGTGGTGTCCCCTAGGGTTTCTGCAAGACTTATGTCCATGGTCTTGTAGCCCACTCTGTTGGACAGGATCAGAGAGAAACAGAGTGAGGACCCCGAGCTTGTGAGGATTAGAGATCAGCTTCAGCCTGGTCAGAGTGGGGACTTTTCTGTGGATACAGCGGGAGTACTCAGGTACAGGGACCGCTTTTGTGTGCCCGTGACTTAGAGATTCGAGAGCTGATTTTGAGGGAAGCTCACTATACACCTTACACCCTCCATCCTGGGGGAACTAGATGTATAGGGACTTGAGGGCACAGTTTTGGTGGCGCGGCATGAAGAGAGATATTGAAGGTTTGTGGCCCGTTGTCTAACTTGTCAGCAAGTTAAAGCTGAGCATCAGGTTCCAGCTGGCAAGTTGCAGAGTCTTTCGATACCTGAATGGAAATGGGACCGTGTCACTATGGACTTCATTGCTGTTTACCGAGGACTCAGAGTGAAGCTGATGCCATATGGGTGATTGTGGATCGTTTGACCAAATCAGCCCACTTTTCTGCCGATACAGATGAGTTGGTCTCTGGAGAGGTTAGCACTGTTATATCTGAACGAGATTGTGAGATTACACGGGGTGCCAGCGTCTATTGTGTCTGATAGGGACCCGAGGTTCACTTCACAGTTTTGGAGGAGCTTGCAGATAGCCTTGGGAACCCAGCTTCAGTTTAGCACCGCCTTTCACCACAGACTGATGGACACGGAGCGGACCATTCAGACTCTAGAGGATATGTTGAGAGCATGTGTCCTGAGCTTCAGCGGCAGTTGGGATCGACATTTGAGATTAGCCGAGTTCGCATATAACAATAGCTTCCAGGCGAGCATTCAGATGGCGCCCTACGAAGCATTGTATGGACGGAAGTGTCGATCGCCTCTATTTTGAGTGACGTGGGGAAAGGAAGACCTTGGGCCAGATTTGCTTGTTGAAGCCGAGGAAAAGGTCAGGATCATTCGGCGACATTTGGAGACCGCTCAGAGCCGTCAGAGGAGTTATGCAGATAGGAGGCGGCGAGACTTGGAGTTTCAGGTGGGAGACCATGTTTTTCTGAAGTCTCGCCATCTCGAGGAGTTCGCCGATTTGGAGTACGCGGAAAGCTTAGTCCGGCGGTTTATCGGGCCATTTGAGGTGCATAGAGCGCATTGGCCAGTTGCATATAGAGTTGCGCTACCACCGCGGTTGGCAAGCACCCACGATGTGTTTCATGTTTCCACCTTGAGGAAGTATGTGTTCTATCCCTCACATATTCTGTTGGGGGTCACCTCTGGAATAAGGATCTAAATAGGAAAAAAAAACCACCTAGAGTGGGGGGGTGAATAGGTGTAGACGATAAACACTCAAAAATCTTTGCGCATAAAAACCCCAATGCGGAAATGAAAATAACACGCAAGATTTTACGTGGAAAACCCAAACCAGGAGTAAAAAACCACGGGATCGATAACACGGTGAAATCAACTAAGATTATAACACGTACAAAGGTGATATAACGCACTCACAGACGACTCATCCTTTTTCCATACGCTCCGAGTTGATCGTCTCCGCTCGCTCCGCAACGCGCCTCGAATCCACAATTTGCGTCAACGCCAAATCCACAGCGTCCACACGTCGAGTCCACGACGTCTGACCGAATCCACGGTCTTCACCCAGTAGCATGTCTCGAATCCACGAACGTACCTCGCTCCGAATCCACGAGAGCGGTAGCACCTTGAATCCACAAGGCCACGCGAGTCCACGCGCCGATTTGGGAAAATCATTGTTTTTTGGGTGGTGATAATCCGCCGAATACTTAGATCAAAGATAGATCGGAATACCATCTAAGTATTCATTAATTTGATTCTACCTCAAATTCTGAGTATGAAAACCTAGAATCAAATTAATTAATATAGATGAAGAAACATAGAATTAAATCTAGTTATTTCCTTTCTTCTCTATATGTGGATATCTCTTTTTCGACCCGTATTTGGATTACTCTAAAAAGAATCGTAGGGTTATTTATAGGGTAGAAACCATTGGAAGAGGATAAGAATCAAAACTAACCTTATCTGGAATTTTTCAGGACGACGGTCCGGACTGGAATAATGCGGTCGCGGACTGTCGTAGCGAAACAGACTATTTCCAGAAAAACACACGTTCGGGGTCGCGACTGAAGATCCACGATCCGGACTGTTCATTGCAGTTTCTGCAAACTCCACGTTCGGGGTCGGACTGAAGATCCACGGTCCGGTCTGTTCATGCAGTTTCCGCAAATCACGTTCGGGGTCCGGACTGAACCGATGTGTTCCGGACTGGATTTGCGCATGAACTACCCTATGTTTGAGGTCGCGGACTGTAGACACATGATCCGGATCCTGAACATATAACATGTCCAGTTTTTTATTTTTATGCGATTAAAAATCCATCCAAGTGTTTCTACACTATTAGAGATATTCGGATCACCAAATTATTAGTTAAACGTACCTGATCCGTTTGAATTCTTCTTACTTGAGATTGAGGTATATGATCCACACTTCTTCATCTTCAATCTTCAAGACCTTAACCATTTCACGAAATTACGCCAAAACAAATTCCTTAACAATCTCCCCCTTTGGCGGTTTCGTGACAAAACAGAGAATCCACTTAAGAAAATTCAAAAAGATATTTTTGTTGCTATCACCATACAACAAAAATTTACATTTGAGAACCAATAAATAAATACATGAGATAAACTCCTAAAACAGACTCTAGACTTAGACATCTGTACTCTCTGCAAAAGAATTAATTCTTGACAAAACAAAATCGTTAGATACCTCAAGAAATTTTTGCATTCAAAAACCAAACAGAGATAGAGTTTATACTCACCATGACATTTATGAACTCAGATATGTATTAAGATATCATAATCAGAAATAGACATATTTTCTAAGCAATAAAATCCAAATGTCATAAATTTGTTAGTAATCAAACAACTTGTTAGTAATAATACATGCCCAAATAGTTAGTCAAATAGTTAGTCGAGGCATGCATGCAGTCACAATACAAAACCAAAAGTTGCTTTGATACTTACCTTCCAGAGTTCAAAGTTCAAAAGTTCTCACAAACCATTGTAACCATTGTTCCAATTGTTCATCTCTCTCTCCCCCTTTTTGTCACTAAAGTAGCCAAAATTACAAAATTAAGGAGAGGTAAAAGTTCAAAGAAGAAAATGTAAGAACTAAACTAAAAACCTGCAAAAGAAAAGATTTGAAAAAGAATCAATCATCGGACTCTGAGTCCTTAGAGCTACTACAGCCTATTTTCGTAAACATTTTCTTCACCAACTTTTTCATTGACTTGAACTTCTTTGTCAAGGTGATCTGGGCTGCTGTAATGATTTCAAGTTCATCAGAAATTCGCTTCTGCTCTTTACTTATTTGCTCTTGCTCAAAGGATAAGCGTTGCTGCTCCTTATAAATCGATGTGACGGATGCTTCATCATCCGGCATAGGAGCTTGCCTTGAAGGTGATGCAGAAGTGCCGACGGAGGGTTTTGTTCCGTAAGGAGGAGTTGGGGTGACATGAGGCAGCTTATGGAAGGACTTAACAACAGTGGACTCATTGATCATGCCTAAACAGTGTTGATAAGTTGTCGAACTGATATCAACCTGAAATTTCTTTAAAATCCTCATTATAATCAATGGAAATGGGAGTCTTTCCGTGGGATGAGGATGCTCAACATATCTTGTCATCCTATTCCAAATAATGTATGGAATGTTGATATTTAATCCCATTGCCTCTGACGGATGTCCTAAGAGATACAAGAACAGCATTCGATCCCATCTCAAGACTTTCGTCTGCATGTTTGGAAGAATATTGTAACATGTGATGAAGTTTAGGAACCGGTACTCAAGACGAAATTCTTTGGACTTGACAGATTTCTCCGTTGACTGAGTTTGTCACACCCCGAAACTGCTACCAATTTGGCATGGTTCGGGCGCGCTGAACAGACGCCGAACGGACAGAACCTCCCCTGTCCGCCCAAGGCTAAGCGACAAGATCATGTACAACAATCACCCAGGAATTAATTCTAGATATACACAATCACAACGAGAGCACAACCAGTGCTAACAAGAACATAAGAGCAAGGTACGAGTATATAAAAGTAAACATACAAGTAACAAAAGAGAGAAACTCTATCTATTACAACCATTCCATTCGTGTATATGAATAATACATAGATCACATCCAAAATGTCCTCACCCTATACAACATCTACTCTCAAAATGTAAAGACAAGGTGACAAGAGCTATAGATGTAGGGAGGCTGCTATCAACACCTCTAGGGCGCCAAGCCCTTACCGCGATCCTCGCCGGGAGTACCTGTACTCGGCCCTGTAATAATAGTGGGGTGAGAACTAAGGTCCATAGTTCCCAGTGGGTTCGGCCACCGACTCCACCGGTCTTCCCACTAGGTCCAAGAGGGCAAAAGCAGATAGATAGATAGATAGATAGATATATCTGAAAACTGTAAATGCAGTAAATAACTACACTACTATGCCCAACACGAAAAAACATGTATGCATGCTCAGGGGAGAGATATCCAAATATATCACTATGTCCAAGAAGTACTATTTCATACTTGTTCGCTAACTCATTTTCAAGAAGTGTGGTTTTTAACACTTCATCTCAAATCTCACGGCACACCCGAAGGTTGCCCACGGCTCACTATCACGACGAGGGAGACTATGTCTCAACCTACCAATCGAACGCGTCTGCGGGACCCTACCGTCCCTCGAGGTGGCGTGCCCCGTGACCAACTCCGGAGTAGGCGGCCGTAGAGGAGCGACCTCCACCAGCCAAAAACAGACTATGAGCATGATCCAATCCTCTCCACACGAGGATACCCTATCTATAAGGCTAATGGCAACTGAGATCCCTATAGATAATACACAACCTATGTCTCACATGTGTCACGGTAGGTTTACCTACACTACCTTTCATATGCCACTCGTTCATTTATTGTGTGGTGTTCACAATTTCTACATATATGCCACTCGTCATCAATTGTTGACTCACAAGTCCAACACCCAATCCGCACTATAGGATTCCTCGGTATCGACCCAATCTTTCCCAATCCAACATATTAGCATAACATTTGCTAAATATCTATATCAACCGGAAAGTATAAAGATGGCAATACATACTATCCTACAATGCAATGGTGCGATATGCAATAGTGTAAGTGGCTAAGACATAGAGAGAAGCCCAGCGGCTTCGGTAAAAGCACCACCCACCTCGGGTCCTTGGCTCGGCTCGGCTCTCCAAAAAAAAATCTACGGGAGCACCGGTCTCGATCACAAGGGTCGCCTCAAGTCGGATGTCCTAAACAAGTCCAAAACGGCCTATTAATAACCTCCAAGCACTATGCTTAGTGTTTTCACGTGCGCGCAAAAGCGCCGACGAAAGACGACGAACTTCCACGATTTGTGGTCTGGATCGTCAAGGGTTTACCCAAAACCCCTCCATGATGGAAGGATTCCATTTAAATCCCCCACCAAAACTACTAATGTCATTATTTCTCTTTTTGCCTCAAAAGTCCTAGAGCGCGTATTTCGGCTCTAACTTTTCGGTCGTTCGACGGAATGTCGATCCGTCTTCGCCAACGCGTTTCTCTACATAGTAATTGAGTTTCCATGGGTTCAAATGAGATCAATCCCATGAAAATCCAAAAACTCCTCTTTTAACCTTAGGTTTCATTTACACATTCATCACGATTTCTCCACGATTTTCGCCGATTTCTTCGACAAGAATCCTTCTAAGATCATATAGATTATAGATCAAAAAAGATATGGCAAAAATCAAATTTATCTTCCGCGAAACTCACCTCAAAAAGCCGTGATTTCGAGCTTTTCTTGGTTCAAGAGCTTGCCCTCGCTCGCCTTAGGCTTCCCGCAAATAGCTCCGCGATTTAGTGCACATTGGAGCAAGAAAATTTAGAGAGAGAGAGTGAGTGGAGAAGGTGAGAGAGAGAGAGAGCTCTCCATGGAAAGTGGTCCGCTCCTGGTGCTTGCGTGCGGGTGGAGAAGAAGAAGGAAGGTAAAGTTAGCCTTTTTGCATAAAGCCCCCCTACAATAGTGGTAATTTACTATTTAATCCAATTTGATCTGATACTTGCCTGCGGAGTCCTTCTGAGTGTCCGTTTGCGCTCAAATTTGACAGGCAGGCTCATCTCAACTTAATTTATCAGGAAGAATTTTAAAATTTCAGTTTGGGCTATTTTTGGGTCACCAAAAGTCTCGCTGTATCCAGAATCGCTGGCGGACCCCGTTCTCGCAATCCGGTTATCCGATCAACACGAAATTTTTACTGTGACCTTAAAATAATATTACGGAGCTCCCCGAATTTTCTCAAAATTTTTCGACACTGTTGGTGGAGCCCGTTCTCACTATCCGGCATCCGATCAACGCGAAACTTTTACTATGGCCTTAAAACATATTTACGGGGCTCCCGTAATTTTCTCAGAATTTTCCGACACTGTGAATTTTTCGCTAAAAATCTGGGCCCAGTCTCTCACGGAAAATATTAAATCTTCTGTTTTCGCTCCGATTTCGGCGCAGGTCATTTCCAACCTATATTTTGCTTCTATGAGTCCAATAAAAATAGTATCTTACACTATTTTTATTTATTTTTATTTATATAATAATTTTTCAGACTTACTATATCCTACCGTAACTTCTATATGGTATTTAAAAGTTGAACTTGCACATTTTACCTATGGTTAATTAGGATTTCTTTGAATTAATTGGGCATATTCTACTTAATGTCTAACTTCTACTTTTAGAAGTTCGGTATCCTACAGAGTTCCCTCCAAACATATTCCCTTTATAACCGTTTGCCACATCGTGTTCGTCAAACTCCTTCCTTTCAAGTAGTTAATTTCTGACCTGCAAGCTTGCATTCCTAAGACCTCGCCAATCAATTGTGGAGTTATTTTAAGTCTCGTCCCTTGGACATTCGTGTAAAACTCCATCGGACCGTCTTCATTTTCTTGAAGGTGCCGTGCATTTGTGTAGAAGGTCCTTACGTGATGCAAACAATATCCAAGCATTTCTGGGAATCGGCATACTTGAAGAAGATTGGCTTGTTCAATCAAAATACCAAACTCCGGGGAGTGGTCTCGTACCCCAATGTTAACATGTCTCTCGCCAATGCATTCACGATTCTCAAACGCCCTTAGACGATCTGCATTAACGAACACTTGTTCCTCACGGGGTGGTGAATCAGGAGCTATTGGTTCGTTAATTTCGACCCCTCGTGCTCGTCCTACCCGTCGAGCTAGTCTCTTTCGTTTCAACGAGATAGATGATGATGGCATTGGTGCTTTGCCTTTTTCCACAGCAGTCGGTGCTGCCTTTTCCTTCAGCGAACTAGGGGACTTCTCTTTTGTCTTGACAGGCGTTGTGTCGTTCTCTAGTAATTCATCCCAATTCACATCGTCTTTATCCGATTCCATCTCGGAGTCGTTAATGAGGACAAACTCACCTCTTCGTTGAGTTTTCTTTGGTCTCTTCAATTTGTTCGTTGCTCTAGTGTGAACCATAGCAGTCAGAAGAACGATTATCCAAGTGAATACCATCTCTGCTATTTCTTGTGAATGAGAGAAACCTGCGAGCAACAACTCAAGAACACGAAAAATTATTTATTTTCAAAAATTTGAAAATTTGTACCTAAACAATCATAATCATGTAGAGAGACTAGGAATCAAATTAGTTTTGCAAAAGAAATTTTAAAAATAGATCAATCCCATGATTTTCAAAAATTCCTATTATATGCCCTAAAACCGAATTTTCAGAAATCGAAGCCTAAAAATCCGTTAATCAAGAGAATACCTAGCATATAATCAAAACTAATCTACTCAGAGTTCTTATTTCAAAAGAAATTTGATCAAAACCCAATCTCAAACGAAAAAGATACATGATTTCATCCACGTTTTGAGCAAAATAGAGAAAAACTGTGAAATACCGAAATTTTGATCAAGAAAACTCACTTTGATTCGAAGAACTCTAGTTGGAAAGGCTCCAAATTGAATGATTTCTAGAGAGAGAAGCTCTGGAGACTTGGAAACAAAAGATTGAGATGAAATAAAATCAAAAACCCTTTTGTTTCATATAAACCCTAGCCGCGGTCCGGAACGCCCTATGAATGCAGTCCGGAACGGCTACCCGCAGGAAATTCCTGCGTTCGGGATCCGGAACGGATGTTCCGGTCCGGATCGGCTCCAAACTTTTTCTTCAGAAAAATTTAGGAAAATTCCAGAAAATTCAGAAAAAGTATGTAAGCACTTTTCCATGTCAACTTTAAACAAAAATCATCATTTCACATCAAAAGAAATAGATTATGCTAAATCTATCAATAATATCTAAGTAATGAAATGAAAATTTATAAAAATTAAATCCCTTAAAGTTGAACAAGTTCAATCACATCTAACTTGATCTTATGAGTAATGCGTTTATCAAATCATTAATCTTGCAAAGAAAATGAAGTACCAAGATCAATAGATGTTTGAAATCCCAGATAAGTTAGATAATATATATCTAGTCAATTTATTGTAAGGAGTGGCTCTATGAGCATCTTTCAATAAAATTCTCACCTTATACCAACCTTGGAATTTGATAGGGTCAAGTATTCCAAAAAGCATTTTATCTAATCAACTTGAAAAACCATGCTTGGTATACATGTGGTAGCTCCACACAGTACTCAGACGACCGAGGTGGTAGCTCTTTCCTCCATGTGGCGGTAGTTTTCACACTCCTCATTGGGATGTAACTCTTTCCACATCTTTTGAGCATATCAATTTAAATGAACTCCCCCTCAATTGGCTATCAATTATTTAATATATAAAGTATTCAACCAAAAATTGATCTCGATTTCATACTCGACTCAATTGTCAAATAAGATAAAAACTATACCAAGAGATCATTTGAGAGAGAAATTGACTTTGATCAAAACAAAGATGACTTAATTGACATAAATGATCATTGCATCAAATGAATTATTATGATATCCAAAGCATAATAAATTTCAAAATATATGAAAGGATGCAATTAAAGTCAATAACACTAATGCTCAATTAAAGTTCTATGTCTAAGCATAGATAAGGAACAAAAACACAAAACAAAACCTAACCTAAGTAATGGTTTCAAAAAGAAGTTATTTCAAGGAAAGCATTCCTATTGCCTTACGCAAATGAATAAATCGTTTTTGATCCAAAGGTTTTGTTAAAATGTCAGCTAATTGATCCTCAGTTGAAATATAGGAAATTTGAAGTAAATTTGATTCAACTAGCTCTCTTAGAAAATGATATCTAAGTTCAATGTGTTTTGTTCTCGAGTGCAACACAGGATTTTTAGAAATATTTATAGCACTTGTGTTGTCACAAAGAATGGTTACCAAAGTTGCTGAAATTCGAAAGTCGCTCAACATGCTTTTCATCCAAATGAGTTGAGTTGAACAACTACCCGCTGAAATATATTCCGCTTCGGCAGTCGAGAGTGCTATGCAGTTTTGCTTTTTACTATGCCATGCAACAAGGCAATGGCCAAGATAAAAACATGCACCACTCGTACTTTTTCGATCATCCACAGATCCTGCCCAATCGGCATCTGAATATCCTATAATATCAAGCGTTGTTCCCATAGGATACCAAATTCCGAAGTTCAGTGTTCCTTTAACGTACCGGATGATCCTCTTCACCGCTTTCAGGTGAACCTCCTTTGGTGCTGATTGATATCTCGTGCAGATTCCAACACTAAAGAATATGTCCGGGTGACTAGCCGTGAGGTAGAGTAGACTTCCAATCATGCTACGATAAAGCTTCTCGTCTACACTCTCACTAAGAGATTCACTTCCTAATCCCTTATTGCTAGTTCCCATTGGAGTCGGAAAATCTTTAGAGTTTTCTAAATCGAATTTCTTCACCAACTCCCTTGCATTCTTGGATTGGCACAAATGGATGCCTTCATCATTTTGTTTCACTTGCAATCCAAGAAAGTATGTCAGTTCGCCTATCATAGACATCTCAAATTCGCTTTCCATGGTTTCAGCGAATTTAGAAGGATCATTGTCTCTAGTTGCACCAAATACAATGTCATCGACATAGATTTGTGCTACAATGAAATTATCCTGATAATGCTTCACAAAGAGAGTCCGGTCTGCTCCCCCTCGAGTATAGCCCTTTTCCAATAGGTGCTTCCCTTCCCATCTGGGCGAGGATGGCGCGATATGTGGAACATGCCCATCCTACAGAGCGACTTCCCTTCCCAATAATCATTATGCGAATTTTGAAGAAATTTAAAGTCGATATTTCATCATCGGCATACATGCACAGTTTGGGAACAATTAATGATACAACTATTGTGAAGTCCCTCTCCACAAGACAAGATGAGCCTCCAACACCTCCTCGCAGAAAAAGACCAACACCAGCAACAACAACAGCAATAGCTTCAGCACCACCAGCACCAGCTTCAACTTCAGGGGATGATGCCTCTGTTACCTCTATTTACCGGGAGCAACAACGACTTTCTTCAGAACAAGAGCGAATGTCTAACGAGTTCATTGCAATGAAGGAAGACATACGAGTAGTAAAGAAGGAACAGGTATCTATGAACAAGTTACTGAAAAAGATCTTCCAAAAACTCGGCTGTACCAGTTCTGAAGATTCTGAGTAATTTTTTCTTTGTTATTCTAGCTAATCTTTTGTTTTGCAGGTTTTTAGTTTTAGTTCTTACATATTTGTTTTGAACTTTTAACTCTCCTTTCGTGTTGTAATTTTGCTTAATTTAGTGACAAAAGGGGGGAGAGAGAACGATGATCGACTGACCAATGATTGACTGACAATGGTTATAATGGTTTGTGAGAACTTTGAACTTTGAACTTTGAACTCTGGAAGGGTAAGAATCAAAACAACTTTTGGTTTTGTATTGTGAATGAATGCATGCCTCGACTAACTATTTGACTAACTATTTGGGCATGTATTATTACTAACAAGCTGTTTGATTACTAACAAACTTATGACATTTGGATGTTATTGCTTAGAAGATATGTCTATCTCTAATTGATATTTTAATACATATCTGATTTTGTAAATGTCATAGTGAGTATAAACTCTATCTCTCTGTTTGGTTTTTGAAGGCAAAAAATTTTTAAGGTATCTAACGATCTTTTTTGTCAAGAATTACTTCTTTTTGCAGAGAGTACAAACGTCTAAGTCTAGAGTTTGTTTTAGGAGTTTATCTTATGTATTTAGTTTATTTGGATCTCAAATGTAAATTTTTGTTGTATGCTGATAGCAACAAAAATATCTTTTTGAATTTTCTTAAGTGGATCTCTGTTTTGTCACGAAACCACCAAAGGGGGAGATTGTTAAGGATTTTAGTTTTGGCATATTTCGTGAAAGTGTTTAAGTCTTGAAGATTGAAGATGAAGAAGCTTGGATCATATACCTCAATCTCAAGAAAGAAGAATTCAAAAGGATCAGGTAAGTTTAACTAAACATTATTGGTGATCTGAATACTTCTTATAATGTAGAAACACTTGGATGGATTTTTAATCGCATAAAAATCAAAAACTGGACATGGTATATGTTCAGGATCTGGAACAGGGGACTACAGTCCGGACCCCGAACGTTGGTTGGTTCATGCACAAATCCAGTCCTGAACATCCCTGTTTCGTTCCGGACCCCGAACGTGGAGTTTGCTGAAATCGCATGAACAGTCCGGACCGTAGGATTTCGTTCCGGACCCCGAACCTTGTTTTTTCAGGAATTCTCTGAAAAACAACGACAGTCCTGAACGAGCCTAATCCAGTCCGGACCGTCGTGCGGGAAAAATTCCGTTACAATCAGTTTTTGATTCTTATCCTCTTCTAATGGTTTCTAACCTATAAGTAAACCCTAATTCTATTCTTTAGGACAATCCACGATAAGTTTTAGACTCCGGGAAATGACGGAAAAATATTAACGGAGAAAAACTTATAAGATCTACATATAGAGAAGAAAGAAAATAGCTAGATTTAATTCTATGTTTCTTCATCTATATTAATTAATTTGATTCTAGGTTTTCATACTCAGATTTTGAGTAGAATCAAATTAATGAATACTTAGATGGCATTTTCGATCTATCTTTGATCTAAGTATTCGGCGGATCATCACCACCAACAAAACAACAATTTTCCCTAAAATCGATGCGTGGATTCGCGTGGCCTTGTGGATTCAAGGTGCAACCGCCCTCATGGATTCGGAGCGAGGTACGTTCGTGTGATCGAGACGTACTACCTGGTGGAGACCGTGGATTCGGTCAGACGTCATGGACTCGAAGTTGGACGCCGTGGATTCGGCGTTGGACGCAAATCGTGGATTCGAGGCGCGTTGCGGAGCGAGCGGAGAAGATCAACTCGGAGCGTATGGAAAAAGGTTGAATCGTCTGTGAGTGCGTTATATCACCTTTGTACGTGTTATAATCTTAGTTGATTTCACCGTGTTATCGGTCCCGTGGTTTTTTACTCCTGTGATGGAGTTTTCCACGTAAAATCTTGCGTGTTATTTTTTATTTCCGCATTGGGTTTTATTACGCAAAGATTTTTGAGTGTTTATCGTTTACACCAATTCACCCCCCTCTAGGTGTTTTTTCCCTTATTTAGATCCATATTAGAGTTAATCCAACAGGGCATTCTCCACATACCGCGCCATCCTTGACCAAATTAGATAAGGAATGTTAAAGTTGGATCCCAAGGCTGCAGTGGGGTGACCAAGAAGATATAAAAATAGCATCCTGTCCCAGCGAAGAACTTTTGTTTGCATATTTGGCAAAATGTTGTAGCAAACTATAAAGTTCAAGAAGCGATACTCCGGTCGAAGTTCTTTTGAAAAGATTGAATTTCCGGTCGACTGAGTATCAGGAAGACAAATCCCATTGACAACCACTCTCCTGGTTGTATTGGTAAAAACATGACCCTTTAGATAATGAGCTCCGTCAACCCGGGCCTTCATCCCTAACACCTTTCCAATCAACTGAGGTGTGTGACCTTAATCTTAACATTGCGAACAGATGTTTGAAATTCTCTTGGCCCGTCTTCAAGATCTACCAATCTTGATCCATTTTGGTAGAACATCCTGACAAGGTGAAGACAGTAGCCTGTAGATTCTGGGAAGTTGCAAATAGGTGCAAGTCCTGCTTGTTCAAAAAGTGTACCAAATAATGCAGAGCGCTCTTTCAGAGCTTTGACATTTACATGTCGCTCACCGATGCATTCCTTCTTTTCAAAATCTTTGATCCTCTCAGAGCTTACAAACTCTTATGGAGGAGGCTTGCTTGCGAGTGGCTCTTCATGTTGGTTTTTATATATTATTAAGGATCCACACGGATCTAAATAGGTACTATCAAACAACTAGGGGGGTGAATACGTGTAATACTTATAAAACCAATCTCAGTGCAAAATAAAAACCAATGCGGAAAATAAAAATAGCACACTGAGATATACGTGGAAACTCCAATCCAGGAGAAAAACCACGGGACCAACACGCAATAACAATCCACTAAGAATAGAAGAATAACAAGGTGATTACCGACTCCACGGACTCAAACCCCTCCTTCAACTTCTTCGGACCTTGCGCTCACCGATTGCACGTCCACTGCACACGTTCGAATCCACGAACGCCACTCGAATCCACGAGCACACGTTTCGAATCCACGAAACGCCTTCAACACATCGAATCCACGATGCTACGTCGAATCCACGACGCAAACTTGATAAAAGCTTCGATGGTGATCCTTTGCTTAGATTATCATTGAGGAACCGTAGAAGGAATCTCTAAGCAAAGACTAGATCAATTCGACAAAAGATAGATCTTGGAAGAACCGTCGAATTGACCTAAAAGAGGCTATAAAGAAGAACGATAAAAACCTAGCCTCTAGGGTTGTTCTCAAGTGTTTTATTAATTAATCGGTAGTTCTTGAGAAACCCTAAGTGTCTATTTATAGGTTAGAAACCTTTGGAAAGAGATAAGCATAAAAAACTGACTTAACAGAATTTTTCCCGCACGACGGTCCGGACTGGTTCAGGACTGTCGTCTTTTTTCAGCAATTCCTGAAAAAACAAGGTTCGGGGTCCGGACCGTGGATTTCAGTCCGGACTGGAATTCTGATCCGGACTGGTTCAGGACTGTCGTCTTTTTTTCAGCAATTTTCCTGAAAAAACAGTTCGGGGTCCGGACTGGAATTCTGATCCGGACTGGTTCAGGACTGGAATTCTGATCCGGACTCTGAACATCCAATTTGTCCAGTTTTTTATTTTTAAGCAAAGAAAACTTATCCAAGTGTTTCTAAACTACACAAATGTATTCGGATCACCAAAATTATTTAGTTAAACGTACCTGATCATTCCGAATCTATTTTCCTTAAGATTGATGTATATGATTCACAATTCTTCAACTTCAATCTTCAAGACTCAAAACACTGAGTGTCAACTTGAGATCTTGTTGAATCTTCTCTGAGTCTTCAATTGCTGATTGAAAATTTGATCACTTCAAGACTCTGAATCAACTCACGAAATATGCCAACACAAAAGGCCGTAACACTTCAATTGATATTCCTCAAGCACTCCCTCTCTTGCGTGCAACGCTCTTTTTCCTCGTTTTTACGGATGTTGATTCCATTGGAGCTTTTTCTTTTTCTGCGGCTATCGGCGGTGTCTTTGCCTTCGAAGTTGCTACAGGGGCTTTCCCTTTTGAAGCAATAAGTCCAGCGCCTTCTTCCAAAAGCTCATCCCAGTCAATGGATTCTGTCTCAGATTACGTCTCGGAATCATCCCGAGTTTTCTTAGCCCTCTTAGGTTTGTTTGTTGCTCGTGTATGCACCATTGCAACAAGAAGCACTATGATCAATGAAAACATCATTTTTACTAGTGCTTAAGTACTTAAAGAACCTGCGAGCAAAAACTCAAGAACACGAAAAATTGTTTATTTTCAAAAATTTGAAAAATTGTACCCAAACAATCATTATCATGTAGAGAGACTAGGAATCAAATTAGTTTTGTAAAAAGAATTTTAAAAATAGATCAATTCCATGATTTTCAAAAATTCTCATTATATGCCCTAAAACCGAATTTTCAGAAATCGAAGCCTAAAAATCCGTTAATCAAGAGAAAACCAAGCATATAAACAAAACTAATGTACTTAGAGTTCTTATTTCAAAAGAAATTTGACCAAAAACTATCTAGAATTGAATTCGAATCATGATTTTCACTCATGTTATGAAGAACAATACAAAACCAGTGAAAAGATTGAGTTTTGATCAAAAAGACTTACTTGACTTCGAATAACTTGAGTTAGAGAGACTCCAAATTGGTTGATTTCTAGAGAGAGAAACTCTGGAGACTTAGAAACAAAAGCTTGAGGTGAAATAAAATTAAAAACCCTTTTATTTCATATAAACCCTAGTCACGGTCCGGAACAGATCAGTAATCCAGTCCGGATCGGCTACCCGCAGAGAATTCCTACGTTCGGGATTCGGAACAGATATTCCAGTCCGGATCGGCTCCAACTTTTTCTTCAGAAAAATTTAGAAAAATTCCAGAAAAACCAAAAAAAGTATGTAAGCACTTTTGCATGTCAACTTTAAACAAAAGTCATCGTTTAATATCAAAAGAAATAGATTATGCTAAATCTATCAATAATATCCAAGTAATGAAACGAAAATTTATAAAAATTAAATCCTTTAAAGTTGAACAAGTTCAATGACATCTATCATGATCTTATGAGTAATGCGTTTATCAAATCATCAATTTGGTAAAGAAAATGAAGTACCAAGATCGATAGATGTTTGGAATCCCAAATAGATTAGATAATATATCTAGTCAATTTATTGTAAGGAGTGGCTCTTTGAGCATCTTTCAATAAAAATGCCCACCTTATACCAACCTTGGAATTTGACGGAGTCAAGTATTCCAAAAAGTATTTGTAAAGTACCGGATTTTCGGCACATAAATAAATGTAGATAAAGGTGGTATGAAATACTAGTGTTATGAAAGTTGGGGAAGTAAGGAACATTTGGACGCGAGTTGGGCCCAAATCGGGTTAAAATGGAGAGATCTAAAAATTTATTTGAGAAAGGGGGCCCAGATTTTTAGTGGAAAATTTACAGTGTCGGAAAATTCCGAGAAAATTACGGGAGCCCCGTAAATATGTTTTAAGGCCACAGAAAAAGTTTCGCGTTAATCGGAGGCCGGATAGTGGTAACGGGCTCCGCCAACAGTGTCGAAAAATTCTGAGAAAATTACGGGAGCTGTGTAATTATGTTTTAGGGTCACAGTAAAAATTTCGCGTGGATCGGATACCCTGATTGCGAGAACGGGGTCCGCCAATGATTCTGGACACAGTGGGACTTTGGTAATCCGGAAATGGCCCAAACTGAAAATTTAAATTTTTCTGTGGTAAATTAAACTAAAACGAAGCCGCCTGTCAAATTTGGACGGAAACGGACAAAAAAAGAGGCAAAAACGGAGTGAAAACGGATTTACGAGGCGGCGGCGTGCGGATCGAGGGGGCACAGCTGGCGCTTGGAGGGGCGCGGGTCAAAGGGGGGCCGCCACATGGCGGGCCCCCATTGGGCCCGTACGGCGCGGGCACGCGCGCCTGCAGGGGCGCGCGGGGGTGCGCGCCTGTGTGGCGCGCACAGTGTAGCGCGCGTGGACCGGGTGCGCGCACCCTTTTGTGGTGGACCGCCACCCGGCAATTTCCCATTGGGTGCCCCCGTGAGCCCGGTCCATGAACCACCCTTCTCTCCTCCTTTTTCTTTTTCTTCTCTTTTTCTTCTTCTTCTTCCTTCTCCGCCCGCGCAGCATTCCTCCTCCCTTCTCTTCTTCTTCTTCTTCTCCAACAGAGTGTCGAGAGAGAGAGACGGAGGAAATTTCGTGGGTTGGAGTGGCGCGACGGCGACCTCGTAAAGCGCACAAAGTGTTTTAAAAATTAGATGGGCGACGCGATACTGTGCGAGGTAACGTTATTTTCGATATTTTTGGGCACAATTTGTAGGGTTCCTTTTTGGACATTAAATTTGACCCCGTGCCATTTTGCGTGTTAGGGACCGAGTTCTACTGTACTGTTGCTGCACGGACTGTCGTGGGTATTTTTGGCGCGTCTCATTTTGCGTGTAAGTTGTAGAAAAATGCACCGTTTTGCGTGCGGATTCAGCAAAAATGCGTAGTTTTGGGCGCAAACTAGAAAAACGTGCACCGTTTTGCGTGCAACGTTGAAAAATAAAAGTGCACCGTTCTGTGTGCCAACCTGAGGTACGTGCTCCGTTTTGCGTGCCGATCGATTTAACGCGCACCGTTTTGTGTGCAGTCTCTAATATGACGCATCATTTTGCGTGCAGGGCTAGAGGAAAGTGCACCGTTTTGCGTGCAACCCTACAGTGAAGCGTGCACCGTTTTGCGTTAAGATTTGAGGTACGTGCATCGTTTTGCGTGCCGATCGTGTTGTCGCGCACCGTTTTGCGTGCCGACCCTAATATTATGCATCATTTTTCGTGCAGGGTTAGAAAAGACGAGCACCGTTTTGCGTGCAGATTTGAGGTACGTGCACCGTTTTGCGTGCCGATCGTGTTGTTGCGCACCGTTTTGCGTGCCGACTCTAATATTATGCATCATTTTTCATGCAGGGTTAGAAAAGACATGCACCGTTTTGCGTGCAACCTTAAGAGAAGCATGCTACGTTTTGCGTGCAAACCCGAGGTACGTGCACCGTTTTGCGTGCAGGTTGAGTTGACGCGCATCGTTTTGCGTGCCGACTGAAGTGTCGCGCACCGTTTTGCGTGTGGGTTTTACTAACACGCACCGTTTTGCGTGCAGGTTTGGTGGACGTGCACCGTTTTGCGTGCGGACTCGAAGGAAGTGCACCATTTTGCGTGCAAGCTCGAGGAGACAAGTGGAATCGCTCGGAGACCAATTGCAAGTGTCTACAAGCAATTGGGTACACTACAAGGTAGGGAATTCTGCCGAAATTGGGTGACCTCTCCCCTTGCTTCTTTGCTTTTCGATCTAGAAGCTTGATAGTAGCCTGTTAGAGGCGATAGGTAATCATGATTATTATTGCATGTGTAGAGAGATACAGATGAAAAGTGCAACTGTTGGTTGCCAGAGACAGATGATAAATGTGCATGTGAAGAGATATTTAGAGGAAAAGTGACATTTGTGATTTATCCAAATAGGGGATAAACTAGTATGTGTAGATGGACACAGATGGAAAATGCAACTGTTGGTTGCCAAAAAGGAGATAATTAATTTGCATGTGTAAAAGAATTAAGGGAAAAATGCAAATTTTGACTTATCTAAATTGATGAAATTGCATGCATAGAGGATAAATATTATTTTTATGATGGATATGAAAATAATTGCATGCGTAGAAATGATATTTAAGTGATGACTGTGATCATGTAGGGTACAACCCTAGGAATCATGTGACATAAGGGAACAGAACTTGTTGGTAGTAAGACTAGGAGAAAACCTAGTTTAGGGGTTTGACGAGTGACATCGAACTAGGAGTTATCCTAGGATTTGACGAGTGGCATTGTCTTAGGGGATAACCTAAGGACACTGGATAGAGTGATCAACATAGAGTCAAGGAACTCTAGGATGAGTATGACATGGAACTTAGGTAAAGGGGACCTAAGGTGATCCAAAGGAGTTTAAACTCACAGACAGGAAATTAGAGTCAGTGTAACTCTAAGATAAAAGTGGAACAGGAGATTAGAGTCAGTGTAACTCTAAGTTAAAAGTGGAACAGAAAAATAGAGTTAAGTTAACTCGCATTGTCTTAGGGGATAACCTAAGGACACTGGATAGAGTGATCAACATAGAGTCAAGGAACTCTAGGATGAGTATGACATGGAACTTAGGTAAAGGGGACCTAAGGTGATCCAAAGGAGTTTAAACTCACAGACAGGAAATTAGAGTCAGTGTAACTCTAAGATAAAAGTGGAACAGGAGATTAGAGTCAGTGTAACTCTAAGTTAAAAGTGGAACAGAAAAATAGAGTTAAGTTAACTCGCATTGTCTTAGGGGATAACCTAAGGACACTGGATAGAGTGATCAACATAGAGTCAAGGAACTCTAGGATGAGTATGACATGGAACTTAGGTAAAGGGGACCTAAGGTGATCCAAAGGAGTTTAAACTCACAGACAGGAAATTAGAGTCAGTGTAACTCTAAGATAAAAGTGGAACAGGAGATTAGAGTCAGTGTAACTCTAAGTTAAAAGTGGAACAGAAAAATAGAGTTAAGTTAACTCTAGGATTCAGTAAGGAATCACGAAAATGGAAAAAGCGGATCAAGTGTGGAGACATGAAAGGGAAAACAGGAAATTAGAGTCAGTGTAACTCTAAGTTAAAAGTGAAATTTGGAAAATAGAGTTAAGTTAACTCTAGGATTCAGTGAGGAATTAGGAAAGGGGGATGAGATCCCAAGGCTAAAGAATTAATCAGATATAACCCTAGAAGGTCATAGGGTGTCTGGGCAAATGGACAATAACTTTAACTTCAATTTGAGTTAAATAAAGGAAAGTGAAATGTTTAAGAGTCCAGGAGACTCTCAGGTTATCCTTATGGCGAGACCTAGGATAAGAGGTAAATTGTTGTAAAAAGGCAAAGTTAAAAGCAAGCTAAAAGTGGCTAAAAAGCATAAAGAAAATGTAAATGGCGCCTTTGAATTTGAAACTCGTCAAGTGGAGCAGGACTCCCTGGGCAGTGACCCGTCGGACGAGGTACTTTCGAAAGGGCTTAAAGTGAAAGCAAAGAGCTAAATGCTCAAAGGAAAGAGAAAGAGATTTGCAAGTGGCAAAAGGGAGCTACAAGCTCGAATAAGAAAGAAAAGCAAGTGTTCAAAGGCAAAGAGGCTAAGAACTAAAGCAAAAAGAGAAAGAAAAAGAAAAGAAAAGAAAGAAAATATAAAGATAAAACGAGCGTACCTTCGGGGGTAAAAAGTAGCCTTGTCGGAGCCAAGGGCAGTGTCCCTCTCCCGGGCAGTGACCCGTAGGACAAGTTCCCCGTTGGGCGGGGTAGCACTTGCGGGTGCTATCGGCAACCTTAGAAATCTTATCTTATGGTAGCAGGACTACCGGGCTGGGGCCCGTTGGATAAGAATTTCTGAGGGTTAACTTGAACTAAAGCACCAGAATTTAAAGAATAGAGAGAAATTAGAGTGGCCAAGGTGGCCGGGTTAGTTTGACCCTGTATACAGCGGCATAGTGGCCGAGTTGGTGCTTAGCAGCCTAGTGTGGCTAGACAAGAGTAGTGATGGTTGATGATTAGACACAGATAGTATAGTGCAGTGATATATTATATTGCATAGCAGCATACTGATATTGAGGATTTTAGTTTCCTACCACTATTATTATTGCTTCCTTTGGACCAAGTGGTGTAGGACACTTTTTCTCGGTGGTTGAACCCACTGGGAACTCTGTCGGAGTTCTCACACCCCTTGGGTGACCCCCCCACAGGTTCGGGTATGGATGCAGCGGACGAGACGGTTCAGATGCAGCCGGCGAGGCATACGACAGGGGCAAGGGCCCAGAAGCATAGAGACCTAGAGGGTCTAGCAGAGGTATCCCTTTTTATATATTTCTTAAGTGAACCTTGTATGGTGAGGAATTATGTAAAGAATTGTAATAATTTTATTTGCAAGTTCAGAAATGTAGAGTGTAATAAATTTAGTTCATGGTTCACTCTTGTATGCTTTCATTATCGCTTAAATTGTTTGTTTATAAAATGAAAGTTCAAATTTATAGTGATTTTTAGTACTCTGATATTAAGTTTCCGCATATACTTGTTGTATGATTATGGATGTTACCGTTCCTTTCGGGTAGTGAAAGGTCATACCCGATTGACGGGTCTGTTGGCGTGCCCGAACCGTACAAATTGGCGAACTCGGGGCGTGACAGATTAGAGTGGTATCAGAGCCTAGGAATAGTCCTAGGTGGTTTGCAACCTTAGGGAGACCCTAGGGATTAGCACGAGAGAGTGCGTGGGCGGTGGCGAAAGTACTTGATTGGGTTTTGTTGTTCCCAAAAAGGATGTTGGGACTGATCGAGGGCAACGAGCTTTTATTCTTCGGATATTACGTTGGCGGCCGACAACGTAATGTTGGAGATGAAAAGAAGTACCCTCCTATACTTTCGCATGATTGGGTCGACGAGCCATTTTGTCAGTATATGGACTGCGCGTTGCTCAAATGGCTAAATTTGGGCTGATTGTTTCGTTGTGGTATGCATATTAGTGATGATACCACATAGGGAGACGCACCTGTTTTGCCTCGAGTCACGAGAGGGCTCTCGGTCAAACGAGGTATACGAGCTGCGATAGAAGGTGACCACACTTATTGGTGGTCCAGCAGCAGATCAAGCTTCTTGCCGTCTGTGGAAATTTCCCGCCGACAGGAAGGCTGATTCCAACGCCTAAGTGTGGCGTCGATGTGATAGTCGGAGCAGATAGATAGGCCCCAGTGGCTGATAGTGCAGCAAGCTGAGGCTGCATAAATGACGTATGAGTATACGGCGTCGCCGCCTGCAGGGGCGACAGTAAAGGGAATGGCAATGGCCGCCGAACTTTTGTCGGCGCAGCCAACACCTTCAGCATAAGGTGTTTTACGCTTGTGTCAGCTAGGTTGCTGGCAAAGTGTGGTTAGAAAGGTCCAGTGAGAGACCGACTCACCGAACGCTGGTGATTGCTATGTGCGAGAACCAAGTTATTGTGCCCTAAGGGTTAGGGCAAGAAAGATTTACGGGCCAGGCGGCGTGAGTTCGCCCCTGATGACGGTAGTAACCGTGTGGCGTGTTGTTTGTGGCTAGGTTGCCGCATAGTAGTGTTGGTGAGGCCTAGAGTAGGCTTCAGGATGCGAGAACCTCTCGAAAGAGCGAGAGTTTTATGGCGCCGTTCTGATGGATCGGTGCAATGGCGAGGATTGCCACCGCAGGATTTGCGAGTTAATCACCAGAGTTGGTGGATAGTTATTTGTGGTGCCTCAACCTAGTTGGGGGAGGTGTACAGGAATCATACGCATGTATAAGCAAGATGCTTAACACTAGACTTTTACGAGTTAGCGTGGGGGCGTAGGACGCCCAACTGTATGGGTGCTCATGGAGCACAAGTATCATTTAGCCAGAGAGAGCTGATTAGGTGGCGTGTGAGCCTTTGCCTGGTGTGGCCAGAGTCGATACAGAGTGCGAGTCATGGATTGACGACAGGTTTGTTGATTTTGCTCAGTGAGCGTAGTGGTCGCGTGGCGACGATTAGCGGGTTCGCTTGGGGACGATCCATGCCTGGACCATGTTTGTGGATTGTGGGCCTGTAGCCCAGTGGGCAGGCGCAGTCAGCTGTGAGAGACAGCGGCCCGAGACTTGATGGCGGGGCATGATAGAGATTTGGTCGGGATGGTAGTCCGAGCGATGACCCGGAGACGTGGAATGCCACGTGTGAGCATTGAGGCTATTAGTACACTGAGATTAGTACACTGAGAGTGTGATATGACCAGGCCGTAGAGATAGTGGTGATTGAGGTACTGTAGCTCCTAGTGGGAGTGTTGGTGTAGTAATCCTAAGTGAGGATCTACCCGTATGACGATTGGGTCTGTGTGCTAGTGAGAGCCATTATACAACGTTGGACTAGTTTTGGGCTATAGGCCCCTATTGGACCATGGTCTGTGAACCTATTAGTAGTCCGAGATGTCGGGTTAGCTGATAACCCGCGGACTTAGAGCGCTAGCAGCGTGTGAGATAGTTGAGGACTTGTGGATTGACCTTTGCACTCCACATTAGGCGGTGGAGTGACCGGAAAATGCGGTAAATGTAATTAGTTGCAGATGCAACCTCCTTGTGAAAGATAAAATGACTGCGGAATTAAAGTGAAGATTTCGCAAGATGAGACTTCGCCATTTGTGGCAATTGAGAGAGCAAGTTCTCAAATGTGTCTCTCACCTACTTGGTGAAAGTGGCCAGACACCAGGTCTGAGTTGTCCCTGAGTTGAGATAGGGATCCAGGAATGAGCTGCTCGTGTAATTATGGGCGAGCAGGCAATTGATGCCGATCACGATATACAGTGAGCCCAGTAGTGAGGGCAATAATTCCTCCCTCTCGAACAAGTAGGAGTCGAGATGTGATTCAAGTTTCGAGGACGAAACTTATTTTAAGGGGGGTAGAATGTAAAGTACCGGATTTTCGGCACATAAATAAATGTAGATAAAGGTGGTATGAAATACTAGTGTTATGAAAGTTGGGGAAGTAAGGAACATTTGGACGCGAGTTGGGCCCAAATCGGGTTAAAATGGAGAGATCTAAAAATTTATTTGAGAAGGGGGTCACCCATCCTAGAACTACTCTAGCTCTAGCACGCTTAACTTGTGACACCCCCGGAATTTGGATTAGTCCTATATATAAATGATATAATAGGACTAAATCTCTAACCCGGCTATAGCATTTTGGATGGTAGCAAGATCCAAGAGGAACATGAGAGTTAAGTGTGCTAGAGCTAGAGTAGTTCAAAGATGGGTGACGCCCTGGGAAGTGGGGCGTCACAGTTGGTATCAGAGCCATTCACCAGCCGGAAATGTGAGATGAGTCTCGGCTGAGCCAGGGTTATATAGCGGGTAGAGCGAGGCTCCCCGGCTAATGACCGTTGTGGGTGGAGTGGAGCTCCCCACAAGGTCGGCTAAGGCTAGCGAGACGAGTCTCACATCGCCTGGTGCTTGTGAGTGTGCTTGAGCCTGACGTGGACGTCAGGGCTTAAAGGGGGGAAGAATGTGACACCCCCGGAATTTGGATTAGTCCTATATATAAATGATATAATAGGACTAAATCTCTAACCCGGCTATAGCATTTTGGATGGTAGCAAGATCCAAGAGGAACATGAGAGTTAAGTGTGCTAGAGCTAGAGTAGTTCTAGGATGGGTGACCCCCTGGGAAGTGGGGCGTCACATAACTCTCATGTTCCTCTTGGATCTTGCTACCATCCAAAATGCTATAGCCGGGTTAGAGATTTAATCCTATTATATCATTTATATATAGGACTAATCCAAATTCCGGGGTTGTCACATTCTTCCCCCCTTTAAACCCTGACGTCCACGTCAGGCTCAAGCACACTCACAAGCACCAGGCGATGTGAGACTCGTCTCGCTAGCCTTAGCCGACCTTGTAGGGAGCTGCACTCCACCTACAACGGTCATTAGCCGGGGAGCCACACTCTACCCGCTATATAACCCTGGCTCAGCCGAGACTCATCTCACATTTCCGGCTGGTGAATGTCTCTGATACCAACTGTGACGCCCCACTTCCCAGGGGGTCACCCATCCTAGAACTACTCTAGCTCTAGCACGCTTAACTCTCATGTTCCTCTTGGATCTTGCTACCATCCAAAATGCTATAGCCGGGTTAGAGATTTAATCCTATTATATCATTTATATATAGGACTAATCCAAATTCCGGGGGTGTCACAGTATTTTATCTAGTCGACAAGAAAAACCATGCTTTGTATACATGTGGTAGCTGCACACAGTACTCGGACAACCGAGGTGGTAGCTCTTTCCTCTATGTGGTGGTAGTTTTCACACTCCTCATTGGGATGTAACTCTTTCCACATCTTTTGAGCATAAATAATTTGATAAACTTCCCCTCAATTGGCTATCAATTATTTAAGATATAAAGTATTCAAACAAAAATTGATCTCGTATTCATACTTAACTCAATTTTCAAATATGATAAAAACTATACGAAGAGATCATTTGAGAGAGAAATTGACTTTGATCAATTAAAAATGAACTAATTGATATAAAAGATCATTGCATCAAATGAATTATCATGATATCCAAACCATAATAAATTTCTTAAGACATAAAAGGATGCAAGTAAAGTCAATTATACTAATGCTCAATTAATGTTCTATGTACAAACATAGATAAGGACCAAAAACACAAAACAAAACCTAACCTAAGCAATGATTTCAAAAAGTGTTATTTTAAAGAAAGCATTCCAATTGCTTTACGTAAATGAATAAACCGTTTTTGTTCCAAAGGTTTTGTTAAAATGTCGGCTAATTGATCTTCAGTTGAAATGTAGGAAATTTGAAGAATACTTGATTCAACTAGCTCTCTTAGAAAATGATATCTAAGTTCAATGTGTTTTATTCTCGAGTGCAACACAGAATTTTTAGAAATATTTATAGCACTTGTGTTGTCACAAAGAATACTTACCGAAGTTGTAGGAATTCGGAAGTCGCTCAACACGCTTTTCATCCAAATGAGTTGAGTTGAACAACTACCCGCTGAAATATATTCCGCTTCGGCAGTCGAGAGTGCAATGCAGTTTTGATTTTTACTATGCCATGCAACAAGACAATGGCCAAGATAAAAACATGCACCACTCGTACTTTTCCGATCATCCACAGATCCTGCCCAATCGGCATCTGAATATCCTATTATGTCAAGAGTTGTTCCCATAGGATACCAAATTCCGAAATTCAAAGTTCCTTTGACGTACCAGATGATCCTTTTCACCGCTTTCAGGTGAACCTCCTTTGGTGCTGATTGATATCTCGCGCAGATCCCAACACTAAAGGCTATATCCGGGCGACTAGCCGTGAGATAGAGTAGACTTCCTATCATGATGCGATAAAGCTTCTCGTCTACACTTTCACTAAGAGATTCACTTCCTAATCCCTTATTGCTAGTTCCCATAGGAGTCGGAAAGTCTTTAGAGTTCTCTAATCTGAATTTCTTTACCAACTCCTTTGCGTACTTGGATTGGCACAAATGGATGCCTTCTTCATTTTATTTCACTTGCAATCCAAGAAAATATGTTAGTTCCCCCATCATGGACATCTCAAATTCGATTTTCATGGTTTCCGCGAATTTTGAAGCATCGTTGTTTCTTGTTGCTCCAAATACAATGTCATCAACATAGATTTGTGCCACAATAAAGTTATCTTGAAAATGTTTCACAAAGAGTGTCCGATCCGCTCCCCCTCGAGTGTAGCCCTTTTCCAAAAGGTGCTTTGTCAACCTTTCGTACCATGCTCGCGGTGCTTGTTTTAGACCGTACAGAGCCTTTTTCAAACGAAAAACATGGTTAGGTAGTTTATGGTTTATGAAACCTTTCGGTTGAGCCACATAAACTTTCTCGTTCAAAAACCCATTTAAAAAGGCGCTCTTAACGTCCATTTGAAAGAGTTTGATTTTAAAATAACAAGCAATTGCGAACAAAATACGAATCGACTCGAGACGAGCTACCGGGGCGAACGTCTCATCAAAGTCTATACCTTCTATTTGTGAATAGCCCAGAGCAACTAGGCGTGCTTTGTTCCTGATAATGGTACCATCCTCGTTTTTCTTATTCTTGAAAATCCACTTAGTACCAATTACGTTGTGTTGCTTCGGTGGCTTCATTAGTTCCCAGACTTTGTTTCTTTCGAACTGATGGAGCTCTTCCTGCATTGCTTCAATCCAGTAATCATCCCGAAGAGCTACATCGACGTTCTTTGGTTCTACCATGGAGACGTAACATGCGACTCCACAAACCAATTGCCTCCGAGTCCTGACTCCTTCTTGTGGGTCTCCAATAATGTTTGACTCTGGATGATCCTTGGAGATACGTAATGTTTGCGGTAACGGAGTACTCGGAGGTACGTGTGATGATTCCTGCATATCAGATAAACTAGAAGAACCATTAGATGCATCAACTTTATCGGAAAATTTATTATGAGAAGATGCATTTACAGGAGTATCATCATCAAGAGACATATCAGGGGTAGATTTATCAGATGCAAAATGAAAAGCTTCATCTACTTTAACATTAATAGATTCTACCATCGTTTTAGATTCGAGGTTAAATACTCGATATGCTCTACTATTTGTAGAAT
Source organism: Tillandsia leiboldiana (assembly GCA_029204045.2). Lineage (NCBI taxonomy): Eukaryota > Viridiplantae > Streptophyta > Magnoliopsida > Poales > Bromeliaceae > Tillandsia > Tillandsia leiboldiana. The sequence continues at coordinate 26,417,590 of CM055071.1, forward strand.
GACCCATGAAAATTCCTTCGTCACTTCGAGAGTCGAATTTTTCAAGATTTTTGCGATCACGCAAAATATAACAACGACTCCCAAAGATTCGAAAATATTTGATATTCGGTTTTCTACAAAACCATAGCTCATATGGTGTATTTAAAGTTCCCGGGCGCAAATACACTCGATTAATAACATAGATCGCGGTGTTGACTGCTTCAGCCAAAAAATGTAACGGGAGTTTCCGGCTATGAAGCATAACACGCGCCATCTCTTGAACAACCCTATTTTTGCGCTCGACTACACCATTCTGCTGAGGTGTATAGGGTGCTGAGAATTCATGTTTTATGCCATGGAAAGTGCAAAAATCAATGAATTTAGAATTGATGAATTCTCCACCTCTATCACTTCGAACATGAACGATCTTTTCATTTCTCTCAATCATAATACGATGACAAATCTCATGAAAAGAGTCGAAAGTATCCGCTTTCTCTTTTAAAAAAGTTACCCATGTATATCTAGAGAAATCATCAACCAAAAGAAAAATATACCATTTACCTCCCAAGCTTGGTTGACGAGTCGGCCCCATTAAGTCCATGTGCAGTAATTCTAAAGGCTGATTGGTACCCACGTGGTTCAAGTTCTTGTGTGCAGCCCTTGATTGTTTTCCCTTTTGACAACCTCCACACACAATGTTTTGATTAAAAGATAATTTCGGAACCCCCTTAACCACGTCTTTATTTGAAATCCTTGCTAGTTCCTTAAAATTTATGTGACCTAGTCTTTCATGCCAAAGAGTTTCATTATCAAGTGAAACTAGGTTACAATTTTCAGAAATTTTGTTTGGAACAACATAACAATTATTTTCAGACCTAACCCCTTTCAAAAAGAATAATTGGTCCTTATCAGTTACAATACAATCTGCAGAAGAAAAGTCAACTGAAAAACCATTATCACATAATTGACTAATGCTAATGAGGTTAGTCTTAAGGCCTTCAACAAATAAAACATTGTTCAAAATCGTGCCTTCTGGAATAGCGATTGTTCCTTTTTCAACAATTTTAGAAGAACGACCGTCTCCGAAAACTACAAGTCCTCCGGAGGTTTTCTCTAAAGTTTGAAAACAATTTTTGTCACCGGTCATGTGACGTGAACATCCACTATCCAGATACCAAGACGAATTGTCATAAGCATGCAAAGAAGTGTGAATGACAAGACAAGGGAAGATTTCACCTTTGCGCACCCAAACCTTTTTGGACTGCGTTGGCAATGATTGTGAAGTTATTCTCCTTGGTGAAAGCGTCTTGTTTAATTGATTGCTTTTCATTGATGACGTCGTCTTGTGGGGTGAACTACCATGGTTCTTTTCCTTTGAAAAATTCTCCTTTGATTTCCGGGGAATGACCTTATTGGTAGTTGTTGCAAGAGGCGCTTGATTTGATCGTTTCGCTCCAATCTTGCAATCTCTTCGTATGTACCCTGCAAAACCACAACGAAAACACACCTTTAAACTTGTCGAACCCGAAGTACGTGAGGTAGGCTTGTTGTCGTTGATTGCAGTGAATTCCGTCGTCGGAGGAGGAGATACCGACTGGGGCACAAAAACTGTCTTACTCGAACTAGGACTGTCTCCAGTTCGACTGTATCCAAGGCCGAAACGATTAGTTTGACCAAGACCAAGCATCTTATCCAACTTGCTCCTTCCAAAAGAAAATCGATTCAAATCATCCTTAAGTTGGAAAATGGTCTTCGTCATTTCCATTTTTTCCTAACGAGCCTCGGAGTAGAGCTTCAAGAAGTAACTTGCTTTATCCACCAGTTTTACGTGTTCCTTCTCGAAATGCTCATTTTTCTCTTGAAGGGAAACATTTACTTTGATCAAGTTATCCCTTTCCACTTCAAGAGCGTTTGAGAGAGAAGTTGCCCTTTTTGCTTCTTCTTCGAGATCCTGCAATCTCCCTCTCAAACCCTTGTTTTGCTTTGCCAGTTTCTTTGAATTCTTTAAAAGTTTATGGTAGGCAAAAGCAAAGTCTTCACCTTCGGAATTACTCGACTCATCGTCCGTTGCATTCTTTTCAACTTGGGAGGAGATGGACAATGAATCGGAGGTACTTGCCATAAAGCATACGTAAGGTGAAGATGTGGACGCGTGGAATGCCGTTGCGTTGTTTTCTTCATCACTGGAAGATGACTCGTTTGACGATGAGGTGTCATCCCAAGTGACAGCTTGCATTGCCTTCTTCTTTGACGGATTCTTATTGGGACACTCCGTTGAGATGTGACCGTATCCTCGGCACTTGAAGCATTGGATTTGTCCCTCCGAGTTCTTTTTGTCTTTTGAAGAACTCTCTTGCTTTCTTGACTTGAAGCTTGAAAAACCTTTGCCTTTCTTCGACTTTACGAAGGATGAGGTTTTGCTAGAATTACCCCTTCGAAAGTTTCGGCGAAATTTCCTTGTCAAGAGAGCAAGTTTCTTCTCGAAATCCTCCATTGATAGGTTCTCGTCATCGTCTGAGGAGGATGAATTCGCGTCTTCTTCCTTTGTTGTTTTCAACGCAAAACCTGAAGACTTAGAAGAAGATGCCTTTCCCGAAGAATAGTTAGTAGGAAATGTCATTTCATAAGTTTGAAGTGCACCAACTAATTCTTCAACACGGATTTCGTCCGGGTGTTTAACTGTTTCAATGGCCGTAACCTTGGAACGAAATCTTTCAGGAAGAGTCCTTAAAATCTTTCTTACAACTTTAGATTCTGGAATTTTCTCTCCCAAGTTAGCACATGTATTCACGATGTCTTGCAATCGTGTATAGTAATCTGTGAACGATTCATTTTCTGCCATAAAAATGGAGTCAAACTTGCTCGTAAGCATTTGCAGTTTTTGAATCTTCACAAGGTTTGTTCCCTCATGTGTAACTTGTAGAACATCCCAGATTTCTTTCGCAGTCTCACATGCCGAGACGCGAGAGAACTCAGTTTGCGACAAAGCATTAAATAAGGTGTTAATTCCTTTGCCATTGTAAGAAGATGAGTCAATCTTTTCCTTGGTCCATTTTGACCTAGGTTTGATGGTGCGAACATTAGCAATAATTTCAGTTGGATTTGACCATCCTAACTCGATTGATTGCCACACCCGTTCATCGATGGAAATTAAAAATGCTTTCATCCGTACTTTCCAGTAGGCATAATTTGTTCCATCGAAGAACGGTGGTCTGTTGATGTTTCCACCTTCAACCATTGTTTACAACCCTATTCCCGCTCTGATGCCACTTGTTGGGTTATGATAATATGGATCTAAATAGGGGAAAAAACACCTAAAGGGGGGTGAATAGGTGTAAACAATAAACATTCAAAAATCTTTGTGTAATAAAACCCAATGCGGAAATGAAAAATAACTCGCAAGATTTTTACGTGGAAAACTCCATCACAGGAGTAAAAAACAACGGGACCGATAACACGGTGAAATCAACTAAGATTAAACACGTACAAAGGTGATATACCGTACTCACACACGACTCAACCTTTTTCCATACGCTCCGAGTTGATCTTCTCCGCTCGCTCCGCAACGCGCCTCGAATCCACGATTTGCGTCCAACGCCGAATCCACGGCGTCCAACGTCGAATCCACAACGTCTGACCGAATCCACGGTCTCCACCAAGTAGTACGTCTCGATCACACGAACGTACCTCGCTCCGAATCCACGAGAGCGGTAGCACCTTGAATCCAGAAGGCCAGGCGAATCCACGCGCCGATTTTCGGGAAAAATCGTTGTTTTGTTTGGTGGTGATAATCCGCCGAATACTTAGATCAAAGATAGATCGGAAATACCATCTAAGTATTCATTAATTTAATTCTACTCAAAATCTGAGTAAGAAAACCTAGAATCAAATTAATTAATATAGATGAAGAAACATAGAATTAAATCTAGTTATTTCCTTTCTTCTCTATATGTGGATTTATAAGTTTTTCTCCGTTAATATTTTTCGGTCATTTCCCGGAGTATAAAACTTATCGTGAATTACCCTAAAAGATAGAATTATGGTTTACTTATAGGTTAGAAACCATTGGAAGTGGATAAGAATCAAAAACTGACTGTAACAGATTTTTACCCGTACGACGGTCCGGACTGGATTAGGCTCGATCCGGACTGTCGTTGTTTTTCAGAGAATTCCTGAGAAAACAAGGTTCGGGGTCCGGAACGAAATACCTACGGTCCGGACTGTTCATGCGATTTCAGCAAAATCCACGTTCGGGGTCCGGACTGAAACAGGGATGTTCCGGACTGGATTTGCGCATGAACCAACCTACGTTCGGGGTTCGGACTGTAGTACCCTGATCCGGATCCTGAACATATAACAGTCCAGTTTCTTGATTTTTATGCGATTAAAAACCCATCTAAGTGTTTCTACATTATAAGAAGTATTCGGATCACCAAAATTATTTAGTTAAACTTACCTGATCCTTTTGAATTCTTCTTTCTTGAGATTGAGGTATATGATCCAACCATCTTCATCTTCAATCTTCAAGACTTAACCATTTCACGAAATACGCCAAAACAAAATCCTTAACAAGGACGCGGCCGAGTAGTTCCTTACCAGCATTGAGAGTCAGAGGTAGATGTACCCTGTATTTTCTTGATTATACTTTTGTACTGGATAGTCTGAGTGATTGTGAGGGTTGTACTTTTATTTTCATAGCTGAGAGACTATGTATTGAGGATTTATTTTTATTCAGATGTTCAGTTGATTTCTGTAGCTACTAGTTTTATTTCCGCTTTGATGCATGGTTAGCTATAGATCTTTTACAGGGTAGATGCTTCGTCTGTGCGGCAGTTTCCGTACAGATGGCGGATTTGTTGGCGAACCCGGGTCGCAGTTTCGACCGCGGGGCGTGACAGGACCAAAAATAGTTCCTTTTTATAAAACTATTTTGATTTAAGAAAACCCATTTTAATGAATTTTAGTTCTTTTAGGGAAATCATTTAGAAAACAAGTTTTATTCCCAAACCCCGAAGGGCTAATGTGTAGTGAACCGGAATTTTGGTATATAAATAAATGTAAATAAAGTCGGTATGAAATACTAGTGTTATGAAAGTTAGGAAAGTAAAGAACATTTGGACGCGAGTTGGGCCCAAATCAGGTTAGAATGGAGATATCTAAAAATTTATTTGAGAAAGGGGGCCCAGATATTTAGTGGAAAATTCACAGCGTCGGAAAATTCCGAGAAAATTACGGGAGCCCCGTAAATATGTTTTAAGGCCACAGAAAAAGTTTCGCGTTAATCGGAGGCCGGATAGTGGGAACGGGCTCCGCCAACAGTGTCGAAAAATTCTGAGAAAATTACGGGAGCTGTGTAATTATGTTTTAAGGTCACAGCAAAAATTTCGTGTTGATCGGATATCCGGATTGCGAGAACGGGGTCCGCTAATAATTCTGGATACAGCGAGGCTTTTGGTGGCCAAGAAATGGCCCAAAGTGAAAATTTAAATTTTTCTGTGGTAAATTAAGCTGAAACGAAGCCCCCTGTCAAATTTGGACGGAAACGGACGAAGAATGGACAGAAACCGAAACAAAAACGGATTTTCTAAGCGGCGGCGACGCGCAGATCGAGGCGCGCTTGCGTGCTGCGCAAGGAGCGCAGCAGGAGCTCCTGCGCGTGTCAGCGGGGGGGGGGGGGGGGGGCCACATGGCGGGCCCCCATTGGGCCAACTCCCCTCCCTCCCTTTCTTTCCTTTTTCTCTTTCTTTTTTCTTTTCTTCTTCTTCCTTCTTCCGCGCAGACCCTCCATCCTTTCCTTTCTCTTCTTCTTCTCCAACCGAGCCCGAGAGAAAGAGAAAGAGAGAGAGAGAGAGAGAGGAAGTGAGGAATTTTGTGGGGCTCGCGGGCGCGCCGTGAATCTCGTGGAGCGCGCGAGACGTTCCCAAAAGCCGATGGGCGGTGCGACTGTACGAGGTAACGTTATTTTTCGGTATTTTTGGGCACGATTTGTATGGTTCCTTTTTGGACATTAAATTTGACCCTGTGCCATTTTGCGTGTTATGGACCGAGTTTTACTGTACCGTTGCTGTACGGACTGTCGCGGGTATTTTTGGCGCGTCTCGTTTTGCGTGCAAGTTGTAGAAAAATGCACCGTTTTGCGTGCGGATTCGACAAAAATGCACAGTTTTGAGCGCAAACTCAGAAAACGTGCACCGTTTTGCGTGCAACGTTGAAAAACAAAAGTGCACCGTTTTGCGTGCCAACTCGAGGTACGTGCTCCGTTTTGCGTGCCGGTTGTGTTATCGCGCACCGTTTTGTGTGCAGTCTCTAATATGACGCATCATTTTTCGTGCAGGGCTAGAGAAAAGTGCACCGTTTTGCGTGCAACCCTATAGTGGAGCATGCACCGTTTTGCGTGCAGATTTGAGGTACGTGCTTCGTTTTGCGTGCCGATCAATTTAACGCGCACCGTTTTGCGTGCCGACCCTAATATTATACATCATTTTTCGTGCAGGGTTAGAAAAGACGCGCACCGTTTTGCGTGCAGATTTGAGGTACGTGCACCATTTTGCGTGCAACCTTAAGAGAGGCATGCTCCGTTTTGCGCACCGATTTGCGTGCCGACCCTAATATTATGCATCGTTTTTCGTGCAGGGTTAGAAAAGACGTGCACCGTTTTGCGTGCAACCTTAAGAGAAGCATGCTCTATTTTGGGTGCAAACCCGAGGTACGTGCACCGTTTTGCGTGCAGGTTGAGTTGACACGCATCTTTTTGCGTGCCGACTGAAGTGTCGCGCACCGTTTTGCGTGTGGGTTTTATTGACGCGCACCGTTTTGCGTGCAGATTTGGTGGACGTTTACCATTTTGCGTGCGGACTCGAGGGAGGTGCACCGTTTTGCGTGCAAGCTCGAGGGAACAAGTGGAATCGCGCGAAGAGCAATTGCAAGTGTCTACAAGCAATTGGGGACACCACAAGGTGGGGGATTCTGCCGAAATTGGGTGACCTCTCCCCTTGCTCCTTTGCTTTTTGATCTAGAAGCATGATAGTAGCCTGTTAGAGGCGTTAGGTAATTATGATTAAGATTGCATGTTTAGAGAAATACAGATGAAAAGTGCAACTGTTAGTTGCCAAAGGCAGATGATATATGTGCATGTGTAGAGAAATTTAGAGGAAAAGTGATATTTATGATTTATCCAAATAGGGGATAAACTAGTATGTGTAGATGGACACAGATGGAAAATGCAACTGTTGGTTGCCAAAAAGGAGATAATTAATCTGCATGTCTAAAAGGAATTAGGGGAAAAATGCAATTCTTGACTTATCTAAATTGCAAATAATGGCATGCATAGATGATAAATATTATTTTTATGATGGATATGAAAATAATTGCATGCGTAGAAATGAATAATTATGTGATGACTGTGATCATGTTAGGGTACAACCCTAGGAATCATGTGACATAAGGGAACAGAACTTGTTGGTAGTAAGACTAGGAGAAAATCTAGTTTAGGGGTTTGACGAGTGACATTGAACTAGGAGCTATCCTAGGATTGGACGAGTGGCATTGTCTTAGGGGATAACCTAAGGACACTGGATAGAGTGATCAACATAGAGTCAAGGAACTCTAGGATGAGTATGACATGGAACTTAGGTAAAGGGGACCTAAGGTGAACTAGTGATCAACATAGAGTCAAGGAACTCTAGGATGAGTATGACATGGAACTTAGGTAAAGGGGACCTAAGGTGAACTAGTGATCAACATAGAGTCAAGGAACTCTAGGATGAGTATGACATGGAACTTAGGTAAAGGGAACCTAAGGTGATCCAGAGGAGTTTAAACTCACAGACAGGAAATTAGAGTCAGTGTAACTCTAAGATAAAAGTGGAACGGGAGATTAGAGTCAGTGTAACTCTAAGCTAAAAGTGGAACAGAAAAATAGAGTTAAGTTAACTCTAGGATTTAGTGAGGAATTAGGAAAGTGGGATAAGATCCCAAGGTTAAAGAAATTAAACAAATATAACCCTAGAAAGGCATAGGGTGTCTGGGCGAATGGACAATAACTTTAACTTCAATTTGAGTTAAATAAGTGAAGGTGAAATGTTAAGAGTCCAGGAGACTCTCAAGTTATCCTTATGGCGAGACCTAGGATAAGAGGTAAATTATTGTAAAAAGGCAAAGTTTAAAAGCAAGCTAAAAGTGGCAAAAAGGTATAAAGAAAATGTAAATGGCGCCTTCAAATTTGAGACTCGTCAAGTGGAGCAGGACTCTCTAGGCAGTGACCCATTGGACGAGGTACTTTCGAAAGGCTTAAAGTGAAAGCAAAGAGCTAAATGCTCAAAGGAAAGAGAAAGAGATTTGCCAGTGGTAAAAGGGAGCTACAAGCTCGAATAAGAAAGAAAAGCAAGTGTTCAAAGGCAAAGAGGCTAAGAACTAAAGCAAAAAGAGAAAGAAAAGAAAAGAAAAGAAAGAAAATATAAAGATAAAACGAGCGTACCTTCGGGGGTAAAAAGTAGCCTTGTCGGAGCCGAGGGCAGTGTCCCTCTCCCGGGCAGTGACCCGTAGGACAAGTTCCCCGTTGGGCGGGGTAGCACTTGCGGGTGCTATCGGCAACCTTAGAAGTCTTATCTTATGGTAGCAGGACTACCGGGCTGGGGCCCGTTGGATAAGAATTTCTGAGGGTTAACTTGAACTAAAGCACCAGAATTTAAAGAATAAAGAGAAATTAGAGTGGCCAAGGTGGCCGGGTTAGTTTGACCCTATATACAGCGGCATAGTGGCCGAGTTGGTGCTTAGCAGCCTAGTGTGGCTAGACAAAGTAGTGCTGGGACGATGAGTATACACAGATAGTGTAGTGATATATTATATAGCGTAGCCGCATTTTGATATTGAGGATTTTAGTTTCCTAGCACTATTATTATTGCTTCCATTGGACCAAGTGGTGTAGGACACTTTTTCTCGGTGGTTGAACCCACTGGGAACTCTGTCGGAGTTCTCACACCCCTTGGGTGACCCCCCCCCCCCACAGGTTCGGGTCGGGATACAGCGGACGAGACGGTTCAGATGCAGACGGCGAGGTATACGTCAGGGGCAAGGGCCCAGCAGCATAGAGACCTAGAGGGTCTAGCAGAGGTATCCCTTTTATATATTTCTTGAGTGAACCTTGTCTGGTGAGGAATTTATGTAAAGGAATTGTAATAATTTTATTTGCAAGTTCAGAAATGTAAAGTGTAATAAATTTAAGTTATGGTTCACTCTTGTATGCTTTCATTATCGCTTAAACTGTTTGTTTATAAAATGAAAGTTCAAATTTATAGTGATTTTCAGTACTCTGATATTGAGCTTCCGCATATACTTGTTGTATGATTATGGATGTTACCGTTCCTTTCGGGTAGTGAAAGGTCATACCCGATTGGCGGGTCTGTTGGCGTGCCCGAACCGTACAAATTGGCGGATTCGGGGCGTGACATAATGCCTTCGCCCAATCAGACAAGAACAGACTCCGGCGATCCTTCGGCATTTGGAAGAAAAATATTGGTTTACTAAAATCTTGTATGTCCAAAAAGATTCTGGATTCAAGATCCTGAAATCAAAAGCGCACTACTGCTACGAACTCAGTGGCGATAAACCGAACGGAGAAACTCAACGACCCGGGACTACCGTTTACCCAAATGGCTCTCGACACGAGTACAAGACTAGCCACAGCTAGCAGACTCCACTCGGCCCCCAGGCACGGGCGCAACATGCATCCCACAAAACCCGACAACTCAACCCACTATCTGGGTGAGGAAAAACTCTATGTCCAGGAATGAATATGTAAAGTATGGGGGTGTCTAAGCATAAAACAACCTAGTCCATATGAGGGTTTTCTACTAGTCTAGTTTGCACATGCAACATATGACAGGGTGCTAGGTCAAAGTTCCAAAATTAGCATTTATAAATGTGATAAACAATAAATGGATTCTAACATGCAAGATACAAGTTAAACATCAATCAAGGGTAATGCAACATTATAACCTCTAAACATAACTCAACTAACTCAAGATGAACATAAATATCACAAGACTTTCAATTACCATAAATGAACATTACTACAAATAAGATCCTAGATCCATGATCATGTATGAAAAGTCAAGTAAGCATCCATCATCATAACATAGCTTAATCCTCATGCTTACAAATCCACATACAAGTTGTATACTTAAAATTCATGCTTGCTAACATTTAGAATTAGGGGACCGTCCGCCGATTTTGGAGACAAAAACAACCCACCTAGAAATGGTCGATCCCAGGCCTGATTAAGCTGAAATCTGGCGTGAAGAAACCTCGACTCCTTAGGAAAATAATGGCGCAGAAATCACCCCAATCCGACTCTCGAATTGGGCGCAAATGACGAAATAACAAGCACTGCGTGGTAAAATTCAAAAAATTCAGCAATAGTCCAAGGTGATAAGGGAAGGAATTTTCAGCAATAAGTATATCCAAGCAAGGTTCCAAACAGTGGTACAAAGTGTTCTTAATCCCATAAATCCTTCCCAATCGTCAAAAATCCATTAAGTACCCTTGATAATTAGCAGTCAACCAAACTATATCATGCTGTCCAAAACAAGGCATTGAAATGAAGCTTAGTGTTCAAGGATTTATAGAGCTTAAATTAAAAGTAATTCCTCTTAAGTTCCAACATGAAAAATGCTCTTTTATATCTTGTTAACACATCCATACAAAGAGATCCCCAAAAAGCATGATAATCTCGTAGCTACCACCATACAAAAGCTCATGGCTCAAAGGAACACGAAAAAACTGCACTGCCAAAAATCTGCATTGAAAGGTCTGAAAAATGGCAAAATTTACCTTGCTAAACGAGCTTCGAATTTAAAAAGAAATGTGGCGATGGATTCCTCGTCGAGTGTAGATGCGAATCGAGCTAAAGAACTCCTAAATCCAAGCTCGTATGAAAGAGAAAACTCAAAATTACTCAAGAGTGTCCAAGCACAAAATCTGTGCGTGATGGTTCCAGAAAAATAAAAAATACTCCAAACAATCCTATGATCCATGAAAAAAGTTGAATATCAAACTTGTAGATTTACCTCTTGTGGAGATCCCTTCCAAATTTCAGCTCAAAATTCCAAGAAATGAGGTCTTGGAAAATTTTGCAACAAAATGCGACGGTGAAGCTCCGAAAACAACACTAATGGTGGTGCTACACTTGAGGAAGAAGATGGTCTCCCCAAGCTCCCTTGTGGCCAACAATGGTGGAGGTGAAGTTGTAGAAAATGAAGATGTTGCTACTGTGAAGAATACCAGGTGCACCAGCTAGAGAAGAAGGAGGAAGAGCTGCTATATGAAGAAGAAGAAGAAGAAGAAGAAGAAGAAGAAGAAGAAGAAGAAGAAGAAGAAGAAGAAAAGAAGGAAAAAGAAGAAAGAAAAAGAGAAAACAGGGGTGAGAGAGAGAGAGGTGTGGCTCGGGCTACAGTTGTAGCCCGGCCCACTTCCCTGCCAGTGCCCAAACAGGGCGCCATGTAGCGGCCATCCGGGCACTCCCGCAAAACGGGAGGATGGCCCGGATGGCGCCGCATTGCGCCTCGTGGTTGGCGGGCGCCAACCACTAGCGCGACGCCGCGTGGCGCCCCGGGGCGGGGGTGGGGGGGCGCAGCGCGTCTTGCGCTCAAGCACGCGCACGTCACCCTACGCGGTAGTGCCGCGTGGCCGGGCCGCCCAATGAGGCTCTGACACGTGTCCCGAACCCCCTTCGCTGCGCTCGGTGCACCGCCCATACATGTAGACCAGCACACAGTGCAAAAATGCCAGGTATGCCTAAAAAATTCCGGAAACAACCATTTTTGACTGTTTTCGCACGCTGAGTTCGTTTTTGGCATCCGTTTGATACACAACGCACTCTAAACACCAATAATAGGTGTTTTCTCGCCACCGGACGCGCAGTCCAACCGCCCGGGCAACTGGAGCAACCGGGACACCAATACTAGATGTTTTCTCGCCGCCAAGCCACATGGGTAACCGAAGCAACCGGGACACCACACCACCGATTGAAGTAGCAGTGACCTTTTCTGAGGCGGTGCGGTGGAGCCTCCTGTCTCGTGATCGTGTTGCATCGGCGCAACTGGCAGCCGATAAATGAGCCATTCCCACCTCGGGTTCTACCGCGGCCACTCGGCCGTCATGTTCTGGTTCTTGGTGTGACGCCCCACTTCCCAGGGGGTCACCCATCCTAGAACTACTCTAGCTCTAGCACGCTTAACTCTCATGTTCCTCTTGGATCTTGCTACCATCCAAAATGCTATAGCCGGGTTAGAGATTTAGTCCTATTATATCATTTATATAGAGGACTAATCCAAATTCCGGGGGTGTCAAATTCTTCCCCCCTTTAAGCCCTGACGTCCACGTCAGGCTCAAGCACACTCACAAGCACCAGGCGATGTGAGACTCGTCTCGCTAGCCTTAGCCGACCTTGTGAGGAGCTGCACTCCACTCACAACGGTCATTAGCCGGGGAGCCTCGCTCTACCCGCTATATAACCCTGGCTCAGCCGAGACTCATCTTACATTTCCGGCTGGGGAATGGCTCTGATACCAACTGTGACGCCCCACTTCCCAGGGGGTCACCCATCCTAGAACTACTCTAGCTCTAGCACGCTTAACTCTCATGTTCCTCTTGGATCTTGCTACCATCCAAAATGCTATAGCCGGGTTAGAGATTTAGTCCTATTATATCATTTATATAGAGGACTAATCCAAATTCCGGGGGTGTCAAACTTGGCGTCGGCTTGCATTCTCTGCTGCCGACGCTTCTGTGTCTTTGTCATGACCGGCCCCTTGCCACAGGGCCGGTCCTTCGGGGTGAACTACTATTTGACCAGCACGTCTACCGGCGGGTTTATCATCCTCAGGTGCTGTGACGCCCCACTTCCCAGGGGGTCACCCATCCTAGAACTACTCTAGCTCTAGCACGCTTAACTCTCATGTTCCTCTTGGATCTTGCTACCATCCAAAATGCTATAGCCGGGTTAGAGATTTAGTCCTATTATATCATTTATATATAGGACTAATCCAAATTCTGGGGGTGTCACATTCTTCCCCCCTTTAAGCCCTGACGTCCACGTCAGGCTCAAGCACACTCACAAGCACCAGGCGATGTGAGACTCGTCTCACTAGCCTTAGCCGACCTTGTAGGGAGCTGCACTCCACCTACAACGGTCATTAGCCGGGGAGCCACACTCTACCCGCTATATAACCCTGGCTCAGCGGAGACTCATCTCACATTTCCGGCTGGTGAATGTCTCTGATACCAACTGTGAAGCCCCACTTCCCAGGGGGTCACCCATCCTAGAACTACTCTAGCTCTAGCACGCTTAACTCTCATGTTCCTCTTGGATCTTGCTACCATCCAAAATGCTATAGCCGGGTTAGAGATTTAGTCCTATTATATCATTTATATATAGGACTAATCCAAATTCCGGGGGTGTCACAGGTGCTCCGTAAGGATGTCCCTTCTCTGCCACGGCCGCGACCATGACTATACCCCGTGCTCCTTCGCCAATCAGAGGCTCAGGGAGTCAACTTTCCCCTCTATGAGCCAGGGGAATTCGGTATCACGAGCTAAGAGGATAGCCCATGCCCCCAGCTTGATACCCCCGTGCTGCGGAGGTCGTGGTCTCGGCCCCCACGGTTGGTGGCCGGACGGGCCCCTAGATGGCCCCACTGGACCGAGAACGATAACCCATGCCCCCCCCCCCCCCCCCCCACCCCCGCTTGATACCCCGGTGCTGCGGAGGTCGTGGTCTCGACCCCCACGGTTGGTGGCCGGACGGGCTTCTCGGTGGTCCCACTGGACCTAGAACGATAGCCCATGCCCCTGACTTGATACCCCTGTGCTGCGGAGATCGTGGTCTCGGCCCACACGGTTGGTGCCCGAACGAGCCCCTCGGTGGTCCCACTGGACCAAGAATTGCCCTCCAGCGTCCTCTTGGGGTGTTGATGCCTCGAAGGACGACGGTAGGGCCTAAACCATGTTGGTTATATTTTTTATTATTTTTTTAATATTCTAAATATAATAATATAATTTACTTGTACAAATTCTTGAATCATCAATTATCAATCATTAATCATGAATATAACATATAAATCCAACATTTTGAACTCATGAAGGAAAGCAGCAGAACTAAAATACCATAGTTTTTTTTTTTCACTAATATTTCAAATATAATAATATAACTTGCTGATACAAATTCATGAATCACCAATTATCAATCATGAATCTAACATATAAATCCAACCATTTGAACTCATGAAGGAAAGCAGCAACATCAATATCACCAACAACAAATTAAGTAGAAGTAGTAGAACTAAGATGCAATAGTCTTTTTGATAAAAGTTTTTATCTTTTTTTATTTTAAATTTTTTTTTCCTAATATATATATATATATATATATATATATATATATATATATATATATATATATATATATATATATATATATATATATATATATATATATATATATATTGTAGTAATCCGAAATATTTTATTTTTAATAAATAAATTAAAGGTGATTTTCAGCCTGAGTTCGGATGCAAAAGACTTATATTGACCTACTTGGTCAATCGCCTGTGTGCTAGTTGCATGAATTGCGAGATAAAAAGGCTAACTTCTAATCCAGACATGATCTTGGAAATCCGAGTTGACCGTTGCGATTGTCTCGTCGAACTGAGCGAGATTCATATTCAGCACTTTTCGATCTGACGGTCGGATCTTCCAGAAATCAAAGAAGAAGCGAGCGGAAGTTGCGACTAATGGAATAGTAATCTGCGCACAGTGCTCTTAAGTTAGATACTGTAGATGAACAGTAACCCTGGATTTCAGGACTTCATCGATTGCAACGCGGATTATTTCACTATTCGGAGTCCGAAAATAGTGATCCAGGTAGTCGTTTCAATCGGCCTTGTCGATCCGGACACAATGACGCTGACGGAATTTCCGTCTGACGATTCTAGAATCTCGAGAAGCGTGAAAACTGTGATTTTGGACAGTTTTTATGGACCCAAAAATTATCCGGACACCGTGTCGAAAAATAAAAATCACCGTCTTGAATTTTTCGATGTTCCGGACGCGTTGGCGAAATCAGTTTGTCGTTCTGACGAGCGAAACACCTCGAAAAGCTAAAAATACGAGGAAGGAAGGGTATTTTTCAAATTTATATGTTGGGGAGGGATTTATGTGCAAAAAGGACATAATAGAGTTGAGGACTTAGCTCTAAACACCGGATATAGAAGGGGGGGTTTTGAAATTGCTCATTACGCATGAAAATCCAGGCTGTAACCGCGTGCGACTCCTCGTTGCTCCACCCCCACGCGTGAGACTTCTTTAATGCACTCTGGAAGTTTCCTCGTTGCTTCTTCATCTCCCCCGCAGCCACCAGACGCCACCACCTTCCCCAGAGCAACCGCAAGTGAGGAAGAAAGAGAACCCCAAAAGCTTGAAGCTTCTCGGGTTGAAGTTGGGATCGTGGCTGGGAGTCACTTGGGGGGCTCAAGACTAAATCGCAGTGGTCCTCGGGGTGGCCGCGACCGAGCCTGGACATCTCCGACTGTCGCCGTCGCCGCACGCCACCACGAGCTTCCTTCTTCTCCACTGATTGTCCGGCGAGCCGAGGCCGTCACCGTGCCTCCGGTTGCCGGCGGGAGGACACCTTTGCCGGAAGTTGGATTATTGGCCGAGCTACACCACGGGGTTTTCCGACCGTTAAAAACGTAATCAAGACCGTTGATCTTATTCCTCTTGGTGACTGAAAGCCTTCCCCAAAGTCCCGTGTTGATCGGACGAGGATCCTAGCCGCACGAGCCAACCCTCACTTACGGGTTTTGAACACTTCGCCGGAGTGCCTTTTTCCGGCGCCGCCGCTTGCTCCCGACCCAAGCCAACCCTGTAGGAAGCTTACTGGAGTTGAGGGGATCCTCTTGATCCATCTTGCACCGGGCCCGAAGCCGCCGACCGGATTCCGCCATTAGAGCCTCCATTTTCCGGCGAACTCGGATTCCGGCCAACCCGGAGCTTCGCGAGGTGGGGGAACAGCTCAGGTAGGTTCCTTAGGTTTAAATAAGGCCACCTATGTATTTGCATGGAGATGTTAACGTGCGGTTTGTCATTTTGGAAGTTGCACCCTTTTTCTTTGGCCGAGGTTGTCGCCGCCGCCGCCTCTGGCCGTCGGCGGAGGGTCAGACTTGGACCAAACCTCTTCTGGGAATGTCTCCTAACTTGTGCTCATCTTTGCTGGAACTTGGCAGCAGGTTCTTTCCAAGTTGGTGCAACCCGAGAATTGAGCAAGTAAAGGTGTGGCTCCGGCCAACTCTCGAGCCATCCTCCGGCCAACTTCAGGTGAGCACAACATTCTCCTGTGATTAGTAAACATGATGCTCATGTAATATCCCAAGTTGATCTAGTGAATAATTGTAGTGGCCATTGTGGATTAGAGAGCTATTAAGGGTGTTGCTCCGGTGATCTTTTTCGGCCACTTTCCGGCATACCCGAGGTGAGCATCACTGTCCTCTGCCCATACTGAGTATCATGCTTCAATTATTTTATAATTTGATTAAGTATAAGAAGTGATGTAGCATGTGTTGTAATTGGACCCTAAGTGTTTATGGGCCAATTTTGTAGATGGGCTTTGTATTGACCCAAGCCCGTGAGCATGAGCTTCGTCTCGCTAAACCAGACGCGCTGAAAATTACGGCGCTGGTTTTGGTTGCCCGGATTTAGAGAACGGATCGAAACAGGGTTCAAATTGATGTAGTTATGCAATTGTAAGAGTTATTATGGACTAAGTTGCAAATGTAACACCCTGGCTGTCTTTAGACAGTATTTACACGCCTTCTAGTCATTTTGTTAAGTTCCGTAGGCTCTCGTTGAGCGGGAATCGGATATTGTTTCGTAAATTGGCGAAATCGCCGGTTTTACGATTTACGGCGTGAGTTTCGCATTCGGTTTAGATTTCTGGTCGTCTGTTGTCATCTTTGGTTATTCCCGACACTGTCCTGGCTGGTCCAGTGTTTTTGGTATTTCGTCGGGAAACTCCGAAGTCGAATTAGGCTTCCTGTGAGTTGTGCGAATATTGTTGGCAACATTTGGACACCGGAAATTACGATTTTGCCCCTGTCTGCCCGAACATCGAGGTGATGATGCTAGGGTCAGTAGGTGTGGTTTGGCAGTGTTTGGATGTACATAAACTGTCGGCGGGTCAGTTTCTAAGTTTCGGTAATTTTCCAAAAACTCTGGTTAAAGCCTAGTTTTGGCTAAGTCCCCAGTGTTAGCGACAGGACGTTATAGTATTGTCAGGATGGGCATGAGCGAGTCTGTTACTGATTCCAGTTATATGTTCAGGGCCTAGCAGTTCAGCACCCGCGTTCCAGTAGACCTGCGGGAGTTCGGGATCGGCCTACATTGAGGTGGGTTATCTTCGGTCCGGGCTTTATCTTTTCGGCCCTCTGGTTGCTTTAGTCCAGTCGGACACTTGTTTTTGATTTCAGCCCTGATTATGCCTACATGTGCTTGTTCCTATATAATAGGAGTTCTAGTCTCAGTTCCTGGCATGATTTCATCAGTATCGATATCCCGATGGGGATTTTCCTCGGCTTCTCGCCGACTATCCGGTCCACCGACCGTGGATTTAGATTCAGCATTGTGATTTGCATCAGCATCGATATCCCGATGGGGATTTTCCTCGGCTTCTCGCCGTCTGTCCGGTCTACCGACCGTGGACTGAGATTTAGCATTATGATTGCTATGGAGTCTATACCTACTCTTATTACTTGCTTACATATCATGCTTATATTCCAGCAGTTGCTTGATTACCCTACTGAGACATATCATGCTTATATTCCAGCAGTTGCTTGGTTATCGTATTTAGACATATCATGTTTTATTCAGCAGTTGATATGCATTTCCTGGACACATGCCATGCTTGATTGGTCACTAGCATAGTTCTATACCTGTCTCTATTCTTCACTGCATATTTAGAATAGGAGATACTACTTCAGCATGGCATGTTATACTTGTATCCCGGTGGGGACTTTCTTCGGCTTCTTGCTGTCTATGTGGTCAGTGGACCATGGTTTGAGCATCAGCATTGTGATCGCCGTCGAGCCAGCTTTCAGTCGCGCAAACCGACGGTTTGGCCACCGTCACGGTGTTCTTTACCGGTAGAGAGGTCTGATTGACCCGTGAGCCCGTTGGGGTTATGATAGCTTACTGGGTGTCCAACAGTGGTTTAGCCTGAGGACCCAATGACCAACAGTGGCAGTTGCCTGAGGTCTTATGCTCCATGGCAGTTTAGCCTGAGGCCCTTGTGGCCAACAGTGGCATTGGATTGGGTATATTCGTGATATTACCTTTGATGCACTTTCTTGTTTCCTGTTTGCTTGATTACATGCATTCCCATTCCTGTTATAGATTTATCATGCATAGTATGATTGGGTTATATATGCATACTCTGTTCTATTGATCCATATTTGATCTTACTTGGCTTAGACTGTATATCTGCACTGTTGATTAATCCCTGGTAATGGTACTCTGCTTAGTTATATACTTGCATTTTACCTTTCAGTACACATTGCATATCAGTGGATTCATTGTTTAATTATTTAGCTTCTACTCAGTATACTCTGCTTATCTGTAGACCTGCTATTGCTTATTCAGCCTTTTTCCACTGACCTGTTACTATCCGCAGATTATTGTATCCAGTATGGGATACACTTATGTGTGTCTCACACCCTCGGGTGACTGTTTTTCAGGACCGTTGGGTGGTGAGATGTCAGGACGGTCTGGTGAGGTGATCACGATAGAGCTGTACCTCGGAGGATCTGACATTTTGGGATATGATCAGATACGGTATTGTATTAGTTCAGTTATTAGTTACGTTCTTAGTTAAGTTATCTGTACTTGAACTCTGAATGTATTATGTACTTGCCTAGCCGTGCATGTATAGAGGAGTTCCCTATGCATGTGGCGGTCTGTTACGCCCGGTTTCTGATAACTCTGATTTAAAAAAAAAAAAAAAAAATTTAGACCGGTTTTTAAACTCGGGGCGTGACAGATTAGATGGTATCAGAGACAGGTTACACGGTACCTAGGAAAGTTGATTAGGATCTGGTTAGGAGTGAACCCTAGGATGACTTGTGACGTGAGAGCGCGGGGTATTTGTCTAGCGGTTAGGAGCTCAGGTGTATGTTACACTTATGAGTTATTTTCCTAACTGGTTGTTGCAACCAAGTGCGGTGTTAACACGCATTCTGGGCTCAGTGGTTATGGTATGGGCAGTGTTAACTATGGTTGTAATACGAGCCATGGATTTGATATATCAGTGGAGCCTGAGGGCTCGGATCGTTGGCAGCGGTTAGAGAATCAGCTCACCGCTTTTGCTGGGATAGTCCAGCAGATGGCTCGGCATCAGATAATGGTTATTGTTGCACTGGCCCCACCACTAGTCCAGGTATTTGGAGAAGTCAGTGATCCTCCAGTTGTCCCCGTGCCACATGATATAGCACTTTTGTCGCAGCCGTGGTTATCAAACTATGTTATGGCTACTGTTACTGGAGATTCTCATATTGTAGCTATCGGGATGCCTATGAGATTAGCAATTATGTTGCTTTGGGACAGAATGGTGCTGACGGCACTCAGCAAATATTAGACCTTATTGAGTTGTGTTCCAACTCTGGTCAGTGTAAATAGTTGAGATTCATGATTACTTCGATAGAGGTGGGGGTAGCGGTGAGCGCATTGGCGCAGACATGATTATTGGACAGGCTAATTCTGTGATTTAAAGGCCTGATTAAAACCCTAAAAAAATTGGGATGGATTTGGATTCAGACCCCACCTTTAGCATGAATTTAGTGGAGTCTTAGTTACTCCGTTGAATATGCAACAAATTTAGATGTTGTGGCTACTGCTATTTGTAATATGACTAGAAAGTATAATGATGATAGCTTGAGGATTTGAATTATCCTAAATGAATCCGATTTGTAGATGATACGCACAGTGTGTAAACTGATTTGGGGTCATGATCGCCCCTGCTATATGTTAATTGCGACTTATGTCGATAGAGCCGTGTTAGCAAGTGGTGATTCATTTGAGATATTGATAGATAGTGGAATGTAGTTCTGGATTCTGTGAGTAGCCAGAGTTGCACTCATGACCACGAGGTGGTAGAGACAGTTGATATAAGTTTATTGTATCGACACTGAGATTTGTGTCATAAGGTATGAGTTATACCTTCTGTTGATTCCGGTGGGAGTCGTGTTCCCAACATGATGTTGGCAACAGATTTACAGTATTTCACTTTTCTTTTGATAAGTATGTTGGCTGCAGACAATGTACTGTCAAAAGAGCGGTTTGAAGTACCCATTCCTGTAAGGGAAAATATTATAATTGGGTCTATTTGTTTGCTTACTTGAGTTTTTAGTTCCAAGGTTGTCTCTGAACAACGATATTATGGCTTCAGTGACTGTACCCCAGACTGTATTAGACCTTAGGTAGGTCTCAGACAGATCACGTGCAAAAAATATATATATATATATGTGGGTTAAGCCATAATGTGGACAATCGTCCTAACTTGTGATCACTAGCCACGTTGATCTCGCCAGATTTGGCAACCGAGTTGATAATAGAAATATCTGGATTAAGCTATAAGTTGGACGACGTGTCAAAACTGGATATGTTAAGTATTATTAAAGGTGACTCTGGGATGCCATGTATTATGTGACCCAGAAAGAGTATTGAAATCGGATTGCCATATTGGATGCGATCATACCAGCACTAAAGCACCAGATCTCGTCAGAGTTTCGCAGTTTAGCGTGCTGGTGCGGTGTAGCCTGGGTTGAACGTATGGCATATCTGCGTGAACCCTAGTCGATGGGGCTTAAAACATAAATCGTTAAGCCTTAAAAATTTGACATGTCCAAATCAAGACTATTAAGTCTTTGAGGATGTCGGAACCTAGTTTTTGAATATCAGTGACATTAAAGGACTAGTTTAGCCGGATATTTCGGCAGTATAAATGAGCAGGTGAAATTAACCAGCTTTGTTCTTTGGGGCAATATAGTGCCTGGTTGGCAAGCCAAAGTTTCAGTTCTAAATCTGGGTGGCGAAATGTATGAATGCCACAAGTGAGTATGAATAGGAAGCGGAAAATTTCTCGAACCGCTTGTATCCACAGATGGAAATTTTTATAGAACTGAAAGTATGGTGATCTTGGATAACATCTTTAATGTGTCTGTTAGTTCGTAAGAACGCTAAAGATGTTTTGGACAATATAGTCAAAGATCTGAAAGATCATAACTAGGGTACGACCACCCGTTATATCCCATAACCTATGTGGTATCTTTGTGAACCAGAATTTTAGCAGTTTGGGTGAAATAAAAATGGTGGACCAGAGTGTTATCGCAAAACAGCACAGTACCAGGTGCATTGACATTAAGGACCGTGTATGTCCGGTCAATGAGCGAATTATCTGGCTAACATTTAGCGTGAAGCCTCTTTTGCCACAACACAGTGGTATATTATGGCTCTAAGTGAGTCATCCAGACTTTGGGGAGGTTATGCTAAAGGCATGTGTACTTAAGTATGAGACGGCTGGTATCGATATTCTCCTTTGGAAAAGTTCGCCTATAACAACAGTTATTAGGCAAATATTGGTATGGCTCCTTATGAGGCACTGTACGGGCGCCGATGTCGATTCCCCATCTGCTGGAATGACGTCGGTAAGCGCCGTGTTATCGGGCCAGAGTTACTCGAGGATGCTGAGGCCAGAGTGCGCGTGGCAAACAGCAGTTGCTGATCGCGCAGAGCAGGCAGAAAAGCTATGTGGACCAGCGACGACGAGACTTGGAGTTCCAAGTTGGTGACCATGCCTTGCTGAAGGTGTCGCCAACTCGTGGAATCAAGCGATTTGGGATTCGCAACAAGCTTAGTCCCCGGGTTGTCGGTCCCTTTGAGATACTGAAGCGTGTTGGTCCTACAGCTTACCGATTGGCTCTTCCTCCTAGCCTCGCCCATATGTTTAACATCTTCCGCGATTCTATGCTCCGAAAGTGCATCAGGGATCCTTCGCATGTCATTAGCCCCGTGCTGTCCAGCTTCGTGAGGATCTGAGCTATGATAATGCGCCTTGATGATCCCTGCATGAGTTGAAAAGAAGCTGAGAAGCATGTCAATCCCTTATGTAAGGTGCAATGGGAGAATTACGAGGAACGCAAGCCACTTGTAAGCGTGAGTTGAACTTGATGAAGCGTTTTCCTCAAAGATTGACTCCTAGTTGTACTAAGTTTCGGGAACGAAACTTCTTTTTAGGAGGGAGTAATGTAGTAATCCGAAATATTTTATTTTTAATAAATAAATTAAAGGTGATTTTCAGCCTGAGTTCGGATGCAAAAGACTTATATTGACCTACTTGGTCAATCGCCTGTGTGCTAGTTGCATGAATTGCGAGATAAAAAGGCTAACTTCTAATCCAGACATGATCTTGGAAATCCGAGTTGACCGTTGCGATCGTCTCGTCGAACTGAGCGAGATTCATATTCAGCACTTTTCGATCTGACGGTCGGATCTTCCAGAAATCAAAGAAGAAGCGAGCGGAAGTTGCGACTAATGGAATAGTAATCTGCGCACAGTGCTCTTAAGTTAGATACTGTAGATGAACAGTAATCCTGGATTTCGGGACTTCATCGATTGCAACGCGGATTATTTCACTATTCGGAGTCCGAAAATAGTGATCCAGGTAGTCGTTTCAATCGGCCTTGTCGATCCGGACACAATGACGCTGACGGAATTTCCATCTGACGATTCTAGAATCTCGAGAAGCGTGAAAACTATGATTTTGGACAGTTTTTATGGACCCAAAAATTATCCGGACACCGTGTCGAAAAATAAAAATCACCGTCTTGAATTTTTCGATGTTCCGGACGCGTTGGCGAAATCAGTTTGTCGTTCTGACGAGCGAAACACCTCGAAAAGCTAAAAATACGAGGAAGGAAGGGTATTTTTCAAATTTATATGTTGGGGAGGGATTTATGTGCAAAAAGGACATAATAGAGTTGAGGACTTAGCTCTAAACACCGGATATAGAAGGGGGGGTTTTGAAATTGCTCATTACGCATGAAAATCCAGGCTGTAACCGCTGTTACGGCATTTTGGTATTGGCATATTTCGTGAGTCAAGTCAGTGAGTTGAGTCGGAGTCTTAAAGGGATCAAATTGTCAATCAGCAATCAAAGACTTAGAGAAGATTCAACAAGAGCTCAAGTTGACACTCAGTGTCTTGAGTCTTGAAGATTGAAGTTGAAGAATTGTGGATCAGTTACATCAATCTCAAGAAGAAAGTATTCAAAAGGATCAGGTATGTTTAACTAAATAATTGTGGTGATCCGAATACTTTCCTATAGTGTAGAAACACTTGGATGATTTTTTAATTGCATAAAAATAAAAAACTGGACATGGGACATGTTCAGGATCCGGATCAGACCTTGCAATCCGGATCCCGAAGGGTACTTGTTCATTGGCAATTTCAATCCGGATCCTAGGCCATTCCGATCCGGATCCCGAACATGGGACTTTGCTGAATTGCATGAACGATCCGGATCGGACCTTGCAATCCGGATCCCGAACCCTTGGTTTTCTGGAATCGTCAATCTCGTTACGACGATCCGGATCGCAGTAAATCCGATCCGGATCGTCGTCCTGAAAATTTCCAGATAAGGTATGTTTTTGATTCTTATCTCTTTCCAAAGGTTTCTAAACTATAAATAGACATTTAGGGTTTCTCAAAAATGTGGGAGCTACGGCCGATCAATTTATAAAACACTTGAGAGCAACCCTAGAGGCTAGGTTTTTATCGATCTTCTTCATAGCCTCTTTTAGGTCAATTCGACGGTTCTTTCAAGAACATATCTTTTGTCGAATTAATCTAATCTTTGCTTAGAGATTTTTTCTACGGTTCCTCAATGAGAATCTAAGCAAAGGATCACCATCGAAGTCAATATTCTTATCGACTGAGTTTGCGTCGTGGATTCGACGTGGCATCGTGGATTCGGTGTGCTAAAGGCGTTTCGTGGATTCGAAACGTGTGCTCGTGGATTCGAGTGGCGTTCGTGGATTCGAACGTGTGCAGTGGACGTGCAAAATCGGTGGAGCGCGAGGTCCAAGAAATTGAAGGAGGGGTTAAATCCGTGGAGACGGTAATCACCTTGTTATTCTTCTTTTCTTAGGGATTGTTATTGCGTGGACATCCAACCGGTCAGCGCAAGGTCCGAAGAAGCTGAAGGAGGGGTTGAGTCCGTGGAGTCGGTAATCACCTTGTTATTCTTCTATTCTTAGTGGATTGTTATTGCGTGTTGGTCCCGTGGTTTTTCTCCTGGATTGGAGTTTCCACGTAAATCTCGGTGTGCTGTTTTTATTTTCCACATTGGTTTTTATTTTGCACTGAGATTGAGTTTTTAAGTATTACACCTATTCACCCCCCCCCTCTAGTTGTTTGATAGTACCTATTTAGATCCTTGTGGATCCTATAAAAACCTACAAGTGGTATCAGAGAGGGTTTTAGGTGTATCTATCATGATGGGTGAAAGTGGTAATATTTATAGACCTCCTCTTTTTGATGGGACTAATTATGCTTATTGGAAAGTGCGGATGAGAGCTTTTCTCATCGCAATTGATGAGCGAGTATGGCAATCCGTGGAATACGGTTGGGTGCATCCTGTTGAGGAAGTAGGAAATTCTACTACCCCAAAACCTCGCTCTAGATGGTCCAAAGAGGAATTTGAAAGATCTTCTTACAATGGGAAAGGTATGAACGCTTTATTTAATTCTCTTTCCTCGACTGAGTTCACAAGAATTTCCGCGTGTGAAACCGCGAAGGAAATTTGGGATATTCTCAAAATTACACATGAGGGTACTAATCTTGTAAAAATTCAAAAGCTCCAGATGCTTACAAGTCAATTTGACTCTATTCATATGGAAGAGCATGAATTGTTTACAGATTATTACACTAGACTTCAAAATGTAATAAATACATGTGCTAATTTAGGAGAAAAGATCCCGGAGTCGAAAATTGTAAGAAAGATACTTCGGACTCTTCCGGAACGGTTTAGGGCAAAGGTTACCGCCATTGAAACCGTTAGTCATCCGGATGAGATGAGTATAGAGGAATTAGTAGGTGCTTTGCAAACTTATGAAATGACTTGTCCTACTAATCAAGTTTCTTCCAAGTCTTCTTCTAAGCTTACAGGTATTGCATTCAAATCAACAAAGGAAGAAGATAGCGAATCGAGTTCCGACGATGAAATCTCTTTTGCCGATTTTGAAGAACAATTGGCGCGGATCACAAAGAAATTTCGTCGGAAGTTTTGGAAGAATCGAACCGATGGATCTTCATCCACGAAATCTTCTAAAGGATCATCGGGTTCTAAATCCTCTAAACTCAAAAGCTTTGCAAAACCTTCTAAAGAAAAAGAAAAAGATGATTTCGAAGGGAAAATCCAATGCTATCGATGCAAAGGCTACGGCCATTTTTCAATGGATTGTCCTTCTAAGAAATCATATAAAAAGAAGGCTTTGCAAGCGAAAACTTGGGACGATTCTGCTTCTAATGAATCGACCTCAAGTAAAGAGGAAAAAATCGTTGCTTCTCATGCCTCTCATTTTCCCTCTTCTAATAATTGTTTATCATCATTAGTCACTAACTCTACTCCTTTGATTTTGTATGAAACATCAACAACCGGCGGAGAGTCATCAAGTGAGGGGGAGTCGGACGAGTAAGAACTCGTTGAGGCATATCAACAACTTCTTGCGGAATCTAAGAAGATGGCCAAACATATCAAGAAGTTGAGAAAGCAACGACTTGAAGATCAAGACGAGAATCATGCTTTAAAGATAAAACTTCATGATCTCGAGGAGGAACGAGAACGTTTATTGGAAAACAATAAAATCCTCCAAGAAGAGCGAAACCAATCGGAGACAAACGCTAAATCATATATGGACAAGATTGGTTTTCTAGAAAAACAGTTTGAGGATATTCATGTCACCAATCAAGCTTTGACCAAGCAAGTTCATCAACTTAAATCCGACATACAAAGGCTTTCAACCGGTTCCAAGAAACTAGATTGTATGTCCGGATTAGGTCAAACAAGTAAGGTTGGTTTGGGATTTAAAAAGAACCAAACTGTGAAGGCTTCAAGTTCCACAACTAAATTGAAAGGAAGAACTTGTCACCTATGTGGACTTGAAGGACATTTGGTGAAGGATTGTCCGAAAAAGAGAAAGAAGAATTCTTCGGCAACTTCATCTACGGAGCGAACTCAACGGAATCAAAAGACACATCAAGTCAAAGGAGTTCACTCAACCCACCAAAGGTCCGAGCCACAACATCAATCATACAAGTGGATCATTGCGAGGCAAAGACCTAAGGTGAATCAACAGTCAAAGCGAACAACCCCCGGCCACAACGAATCAAGACAACCCAAAATCCAGCGATTTTGGATTCGGAAAGGTGATATCTTTCCTTGTCTTAAGTTCTAAATAGCTTATGACTGTATGTAATGCTTTGATTGGTTTTCCCCTTCATATCTTTCTTAATCTTTGCATTACATGTTTTTCAATGCTCTTCGTTTTTATACTTTGTTTTTGAACAAAAGGGTTTTTACTGAACAAGTGCATTGAATAAAAAGGGTTTCACTTTTATTCACTCCAAATTAATTTTATTTGGATTATCAACTTTACTCCATAATCATAATCTTGAAGATACTTCATTATAGGAGTTTTTGATATTATAAGCATCAAATTTTAGAAATCATGTGTGATCTTTAGATGCTTAATCTATCTCGGTTGTGTGAATTCATTGTGATAAACGTGAGACAACCGATAGGCTAAAATTTGGGATTTAATTCTTTCACGTAAGAGATTGCATTCTTACAAGGGTATTGAAATGATTTGCAAAAGATGTGGAAAGAGTTACATCCGAAAGGAGTGTGAAAACTACCACCACATGTTGGAAAGAGCTGCCACCCCGGTCGTCCGTTTTGTGTGTGAAGCTACCACATATTATGGATGCTTGATAGTATTTTATGAGAAAATCTTTAGTTGAAGCATTTGGAGATTTATATGCAAAACTCTTATATTTTGAACAATCTCCTGGTTGGTATAAGGTGGGTTAGTTGAAAGATGCTCAAAGAGCCTCCCTTAGGTATTTTAGTGCTTATCTTAAATTTGAAAGGGTAAGAAATCAAATTGATGTCATTTGGAAATCTCTGTAAGTCATCTTTGTACATCCGTTACATCTTGATAGACTTTGGATCTCAAGATTATTTTTGATGACTTGTGTTTGATGAATATAACATGAAAAACGGTTTATAATGTTTTACCTTTATTTTTCATGATTTCGGAGTAAATCTTTTTAATTTTTGTAAAATTAATTAGATTGAATGACATTTATGTGATCTCATATTAATTTCAAGCACTTAAATTGTTTTCTTGATGGAATACAAATCGGTAATTCAATTATTTCAAAATCTGGATTTATTTCAAGAAATTATTTGATTTTTGCTTTCTGGTACCGGTACGCAATCTGCATTTTTGTTATATACCGGAACTGAGCTTTTATCTCTCTTTCTTCATGAACTAATGTTGTTAGTGATTCCCTTTTGTCTAGTATGTTCACTGTTTGACAATTTGTGACAAAAAGGGGGAGAAGAGAAATGACGGAGATGAGATAATGAGATCATCATGAGAGGACAAACGAAATGAAAATGGAAAAATGGGGGAGAACGGAAAATGATGATCGTACCACAAAGGGGGAGAACATAGATGCTCAAGAACATGGAGAACATGGAAAACATGTTAGAGATGCTCAAGATAGGGGGAGACAAAGAAAAATTGAAAGAGCCGAAAAACAAAAGAACCAAAAGGAAGACGGATCAAATGCAGGATTCTAATTTCTAACGACTAACGTTTGATTTCGTTTGGAGTTTTTTTTTTTTTTTTTGCAGGAATTACATCACTTTAAGACTCCAAGTCCTAAGTCATAGAGTATGTTCTAGGACTGTTTGGTTCAAATGTAATTTTGTATTTATTGGATCTTTCACGCAAAGAAAATCAATGTTTTGGTGATGACATTGAGTTTCGATTTTTTGGTTTAAGATGAGTGACTTGAGCGCTTTTATGTATTTTTGGGTTTTGTCATGAAATTGCCAAAGGGGGAGATTGTTACGGCATTTTGGTATTGGCATATTTCGTGAGTCAAGTCAGTGAGTTGAGTCGGAGTCTTAAAGGGATCAAATTGTCAATCAGCAATCAAAGACTTAGAGAAGATTCAACAAGAGCTCAAGTTGACACTCAGTGTCTTGAGTCTTGAAGATTGAAGTTGAAGAATTGTGGATCAGTTACATCAATCTCAAGAAGAAAGTATTCAAAAGGATCAGGTATGTTTAACTAAATAATTGTGGTGATCCGAATACTTTCCTATAGTGTAGAAACACTTGGATGATTTTTTAATTGCATAAAAATAAAAAACTGGACATGGGACATGTTCAGGATCCGGATCAGACCTTGCAATCCGGATCCCGAAGGGTACTTGTTCATTGGCAATTTCAATCCGGATCCTAGGCCATTCCGATCCGGATCCCGAACATAGGACTTTGCTGAATTGCATGAACGATCCGGATCGGACCTTGCAATCCGGATCCCGAACCCTTGGTTTTCTGGAATCGTCAATCTCGTTACGACGATCCGGATCGCAGTAAATCCGATCCGGATCGTCGTCCTGAAAATTTCCAGATAAGGTATGTTTTTGATTCTTATCTCTTTCCAAAGGTTTCTAAACTATAAATAGACATTTAGGGTTTCTCAAAAACGTGGGAGCTACGGCCGATCAATTTATAAAACACTTGAGAGCAACCCTAGAGGCTAGGTTTTTATCGATCTTCTTCATAGCCTCTTTTAGGTCAATTCGACGGTTCTTTCAAGAACATATCTTTTGTCGAATTAATCTAATCTTTGCTTAGAGATTTTTTCTACGGTTCCTCAATGAGAATCTAAGCAAAGGATCACCATCGAAGTCAATATTCTTATCGACTGAGTTTGCGTCGTGGATTCGACGTGGCATCGTGGATTCGGTGTGCTAAAGGCGTTTCGTGGATTCGAAACGTGTGCTCGTGGATTCGAGTGGCGTTCGTGGATTCGAACGTGTGCAGTGGACGTGCAAAATCGGTGGAGCGCGAGGTCCAAGAAATTGAAGGAGGGGTTAAATCCGTGGAGACGGTAATCACCTTGTTATTCTTCTTTTCTTAGGGATTGTTATTGCGTGGACATCCAACCGGTCAGCGCAAGGTCCGAAGAAGCTGAAGGAGGGGTTGAGTCCGTGGAGTCGGTAATCACCTTGTTATTCTTCTATTCTTAGTGGATTGTTATTGCGTGTTGGTCCCGTGGTTTTTCTCCTGGATTGGAGTTTCCACGTAAATCTCGGTGTGCTGTTTTTATTTTCCGCATTGGTTTTTATTTTGCACTGAGATTGAGTTTTTAAGTATTACACCTATTCACCCCCCCTCTAGTTGTTTGATAGTACCTATTTAGATCCTTGTGGATCCTATAAAAACCTACAACCGCGTGCGACTCCTCGTTGCTCCACCCCCACGCGTGAGACTTCTTTAATGCACTCTGGAAGTTTCCTCGTTGCTTCTTCATCTCCCCTGCAGCCACCAGACGCCACCACCTTCCCCAGAGCAACCGCAAGTGAGGAAGAAAGAGAACCCCAAAAGCTTGAAGCTTCTCGGGTTGAAGTTGGGATCGTGGCTGGGAGTCACTTGGGGGGCTCAAGACTAAATCGCAGTGGTCCTCGGGGTGGCCGCGACCGAGCCTGGACATCTCCGACTGTCGCCGTCGCCGCACGCCACCACGAGCTTCCTTCTTCTCCACTGATTGTCCGGCGAGCCGAGGCCGTCACCGTGCCTCCGGTTGCCGGCGGGAGGACACCTTTGCCGGAAGTTGGATTATTGGCCGAGCTACACCACGGGGTTTTCCGACCGTTAAAAACGTGATCAAGACCGTTGATCTTATTCCTCTTGGTGACTGAAAGCCTTCCCCAAAGTCCCGTGTTGATCGGACGAGGATCCTAGCCGCACGAGCCAACCCTCACTTACGGGTTTTGAACACTTCGCCGGAGTGCCTTTTTCCGGCGCCGCCGCTTGCTCCCGACCCAAGCCAACCCTGTAGGAAGCTTACTGGAGTTGAGGGGATCCTCTTGATCCATCTTGCACCGGGCCCGAAGCCGCCGACCGGATTCTGCCATTAGAGCCTCCATTTTCCGGCGAACTCGGATTCCGGCCAACCCGGAGCTTCGCGAGGTGGGGGAACAGCTCAGGTAGGTTCCTTAGGTTTAAATAAGGCCACCTATGTATTTGCATGGAGATGTTAACGTGCGGTTTGTCATTTTGGAAGTTGCACCCATTTTCTTTGGCCGAGGTTGTCGCCGCCGCCGCCTCTGGCCGTCGGCGGAGGGTCAGACTTGGACCAAACCTCTTCTGGGAATGTCTCCTAACTTGTGCTCATCTTTGCTGGAACTTGGCAGCAGGTTCTTTCCAAGTTGGTGCAACCCGAGAATTGAGCAAGTAAAGGTGTGGCTCCGGCCAACTCTCGGGCCATCCTCCGGCCAACTTCAGGTGAGCACAACATTCTCCTGTGATTAGTAAACATGATGCTCATGTAATATCCCAAGTTGATCTAGTGAATAATTGTAGTGGCCATTGTGGATTAGAGAGCTATTAAGGGTGTTGCTCCGGTGATCTTTTTCGGCCACTTTCCGGCATACCCGAGGTGAGCATCACTGTCCTCTGCCCATACTGAGTATCATGCTTCAATTATTTTATAATTTGATTAAGTATAAGAAGTGATGTAGCATGTGTTGTAATTGGACCCTAAGTGTTTATGGGCCAATTTTGTAGATGGGCTTTGTATTGACCCAAGCCCGTGAGCACGAGCTTCGTCTCGCTAAACCAGACGCGCTGAAAATTACGGCGCTGGTTTTGGTTGCCCGGATTTAGAGAACGGATCGAAACAGGGTTCAAATTGATGTAGTTATGCAATTGTAAGAGTTATTATGGACTAAGTTGCAAATGTAACACCCTGGCTGTCTTTAGACAGTATTTACACGCCCTCTAGTCATTTTGTTAAGTTCCGTAGGCTCTCGTTGAGCGGGAATCGGATATTGTTTCGTAAATTGGCGAAATCGCCGGTTTTACGATTTACGGCGTGAGTTTCGCATTCGGTTTAGATTTCTGGTCGTCTGTTGTCATCTTTGGTTATTCCCGACACTGTCCTGGCTGGTCCAGTGTTTTTGGTATTTCGTCGGGAAACTCCGAAGTCGAATTAGGCTTCCTGTGAGTTGTGCGAATATTGTTGGCAACATTTGGACACCGGAAATTACGATTTTGCCCCTGTCTGCCCGAACATCGAGGTGATGATGCTAGGGTCAGTAGGTGTGGTTTGGCAGTGTTTGGATGTACATAAACTGTCGGCGGGTCAGTTTCTAAGTTTCGGTAATTTTCCGAAAACTCTGGTTAAAGCCTAGTTTTGGCTAAGTCCCCAGTGTTAGCGACAGGACGTTATAGTATTGTCAGGATGGGCATGAGCGAGTCTGTTACTGATTCCAGTTATATGTTCAGGGCCTAGCAGTTCAGCACCCGCGTTCCAGTAGACCTGCGGGAGTTCGGGATCGGCCTACATTGAGGTGGGTTATCTTCGGTCCGGGCTTTATCTTTTCGGCCCTCTGGTTGCTTTAGTCCAGTCGGACACTTGTTTTTGATTTCAGCCCTGATTATGCCTACATGTGCTTGTTCCTATATAATAGGAGTTCTAGTCTCAGTTCCTGGCATGATTTCATCAGTATCGATATCCCGATGGGGATTTTCCTCGGCTTCTCGCCGACTATCCGGTCCACCGACCGTGGATTTAGATTCAGCATTGTGATTTGCATCAGCATCGATATCCCGATGGGGATTTTCCTCGGCTTCTCGCCGTCTGTCCGGTCTACCGACCGTGGACTGAGATTTAGCATTATGATTGCTATGGAGTCTATACCTGCTCTTATTACTTGCTTACATATCATGCTTATATTCCAGCAGTTGCTTGATTACCCTACTGAGACATATCATGCTTATATTCCAGCAGTTGCTTGGTTATCGTATTTAGACATATCATGTTTTATTCAGCAGTTGATATGCATTTCCTGGACACATGCCATGCTTGATTGGTCACTAGCATAGTTCTATACCTGTCTCTATTCTTCACTGCATATTTAGAATAGGAGATACTACTTCAGCATGTGGCATGTTATACTTGTATCCCGGTGGGGACTTTCTTCGGCTTCTTGCTGTCTATGTGGTCAGTGGACCATGGTTTGAGCATCAGCATTGTGATCGCCGTCGAGCCAGCTTTCAGTCGCGCACACCGACGGTTTGGCCACCGTCACGGTGTTCTTTACCGGTAGAGAGGTCTGATTGACCCGTGAGCCCGTTGGGGTTATGATAGCTTACTGGGTGTCCAACAGTGGTTTAGCCTGAGGACCCAATGACCAACAGTGGCAGTTGCCTGAGGTCTTATGCTCCATGGCAGTTTAGCCTGAGGCCCTTGTGGCCAACAGTGGCATTGGATTGGGTATATTCGTGATATTACCTTTGATGCACTTTCTTGTTTCCTGTTTGCTTGATTACATGCATTCCTATTCCTGTTATAGATTTATCATGCATAGTATGATTGGGTTATATATGCATACTCTGTTCTATTGATCCATATTTGATCTTACTTGGCTTAGACTGTATATCTGCACTGTTGATTAATCCCTGGTAATGGTACTCTGCTTAGTTATATACTTGCATTTTACCTTTCAGTACACATTGCATATCAGTGGATTCATTGTTTAATTATTTAGCTTCTACTCAGTATACTCTGCTTATCTGTAGACCTGCTATTGCTTATTCAGCCTTTTTCCACTGACCTGTTACTATCCGCAGATTATTGTATCCAGTATGGGATACACTTATGTGTGTCTCACACCCTCGGGTGACTGTTTTTCAGGACCGTTGGGTGGTGAGATGTCAGGACGGTCTGGTGAGGTGATCACGATAGAGCTGTACCTCGGAGGATCTGACATTTTGGGATATGATCAGATACGGTATTATATTAGTTCAGTTATTAGTTACGTTCTTAGTTAAGTTATCTGTACTTGAACTCTGAATGTATTATGTACTTGCCTAGCCGTGCATGTATAGAGGAGTTCCCTATGCATGTGGCGGTCTGTTACGCCCGGTTTCTGATAACTCTGATTTAAAAAAAAAAAAAAAATTTAGACCGGTTTTTAAACTCGGGGCGTGACATATATCATAGAAAAATATAAATTCACAGTTTGTACGGAACGTTTCTAAGCGTTTGGAGCTGATGTGGCGTTCTCTCCGCGTTGTGCTCTACTTCTTTTCATTTGCATTTCACATTGCATTGCACATGGGTCCTTCCTTCCTATTTCTTCTATTTGTTTCTATTCATTCATTTGCACATGGTCCCTTCCTTCCTCTATTTTCTATTGATGTGCACATGGGGTGTGTGCGGAGCTCCCTTTCTCTCTCTCTCTCCCTCTCTCCTCTCTGAGGTTTGGCATTCTCTTTCTTCGCCTGCGGGTTTTCTGCTTTTCTCTCTCTCCCCCCCCCCCCCCTGAATGAGACTCCCCGCGCCTTCCGCTCATCCGCGGCGCTCTCCGCGGGGAGCGACGCCGCCCTCATCGAGCAGTTCACGACGATGAGCAGGGAGTTCAGCGCGATGGTCGTCGCGGGCTCCGCCATGCAGCTGGGTGATGCCGCCAGCAACGTCGACAACGAAACCCCCCTCGTGAGGATCGGCGAGGAGGACCGCCTCGAGGAGACGTACCCGCTCGCCATCGTCCTCGACACCAACCCTATCCCGTCCCCGCGACGCGCCCCGCCTTCCGAAGCTGTGGCTGCAGGGGCGGCCGCGCTGGAGGAGGTTTCTGTGGTGCAGGTGAAGAATGAGGAGGTCGAGTCGAAGATATCGGCCTGGCAGACTGCCGAGGTTGCCAAAGTAAACAACAGGTTCAAACGCAAAGAAGTCGAGATCAATGGCTGGGAGAGCGACCAGGCGTCCTGTATAATTTTGAAATGTTTATGAGATTAATTTTTATTTTGTTTTAATTGGGAATTGCAGAGGAAGTTGGAGGAGCAGAGGGCGAGGGCAATCGAGAAGGCGCAGAACGACGTGGCGCGGGCCCGGCGCAAGGCCGAAGAGAAGAGGGCATCGGCAGAGGCGAAGAGGGGGACGAAGGTGGTGAGGGTACTGGAGCTCGCCAGTTTCATGAGGGCCGTGGGTGGAGCACCGTCAAAGTGCTCCTTCTTTTAGGTAATTATTATTGGTTTATACTTAATTACTTTGCTTGCTTGAATCAGTACTCCGTTTTGTGTGTCATAGTATATAATAGATGCTTTTGATTTCTCATCGCGAGGAGAGCCTTTTGAATTCCAATTGTATTATTGTTCTGCTATGTGGTGGATCAATTAAGCAGTGGTGGTGTTGTAATTAAATTAAGAAGAAGGAAAAGTTGGAGAGACATAGAACTGTTTTAAGGTTTCTGAAGGCTCTCTGTTGAAGGCTCTGTGTTGTAAAGATGTGTATGTTTGAAGAAATAATGAGGGATTGGTATTTTAGTCAGTTTTTCTTTATTTGTCTTTAGTAAATGACCACTGATATTAATTAGTAAAGAAAACTTTAAAAATATTTTGGGGGGCAAATTACAGCAGACTGCATAAAAGCAGTAGATACAATTCATTGATCATTTTTATTCAATTCACAATCATATTTACTTTCTTAGAGAATTAAGTAGTTTGATCTGATGGCTTGGATTTAAGAAGAAGAAAGAATCCTTCCCTCTACAGAGGTTTGGGTTTCTCTTTCTCCGTCTGCGGTTTTGGCTTCACCATGGTTTTCTGTTTTCCTCTCTCTCTCCCCCCCTGAATGAGCTGATGGACATCGACCTCTCCTCCTTTGCTGCCACTAGAGCCCCACGCCGACCCCGAGTACGATCTCATGCTCGATCTCGATAGGATTGAGTATGAGGCATCGAAGGCGCTGACGAAGCTCCTACCGGCGGACGCGGGTGGGGATCTGGCATCGGTGTGCTCGTGGGCCAACGAAGTTCGGTTCCAGTTCCGGTGGTCGGCCCCTCTACACTTCATCAACACTCTTGGAGTGTGCAATTTTAACTACGCAAGTAAGCATCCCTCTGTAGCTATATTTCTCTCTCTAACTCATAATATCTTATGAGGTATGAAATTTTTTATATTAGCTATCTATTTTTTAAAATAAATTAATTTTACTGTTTTAAATTAATTAATTAATTACTTAGATAAATTTATAGTTGCGAGATTTATATAAAAGTATACTAATTAAACGTCTACTCCTTTGTTGCCGCTGGAGCCCAACGTCGACCCCGACTATGATCCCGTGCTCGATCTTGGTAGGGTTGATTATGAGGCGTTTATCTTTGTTATTGTTTGTTTGGTTTATATTTGGGTTGGTCAATTGCATCGGATCTAAGTTCAAGGGTGCCAAAAAAAAAAAAAACAAATCGTATCAAAGGAGGCATAAAATTTAGATTTTGATAGTTCAAATTTTAATTTTGGCAGAACAAAATGCTAAGATGTGTTTGCTGGTTTGCCTCTTTGACAACAACAGGAAAAAAAAAAAAAAAAACTGAAATTGGTATCGAATGAGGCCTAAAGTTTAGATTTTTGATGTTCAAAGTTTGCTTTTGTCGGAAATGGATGACTATAAAGTGTTTGTTGGCTTCCCTCTATGATGAGTGTTTGTTGGTTTGCCTCAAAAAATAAAATTGGTATCAAATGAGACCTAAAGTTTAGATTTTTTATGTTCAAAGTATGATTTTGTCGGAAAAGGATGACTATAAAGTGTTTGTTGGTTTGCCTCTATGACAACAATGAGAAGGATGATCTCATTAGATAGCTTGATATTTAACACAAAACTTTTGTCAAGGTGTATGTTGGTTTGCATCTATGACTATAAAGTGTTTGTTGATTTGCCTCTATGACGAATGTTCGTTGGTTTGCCTAAAAAACTGAAATTAGTATCAAATGAGGCCTAAAGTCTAGATTATTGATGTCCAAAGTTTGGTTTTGTCGGAAAAAGATGACTATAAAGTGTTTGTTGGTTTGCCTCTATGGCGACAATTAGAAGGATGAGCTTATTAGGTAGCTTGATATTTAACATAAAACTTTTGTCAATAACTATTAAAGTATTGGTTTCACCTTGATTTCTCAAAATATTTTGTCGGAAAGGGATGACTATAAAGTATTTGTTGGTTTGCCTCTATGTCTATAAAGTGTTTGTTGGTTTGCCTCTATGACAAGTGTTTGTTGGTTTGCCTCTAAAATTGAAATTGGTATCATATAAGGCCTTAAGTTTAGATTTTTAATGTTCGAAGCTCGATTTTGTCGGAAATGGATGACTATAAAGAGTTTGTTGGTTTGCCTCTATGACGACAATGTGAAGGATGATCTTATTAGATAGCTTGATATTTAACATAAAACCTTTGTCAAGAGCTATTAAATTTTTTATGTTCAAAGTTTGATTTTGTCGGAAAGGGATGACTATAAAGTGTTTGTTGGTTTCCCTCTATGATGTGTGTTTGTTGGTTTGCCTTAAAAGCTGAACATGGTATCAAATGAGGCCTAAAGTTTATTTTTTTAATGTTCAAAGTTTGATTTTGTCGGAAAGGGATGACTATAGAGTATTTGTTGGTTTGCCTCTATGGCAACAATGAGAAAGATGATCTTATTAGGTAGCTTCATATTTTATATAAAACATTTGTCAAGGTGTTTGTCGGTTTGCATCTATGACTATAAAGTGTTTGTTGGTTTGCCTCTATGATGAATATTTGTTGGTTTGCCTCAAAAACTGAAATTGGTATCAAATGAGGCCTAA
Organism: Tillandsia leiboldiana; assembly: GCA_029204045.2. NCBI lineage: Eukaryota > Viridiplantae > Streptophyta > Magnoliopsida > Poales > Bromeliaceae > Tillandsia > Tillandsia leiboldiana. Next base: position 26,454,594 of record CM055071.1, read on the forward strand.
AGTTTAGATTATTGGTGTCCAAATTTTGATTTTGTTGGAAAAAAAATGACTATAAAGTGTTTGTTGGTTTGCCTCTATGACGACAATGAGGAGGATGATCTTATTAGTTAGGTTGATATTTAGCATAAAACTTTTATCAAGAATTATTAAAGTGTTGGTTCACCTTGGTTTCTCAAAATATTTTGTCGGAAATGGATGACTATAAAGTGTTTATTGGTTTGCCTCTATGACTATAAAGTGTTTGTTGGTTTGCCTCAAAAATTGAAATTGGTATCAAATAAGGCCTAAAGTTTAGATATTTAATGTTCAAAGTTCTATTTTTTCGAAAAGGGCTGACTATAAAGTGTTTATTAGTTTGCCTCTATGGCGACAATGAGAAGGATGATCTTATTAGGTAGCTTGATATTTAAAATAAAACTTTTGTCAAGAACTATTAAATTTTTGATGTTCAAAGTTTGGTTTTGTTGGAAAGGGATGACCATAAAGTGTTTCTCGGTTTGCCTCAATGATGATGAGTGTTTGTTGGTTTGCCTCAAAAACTAAAATTGGTATCAAATGAGGCCTAAAGTTTAGATTTTTTATGTTCAAAGTTTGATTTTGTCGAAAATGGGAGGCTATAAAGTATTTGTTGGTTTGCCTCTATGACAACAATGAGAAGGATGATCTTATTAGGTAGCTTGATATTTAACATAAATTTTTTGTCAAGGTGTTGGCTGGTTTGCATCTATGACTATAAAGTGTTTGTTGGTTTACCTTTATGATGAATGTTTATTGGTTTGCCTCAAAAACTGAAATTGGAATCAGATGAGGCCTAAAGTTTAGATTTGTGATGTCCAAAGTTTGTTTTGTCAAAAAGGGATGACTATAAAGTGTTTTTTGGTTTGTCTCAACGACTACAATGAAAAGGATGATCTTATTAGGTAGCTTGATATTTAATATAAAACTTTTGTCAAGAACTATTAAAGTGTTAGTTTTACCTTGGTATCTCAAAACATTTTGTCGGAAAGGGATGATTATAAAGTGTTTGTTGGTTTTCCATTATGACGAGTGTTTGTTGGTTTGCCTCAAAAATTGAAATTGGTATCAAATAAGGCCTAAAGTTTAGATTTTGACGTTCAAATTTTGATTTTTTTGGAAAGGGATGACTATAAAGTGTTTATTGGTTTGCCTCTATGACGACAGTGAGAAGGATGATTTTATTACGTAGCTTGATATTTAACATAAAACTTTTGTCAAGAACTATTAAAGTGTTGGTTTCACATTGGTTTCTCAAAACATTTTGTCGGAAAGGGATGACTATAAAGTGTTTGTTGGTTTACCTCTATAATGAGTTTTTGTTGGTTTGCCTCTATAACGACAATGAGAAGGATGATCTTATTAGGTAGCTTGATATTTAACATAAAATTTTTGTCAAGAACTATTAAAGTGTTGGTTCTTTGATGTGTTGTGATTTCCTTTTTTGTGATTTTTTTTTCAGTTTGATTTTTTCCTAAAAAGGTTTTCCGATTGCATGATGTGATTTTTTCTATCTTTGGTTTCTTTGTTTCTCTTGAATTGTGTTTATATTTTTATCATCCTGATGCGCATGGTACTTTCTGCTACCCACAAAAAAAAGAAAAAAAAAGGTGAAAAAAGGAACTATGAAAAAAAAAGGGGAAAAGGGGCATTGATTTGTCATTTTTTCATGTAATCTTTTGGTGGTTGTCTTTCTTCGTTTTTGCTTCCATTTCTCCTTACGAGGTTGGATGTTTACTATGATGAACTTCCAATTGCATGCCAGATTCTTTATCGGATCCAATTCAGTGGTGTATATTTCTTTCATTTACACTGTTGTGTGCACTCCGGCTTTGAAATTTGATTCCCGATTGGCTCAGTGGTCTTAACCATCAGATTTTGGAAGGACTTTTGTTGGCTAATGCCAAGCACACCTTGGATGGCTTGCTTTGCAAGCAACCGGTTGCTCTTATTCATGCTGCGTTCTATATTTTGAATTCCAAGTTTCCCCTTCAATTTACTCGGTATTGCTTACCCTCTAATCGAGATTTCTGTTGATTTTGATGTAAAGTAATTGCCTTGCTCACATTTGAAAACTATGTATAAGACCAGTGAAATTGCGAAAAAATCAAAATAGAATTGTGAATTAAGGGAAAAGGCTCTCATAAGTCAAATTGTAAGCCATGGATTATCAATATATATATATATATATATATATATATATATATATATATATATATATATATATATATATATATATATATATATATACCCCTAATGGCATAAATCTTACATTAGAAACATCTATTCCTCTGTTCTTCTTCATAGCTTTATACTTAGTTTTTATACACCTCGATCCTATTTCTTATCTATTCAAATCAACAAGGAGAACAAGATAAGTCTCAGTTCCTAATTTGTACTTATATTTATGCATTTCCATCTTATTTCTCACATTATGTTATGTCTTTCCAACTTCAGCAGCTCAAACTTATTTATACATGGTTCCGAGCATCGACCAAAAATGGCACAACTTGGTAATAAATGAAAAAAGAGGTTTGTTCTATTCATGACACATTTCCTTCTCTCAAATCTTATATTTGCTTACCCTCTAATCGAGATTTTTGTTGATTTTGATGTAAAATAATTGTCTTGCTCACATTTGAAAACTATGTATAAGACCAGTGAAATTGCGGAAAAATCAAAGTAGAATTGTGAATTAAGGAAAAAGGCTCTCATAAGTCAAATTGTAAGCCATGATATACGCCTAATGGCATAAATCTTGCATTAGAAACAACAAAAACCTCTTATTTCTGCTCAATTTCTTTGGATTTTAAGTGTATTCATATTGTTACTAAATAAGTCTTCATTCCCCCTCTTTCCTAACTACTACGAATTGGACAGCGAAGGTTTTTAGTTCTTTATGATATATAGTCTGTATAATTTATTTTACTATGTACTTCTCCCCGTTAAGCCTAATATTTTAAAAATTTTCTTCTATAAGTTTAATCCTGTTTCTCCTATCTTATTTTACTTATGTTTGTTCCCGATTATTGGAGGCAATGATATTATAAATGCAGAAAAATAAGTTCTGGATGGTCTAATACTTAGACAACCAACTTATTAATAGTTTCAGACTTTTTTCAATTTTTGTGAACAATTAGCCAAACCTTAATTTCCTGTCTTTGTTTCTCCTTTTTCTTGCTACCCAGATTTACTATTTGTTTCACCCTGTCTAAATTTGTTGTCTTAATGAAGCTCTGTTGCTATTTGCATTCTGCTGCTCAGATTTGTCAGCTTTAACTAAAAGAACCAAATTTTTATCTGATACTTACTATGGGTTGATTACCTGTCGCTGCACTTGATGCAATTCCTATATCTGAGCCTCCTTTTTTAAATTTCTTCATTGTAGTTTCCTCTTAATGATTTTTTTATTCTTAGGCAATCAACTCATTGAGATTTTTTGCAATTTTTACACTTCTGTGCAATTTCCTGTATTTATATTCCTTAGTGTGGACTGATTATCTGTCACTGGACTTGATGAATTCCTTATATATGAGCCTCCACCCATGCCAGTTTACTGATCCATCTCTTGGATTACCTTTGGAACCTGGAAAGTGCGAATCTTGTGGAACAACAGAACATATAAAATGTGAAGATTCAATATACCATCCACTACTTCATGTGTAATTTGTGGTGTTAGCAAGAGTAAGAGATTTTTGAGCAGTTTGGCATAACATATAATTTTTCCCTTCTATAATTAAGGTTACTTAGCCTGCATGAAATTGCCAATACCAATTTATCATCCATCTCATGCAAATAAACTTAAGCAAATCTTCAAGTTGGTTTGTTTCAATTATCTAAAAATGAAGAAAGGAAAGATATATACAAAAAATAATGAGAAATCTATTTTGCATATAGTAGTTACATTTGTTTGCATTATATGAATAATTTATATCTATTGTAATAAAAGTGATTCGTTTAGTAGGTTTTGGCATCGATAGTTAATCTGAAAAAAAATAAAATTTTTTGGGGGCAAAAAGACCAAGCCAGCAGCTTCAAATGCACATAAACAATAATGTACCAGCAGGTGCCCATTGTCATCTCCGTGTCCACTGTCAGCTCATGCAAACTGCGGGTAAGGAAAGACAAGCTGCATCAGGTAAAATTTCATATAGTTAAATACCATTAGGCCTATTCGTAAGCTTATTTACAACTCTCCTTATATATACAGAAGTACAAACTCCAATAAAATGAATGCACTGGTTATATCCTTTAACTCCAGGCATGTCGTGACACAAGAAGAGTTCATCAAGAGAATAACATATCGTGACACAAGAAGAATTCATCAAGGGAATAACCGACGTTGACGGTATCAGCGGCGATAAACGTCGACATGCAGCACTTCATTGACTAGCTCTTGATGATGTGATAAATGTCGATACAAACAAATTGTTGAAACACAATTCTACTCAAGAAATAATTCAAATAAGATTTAGCAGAGTTTTTATTACATAATAATTGCTTCACTACAGAAAAAAGGAAAAATGCCGAAAAATTAAGTATGCAACTAAATACTTATCAGATTCTATATAATTATATCCAAAACAATGTCTTTGGTCTATTATAACAAGATAAGGGACTTTAGAAGCACCAAGATAAATGACTAAAAGAGTGTGTGTTTTATTGTTTCTATCCTAAATGAAGCATCCATCGCTGACATTTGATTTGTGCAATATTACTGTCATTTTTGTACAGGATTTTGTACAAGAATTAACAGACCTCATTTCTAACTTTGCATATTTTGAACTTACAACCCTGCATTTGTATGTATATATAAGAAAGCCGAGAAAAAAGAGTGAGAGAGAAGTAGGGCAAGCGAGGGGAATGACACATACCTATTTAAGAACTCAACAATTGGTGGTTCGAATCCTTCTTAAATCCTGAACAAAAGTGTGCCCACAGCATTGCTTCATTTTTTTTGCCTTTAAAAACCTATTGCATACTCTTGCTTTTTCTAATGGTAAGTATGCTTCCAATCTCCATCCACATTACCAGCTCTTCTCCATTTGTAGAAATTTCAATTAGTTGAGTTGGACTATACCCATTTTGGAGAAAGATATAGAACAAAAATGGTGTACTAAATTTTCCAACTAGGCTGGAATAGTTAGCTATGTCGCCCAAATTTTTACAGTAAACATGGCTTAAGTGTTTATTGTATGCTAAAAGAAAAGGTTAAATAATATGATTTGAAACTTTCAATTTCTATAGGTTTCTTCTTTAGATATCTTTAAGAACCTAGCACTGCGCACTTCCTCTCCTTGCAGTAGGTTAATATTAGTTTGGTTCTTAAGTGAGATATGCTTTTTACATTTTCAATGAAAAAGTCCCAATATTTTTCCCAAAAAGAGATTAATGGGACTATTCATCGCAGAATTTGGCTAAATCTTACTGCGGGAATCTAATTGTACCTTTTTTCTTGCATCTATTGTAGGTAAATCAATTTCAATCTATTTCTTCTTGTGTTTCATGAGAATTTGTAATTACCTATATGTGTTAAGTTGCATTTCTCTTTCACTTCAATATATTTATGGAATAATAATACTTCACAAAAGTTTGGTGCTATTTAGGATTTGGTTTTTTATTTTATTTTATTTTATTCTTTATATATATATATATATATATATATATATATATATATATATATATATATATATATATATATATATATATATATATATATATATATATATATATATATATATGATCCTACATTTGTTAGTTCCTAAATTGGACTTTAAAACTTTATAGTTTATTAATTCAACCCGTATTCTTTTACCCAATGTTTAGTATTCAATTCAAGTATAATTATTTCAATGAAATTAGAGAAAAGTTAAAACTTCTCTTTGTTATTTGTAATTCTTTTTCTGACATGTTTCGTATTTAACTTCTATTTAAGTTTTGCTCTCTATGGCTTAAACTTATATTTATTTCCTTTTTAAAATCTATGTATACAAATTTTAAATTTTCTCATACTTTGGATGCCTAGCTCTTTAACCAACTAGCTAGAAATGATCGTAGAGTCTATTGAGGCCACTTTAGTAGAAAGATTTATCATACTAAGTTCCAATATATCTAATTACTATTTGCATACCAGCAACATTCATTAAGCAATTTGGGAACTATGGAAGCATAGTAGATTTAGTGAAGTATAGGCTTCAAACACTGGCAAATACAATTAGACTGTGTACATATATATATTTTCCAATTGGCTTCAAACTCGAAGGATAGCATTGGATTGCACTGAGAGGGCTTATACGATGATCATAACGAACTCGAAGGATCGACCGAAGCTTTTGTTCGACACGGTTTGTACTCTCACCGATATAAAGTATGTCGTGTTCCACCGAACGGTCAGCACTTCAATTGAAGGAGCTTATCAGGTGTGACATGTTGTGCATTGAATAATCAGTAAGTTTGAGCTTGAAATTGGAATTTGTATCTGAATTTGGAGTGTGTTTTGTTTTCAGAAATACTACATCAGGCATATTAATGGGCACCCATTAAGTTCTGACGCCAAAAGACAGTGCGTGATTCAGTGTCTTGAGGCGGCAATTGAGCTGCGCACATCAGAGGTATGTATTTTATTTGAGCAACACATCATCTGTTATGCGGTTAGAGAAATAAAATTTGAAAATGTGAACTATATTCTCAATTGTACATGTATACGTGTATATTTTGTTCCCACGAGGACTTCTATACTATTTAGAACTGTTTACGCACAAGCTAAATGAGCCGGTTGCCTCTATATGAAATGTAATGAGTGGAATGCTTTAGTATTAATTAGAAAGCTTCTCTAATTGTGGTTAACCGCAGTTTTAAATGGTTGCGCTTGGTTTTATGAAAGATATGATTTTAAGTAAATTGGATGCTCTTAATTCATGACTTTGAATGCCTACCATATGTTCTGCCTTTGATTGCCAAATGTAGCCTTTCATTGCCTTTGCCATCATATATTGTTTTCCTTCTTATCAAACCTAAATAGTAGGGTTCCAATAGCGTACATATTGAGCTGAATCTTTCGTCATTTGAAGTTGGGACTGTTTTTGGTTTTCTGTGAGTTCCAAATGAGAGGGCCAAATTACTTTGTAGAAAACACCATGCTATTGAGCTGAATCCCATACTCCAATAATCAGCTATGTGGAGAATGTTTATCAAAATGGGTATTCACAAAATCATAATGGGATTGGGCCTAAGAATCTGGAGGGGAGAGTTATATCTCCGCTGAGCAGGTTTGGCGAGAATGCTAAAATACCGTTGGACCCGATGTCATTGACTAGACTTCGACATGCTTTTGAGCCTCCTGCTAATATTTTAAAGGCAAAAACCTACAAAGACTAGCTGAACTATATTGCATTTGAAATGAGTATCAAAATTTTAAATTACGAATTTAGTACCTAACTTTCGATAATGCTTTATTTCAGTTCCTCTCAATCAAGTTTTATCAGAACTAAACAGTTCCCACGAGAAATAGTTATAGAAATAGTTTTATCGATAATGCTAAATTGTTATATTATGATGGAGAGGTATTGGAAGGTTAGGTGATTGAAATCAGTATTATTTTTTTGTTATTGTGGTACCCATTTTAAACTGGCCTATAGTTTAGGTTGTCTCTATCTTTTACCTATTTTAATCCCTTTAATGATTGTGGAGCCGTATTCTACTTTGTGTTAAATTCACAAATACTTTATGTAATGTCGATTTTTCTTGCAGCTTTGGTAGTAGAAAAACCTACACTGCCCAGTATTTGGTCAGAGAAAGGACTTTCGAGCCGTTCATTTTTTGTTGGGGAGGTTCTCTCTATCTTGAGACCACTTATATATGTGATGTTCATAAGAAAATATGGGTTTATATCAAACCTCGGTTACTGTTACTGGCTGTAGATCTCAGTAGTATGAGCATCCTATCGCGTGCTGCTACTCGACCTCACAAAGTCGGAGTAAAATTTTATCAGCTCTCTACCTTTGAAAAAAATGAGGCAAGTGCACTTAAGTTTCTTAAGATGGATTATTTTTTTACTTCTTGTGTGAAGTGCTTATTATGGGTATTAAATGGCATGAACCAGTTGAAAAGGACAAAATTGATATGGCCGCCTACTTGTGTGAAGTCCTCATTATGGGTATTATATGGCATATCCCAGTTGAAAAGAAGAAAATTGATATGGGCGCTGTATATCATGACAGACCCATTCTTCACCAAGTATACCAAGTAATTATACACATCTTCTTATCTATACTACAACTTTAATTGATTAGTTTTTGTTCTTGCTCTTAACATGTTGTATTCTCAGGCATCATCTTGAAAAGGCTGATAGATATTTAAGCAACTTGGCTTTCTCACTGGTGCGTATGGCTTTCACTCTTTTTAAGCATTTACATTTAGTTATTTCTTCTTCCTTTTTTTTTTCCCATTTTTTATCGCTTTGAGTTAAAATATAAGTACATGGTGGTTTGCTCTTGCTTCATTCCTCATGTAGCTAAGGTTGTAGCGCTAATAGTTGGAGCTCAGACATGCTTCACATATACATCAGGTTCATAAGGATAAGCAAATAATTATTGAGCCCATTTTTTCCCCTTGGTGACCATTATGGATGTGCTTCTCTTCATAATCTGGTAAATGAACTGAGTTTCTCCAGTTAAGAAATAAAATTTTTTGTACAGATGTTTACTCGGTAATTAGGAAGAGGTAATTTAAAAAGTGCATTATGATGTCTATGAACTGCTAAACTAGGCCACCAATTGTTACTCCTTGAATGGCATATGGAATTTCAATTAATATTGTTATAATCAACAACCATGTAATATCATTATCAAAAATATAGGAACAACCTTCGAAAGATACATGAACAAAATGATTATCTTTCAATTGTTTCAGCCTGACTTTATCAAATGAAGGATATGATATTGCTCTACCATCTGTTATCTTCGTTTGACGCGAGAAAATTCACTACCTGTTTTTATAGAGCAAGACAAATCACAATTTACAAATTTTGTCGTATTTTTCTTAGTACTTGCTGTTAGTATATATAGAGGAAGACAAATCACGATTTACAAATTTTGTCATATTTTTGTTAGTACTTGCTTCGTTATAGGAGTTTGCTCGCATTTCTATGAGATGTCCGTAACTTTTTGCTCTATAGTACTTAATTTGTTGGCAGGTAATAAATTATTTCTAATAGTTTGCCATTTCATTTGTGATATTGGAACACTCTAGCGGTTTGCTGTTAGTATACAATGTGGAAAACTTATCAGATAAAGCCTACTCAAATACCGACAGTTTGGTTTTATGGTTTGAAAAATGTCCGCATATTAGCGTAGTTTAACAAGGCAATTAATGTTCTTCCTTTTTCTCTTCAGTTCCATATTGCTGCCATTGACTTGTGTAGATCTACACAATTTGGTGTAGTTGTACTAACAGTTAATTAATTTATTTTTCTTTAGCACTTTTTATACTCAATAGAATGCCGTATAAGAATGTGGTTTCTTGGAGCGCCTTGATTTCGGGGTATGCTCAAAATGGGCTTGTGGGGGATGCTCTGTCGGTGCTGATCAATATGCAGGATTGTGGGCTGGAGCCTGATTTGGTTGCACTTGTGTGTCATGCCCCGGGGTCGAAACTGCGACCCGGGCTCGCCAACAGATCCGCCACCTATGCGAAATCCCACATAGGCGAAGCGTCCAACCTGCAAAGTATCATCTAACGACTAAACAAATATCAGAGCTGAAGGAAAACTGCTGTAATAAAAACCTGAATCACTGTACAACTGAAAAATATAAGTACAATATCCATCTCCCATAAATCATGATACAATAATCCGGTCCACTGAAACTGTAATACAAGTAGAAGCCACCTATACAACATCTATAAATCCAAAAAGAGAGATAAACTGAAATAATAAAATACAACTGTGTACAGTGAAACCCACAATCCGAGTTGGTACATCTATCCCACTGTAGAAATCAACCCTGGTAGGGATCTATCTCGCGACTCCCTCGCCTCGAACCGTCAACCGAAGATCCGCAGCTCCCACAGCAGAACTGCAAAACAAAGGGGGAAAGAGGGGAAAAACAACAATGGGGGTGAGAACCACTAGTAAAACCAGTAGTCTCCCCCTGTGGGTAAAGCCTCAAACCCCGACGTACCCACTAAGTCTACCAAAGGCAGGAAAAAGAATAAAAGAGGTGGTAAGCTAAAAAAATAGAAATACTGATGAGAGGAAGCTACCACTAGTATGCCTCTAAATGCCGTGCCAAGAAGTATAGCTAAATGAATGCATCAGTAAATAAATGCCTGCCTGAATAAACCCAATCCGACCACCAGTAAACACTGGTACTGCCTACGGTGCCTGCCAAATCGGGTATGCCAGCCTACGCATAACACCAATAGGGGATAGGAGTCTCGAGGACTCAAAGTCTGTATATCGCACACTCCGGAGTGGCCCTCGAGGGGAGCGACCCACACGAGGAAGTAAAAAGGTATCAAAACTAGCAGGACTGGATCATGACACTCATCAAAGTGGGAAAATCCCATCCACTAAAGTAAGCCTGATCCCTCAATCCCTCTCCCCCAATCCGATGCAATAACAACTGTCCAGTCAACCGCCCAAAATTCGCGGTTGCCGCAATACCCTGCCATCAAAGCCTGCCTGTCCCAAATCCCCAATATCTGTCTACACTATCCAAAAATCCCCTGCTCGCGCACGAGCTACAAATACCCTTAGCCTAGTATGAAAGGAGAAAAGCAAGAAACATGGTTTCTCCTAAGTCAAGTCCAACATGATAGTGTAGCAGAAAAAGGTGGCCTATCTAGGTGACCATACAAGCATGCAAATGTCCAAGATGATATAAAGAAAACAGGTGTCGATGTTCTTACATTTATTAGAGCATGCTATTCCAAAATATTGATGATTGCATAAGAATATTAAGTGCAACATAGCCTATGCCTGCCTATACCACATACACGATGCTCACAGGTATAAATTGGCCTTTTCTTTCTAACATGATATGCTTTGATCTCAACCAAGCCTGCAATTTTATCCCCGATGCGCAATCAACATTCTAACCCAAGTGTCACTCATAATCAACATCACATAAAGTTGTCATGCCCCGGGGTCGAAACTGCGACCCGGGCTCGCTAACAGATCCGCCGCCCATACGGTGAACCCCGTATAGACGAAGCGTCTAACCTGCAAAAGAGATATGCTATACTAAACAGATATCAGAGCTGTAAGTAACTGCTAAAAAATAAAATATATACAACTCGAAAGTCTCACCCAAAAGTACAAAAGTCGCTCAACACAGAAATAAAAGTACAACTCTATACCTCACTACAAGGTCTCTCAAAACAAGTAACTCTCACAATAAAAGGGTACATTTACTCTCTGGACGACGACTGGTAGGGATCTAGCTCGTGACTCCCTTACCTCGGTCTGAAGAAGCAGCAACTGGAGCAGCAGGAACAGGAGTAGAAGTTCTTGGGGAAAAAGACACCACGACGGGTGTGAGAACTACATCCCACGGTAGTCCTCAGTGGGTGCCGTCAACAAGCCTAACGGTCTGCCCACTAAGTCTACTAGAGGCATAAGGTAATAAATGAAATACTGAAAGAAGAGATGGAAAAGAATATCTCTACAGCTACTATGCCCCTAACTATATGCTCAACAAGTGAAACAGATGGAAAGCATGATGCATCTACTAACTCTCAGGTATAGAAACCCAATCTAAAAATGACCGCCACATAGGGTCTAGTCAAACCTGCGCCCTCCTACTGCCGCACATCCTCAACAGGACGGGACTACCGTAGGGTGACCGTGACTGCCACAACTGGGCCAGTCAGACCTGTGCCCACCTACTGCCGCACATCCTCAACAGGACGGGTCTACCGTAGGGTGCCCGTGACTGCCACAACTGGGCCAGTCAGGCATGCGCTCACCTACTGCCGCACATCCTCAACAGGACGGGTCTACCGTAGGGTGCCCGTGACTGCCACAACTGGGCCAGTCAGGCATGCGCTCACTTGCTGCCGGGACTACCGTTTACCCGACGGCTACCACAATAACACACCAAACTCAGAAAGGACCGACACCATAAGGGTTCGAAAATCCCGATAGGTCGGTGCCTAGAACCCTATCAAACAAGAACAGACTCCAGGCTCTTCCTATCGGAGTTCCCGACCCCCTTACAGTTCGGGAACATGACAACCTCTAAATACCAAGCAGAATACACCAACCAGGGCCCGAAAGTCCTGGAAGACCAACACCTACAACCCTATCAAACAAGAACAGGTTCCAGGCTCGGTCCCCGTGGCTTTCGTCCCGAAGAAAATAGAATAGCTTCTAGAACCCAGATCACCCAAACTCTCTCGGGTGAGGAAGTCGTAACGCAAAGATGACAGTTATTACAGAAAGCCATTTGATCTTGAAGAAATCCATATTTAATGATTTTTAGTTCTTTTTAAGGAAACGGTTTAAAAATAAGTTTTATGTCCAAACCTCGAAGAGCGAATGCCTTCGTCCAATCAAACAAGAACAGACTCAGGCGACCCTTCGTTGCTTGGAAGAAAAACATTGGTAGAGTAAAATCATGTGTTTGTCAAAAGGTTCTGGGATCTAGGCCCTGCTAAAACTGATAAACAACTACCACTAACATAGTGGGGACAAATAAAACATCTCGGGATCACCGTTTACCCCAAACGGCTCCCGCCACGGAAGAACGATCAACTACATCTACCAGACTCCACTCTGCTCCCAAGCACGAGTGTAAAATGCATCCCACACTAAAAGAAACCCGACCACTCGGCCCACTACCCGGGCGAGTAACACTATGTCCAGGAAGGAAATAGAAGTGTGGATGTCTAAAGCAGAAATAAACCTAGCCCAAGTTGATGTTTTCTACAGTTTGGCTGAACATGTTGCATATGACGGGGGTGCTAGGTCAAGTTCCAAGATAACAATAATTTTGGCAGATAAAAGGAAGCATGGAGATGCCAAGATCATCAGGTAACATAAGGAATAACAATTCCTACATTCTAGCATGCTAAACAAGAATTAGCTATCATGCATAGTCCTACAATAGCAGGCTTAACGTACAGTCCATCAATCTTGGAGACAGGGCCACCCACCTGAAGGTGCACAACTGTCCAGGGTCGTACAGCAAAGAAATCCCAGAAACAGATATACGAGCACGATCACCAAGCCAACTGTAGTAATCCGAAATATTTTATTTTTAATAAATAAATTAAAGGTGATTTTCAGCCTGAGTTCGGATGCAAAAGACTTATATTGACCTACTTGGTCAATCGCCTGTGTGCTAGTTGCATGAATTGCGAGATAAAAAGGCTAACTTCTAATCCAGACATGATCTTGGAAATCCGAGTTGACCGTTGCGATCGTCTCGTCGAACTGAGCGAGATTCATATTCAGCACTTTTCGATCTGACGGTCGGATCTTCCAGAAATCAAAGAAGAAGCGAGCAGAAGTTGCGACTAATGGAATAGTAATCTGCGCACAGTGCTCTTAAGTTAGATACTGTAGATGAACAGTAACCCTGGATTTCGGGACTTCATCGATTGCAACGCGGATTATTTCACTATTCGGAGTCCGAAAATAGTGATCCAGGTAGTCGTTTCAATCGGCCTTGTCGATCCGGACACAATGACGCAGACGGAATTTCCGTCTGACGATTCTAGAATCTCGAGAAGCGTGAAAATTGTGATTTTGGACAGTTTTTATGGACCCAAAAATTATCCGGACACCGTGTCGAAAAATAAAAATCACCGTCTTGAATTTTTCGATGTTCCGGACGCGTTGGCGAAATCAGTTTGTCGTTCTGACGAGCGAAACACCTCGAAAAGCTAAAAATACGAGGAAGGAAGGGTATTTTTCAAATTTATATGTTGGGGAGGGATTTATGTGCAAAAAGGACATAATAGAGTTGAGGACTTAGCTCTAAACACCGGATATAGAAGGGGGGGTTTTGAAATTGCTCATTACGCATGAAAATCCAGGCTGTAACCGCGTGCGACTCCTCGTTGCTCCACCCCCACGCGTGAGACTTCTTTAATGCACTCTGGAAGTTTCCTCGTTGCTTCTTCATCTCCCCCGCAGCCACCAGACGCCACCACCTTTCCCCAGAGCAACCGCAAGTGAGGAAGAAAGAGAACCCCAAAAGCTTGAAGCTTCTCGGGTTGAAGTTGGGATCGTGGCTGGGAGTCACTTGGGGGGCTCAAGACTAAATCGCAGTGGTCCTCGGGGTGGCCGCGACCGAGCCTGGACATCTCCGACTGTCGCCGTCGCCGCACGCCACCACGAGCTTCCTTCTTCTCCACTGATTGTCCGGCGAGCCGAGGCCGTCACCGTGCCTCCGGTTGCCGGCGGGAGGACACCTTTGCCGGAAGTTGGATTATTGGCCGAGCTACACCACGGGGTTTTCCGACCGTTAAAAACGTGATCAAGACCGTTGATCTTATTCCTCTTGGTGACTGAAAGCCTTCCCCAAAGTCCCGTGTTGATCGGACGAGGATCCTAGCCGCACGAGCCAACCCTAACTTACGGGTTTTGAACACTTCGCCGGAGTGCCTTTTTCCGGCGCCGCCGCTTGCTCCCGACCCAAGCCAACCCTGTAGGAAGCTTACTGGAGTTGAGGGGATCCTCTTGATCCATCTTGCACTGGGCCCGAAGCCGCCGACCGGATTCCGCCATTAGAGCCTCCATTTTCCGGCGAACTCGGATTCCGGCCAACCCGGAGCTTCGCGAGGTGGGGGAACAGCTAAGGTAGGTTCCTTAGGTTTAAATAAGGCCACCTATGTATTTGCATGGAGATGTTAACGTGCGGTTTGTCATTTTGGAAGTTGCACCCTTTTTCTTTGGCCGAGGTTGTCGCCGCCGCCGCCTCTGGCCGTCGGCGGAGGGTCAGACTTGGACCAAACCTCTTCTGGGAATGTCTCCTAACTTGTGCTCATCTTTGCTGGAACTTGGCAGCAGGTTCTTTCCAAGTTGGTGCAACCCGAGAATTGAGCAAGTAAAGGTGTGGCTCCGGCCAACTCTCGGGCCATCCTCCGGCCAACTTCAGGTGAGCACAACATTCTCCTGTGATTAGTAAACATGATGCTCATGTAATATCCCAAGTTGATCTAGTGAATAATTGTAGTGGCCATTGTGGATTAGAGAGCTATTAAGGGTGTTGCTCCGGTGATCTTTTCCGGCCACTTTCCGGCATACCCGAGGTGAGCATCACTGTCCTCTGCCCATACTGAGTATCATGCTTGAATTATTTTATAATTTGATTAAGTATAAGAAGTGATGTAGCATGTGTTGTAATTGGACCCTAAGTGTTTATGGGCCAATTTTGTAGATGGGCTTTGTATTGACCCAAGCCCGTGAGCACGAGCTTCGTCTCGCTAAACCAGACGCGCTGAAAATTACGGCGCTGGTTTTGGTTGCCCGGATTTAGAGAACGGATCGAAACAGGGTTCAAATTGATGTAGTTATGCAATTGTAAGAGTTATTATGGACTAAGTTGCAAATGTAACACCCTGGCTGTCTTTAGACAGTATTTACACGCCTTCTAGTCATTTTGTTAAGTTCCGTAGGCTCTCGTTGAGCGGGAATCGGATATTGTTTCGTAAATTGGCGAAATCGCCGGTTTTACGATTTACGGCGTGAGTTTCGCATTCGGTTTAGATTTCTGGTCGTCTGTTGTCATCTTTGGTTATTCCCGACACTGTCCTGGCTGGTCCAGTGTTTTTGGTATTTCGTCGGGAAACTCCGAAGTCGAATTAGGCTTCCTGTGAGTTGTGCGAATATTGTTGGCAACATTTGGACACCGGAAATTACGATTTTGCCCCTGTCTGCCCGAACATCGAGGTGATGATGCTAGGGTCAGTAGGTGTGGTTTGGCAGTGTTTGGATGTACATAAACTGTCGGCGGGTCAGTTTCTAAGTTTCGGTAATTTTCCGAAAACTCTGGTTAAAGCCTAGTTTTGGCTAAGTCCCCAGTGTTAGCGACAGGACGTTATAGTATTGTCAGGATGGGCATGAGCGAGTCTGTTACTGATTCCAGTTATATGTTCAGGACCTAGCAGTTCAGCACCCGCGTTCCAGTAGACCTGCGGGAGTTCGGGATCGGCCTACATTGAGGTGGGTTATCTTCGGTCCGGGCTTTATCTTTTCGGCCCTCTGGTTGCTTTAGTCCAGTCGGACACTTGTTTTTGATTTCAGCCCTGATTATGCCTACATGTGCTTGTTCCTATATAATAGGAGTTCTAGTCTCAGTTCCTGGCATGATTTCATCAGCATCGATATCCCGATGGGGATTTTCCTCGGCTTCTCGCCGTCTGACCGGTCTACCGACCGTGGACTGAGATTTAGCATTATGATTGCTATGGAGTCTATACCTGCTCTTATTACTTGCTTACATATCATGCTTATATTCCAGCAGTTGCTTGATTACCCTACTGAGACATATCATGCTTATATTCCAGCAGTTGCTTGGTTATCGTATTTAGACATATCATGTTTTATTCAGCAGTTGATATGCATTTCCTGGACACATGCCATGCTTGATTGGTCACTAGCATAGTTCTATACCTGTCTCTATTCTTCACTGCATATTTAGAATAGGAGATACTACTTCAGCATGTGGCATGTTATACTTGTATCCCGGTGGGGACTTTCTTCGGCTTCTTGCTGTCTATGTGGTCAGTGGACCATGGTTTGAGCATCAGCATTGTGATCGCCGTCGAGCCAGCTTTCAGTCGCGCACACCGACGGTTTGGCCACCGTCACGGTGTTCTTTACCGGTAGAGAGGTCTGATTGACCCGTGAGCCCGTTGGGGTTATGATAGCTTACTGGGTGTCCAACAGTGGTTTAGCCTGAGGACCCAATGACCAACAGTGGCAGTTGCCTGAGGTCTTATGCTCCATGGCAGTTTAGCCTGAGGCCCTTGTGGCCAACAGTGGCATTGGATTGGGTATATTCGTGATATTACCTTTGATGCACTTTCTTGTTTCCTGTTTGCTTGATTACATGCATTCCTATTCCTGTTATAGATTTATCATGCATAGTATGATTGGGTTATATATGCATACTCTGTTCTATTGATCCATATTTGATCTTACTTGGCTTAGACTGTATATCTGCACTGTTGATTAATCCCTGGTAATGGTACTCTGCTTAGTTATATACTTGCATTTTACCTTTCAGTACACATTGCATATCAGTGGATTCATTGTTTAATTATTTAGCTTCTACTCAGTATACTCTGCTTATCTGTAGACCTGCTATTGCTTATTCAGCCTTTTTCCACTGACCTGTTACTATCCGCAGATTATTGTATCCAGTATGGGATACACTTATGTGTGTCTCACACCCTCGGGTGACTGTTTTTCAGGACCGTTGGGTGGTGAGATGTCAGGACGGTCTGGTGAGATGATCACGATAGAGCTGTACCTCGGAGGATCTGACATTTTGGGATATGATCAGATACGGTATTGTATTAGTTCAGTTATTAGTTACGTTCTTAGTTAAGTTATCTGTACTTGAACTCTGAATGTATTATGTACTTGCCTAGCCGTGCATGTATAGAGGAGTTCCCTATGCATGTGGCGGTCTGTTACGCCCGGTTTCTGATAACTCTGATTTAAAAAAAAAAAAAAAATTTAGACCGGTTTTTAAACTCGGGGCGTGACAGATTAGATGGTATCAGAGCCAGGTTACACGGTACCTAGGAAAGTTGATTAGGATCTGGTTAGGAGTGAACCCTAGGATGACTTGTGACGTGAGAGCGCGGGGTATTTGTCTAGCGGTTAGGAGCTCAGGTGTATGTTACACTTATGAGTTATTTTCCTAACTGGTTGTTGCAACCAAGTGCGGTGTTAACACGCATTCTGGGCTCAGTGGTCATGGTATGGGCAGTGTTAACTGTGGTTGTAATACGAGCCATGGATTTGATATATCAGTGGAGCCTGAGGGCTCGGATCGTTGGCAGCGGTTAGAGAATCAGCTCGCCGCTTTTGCTGGGATAGTCCAGCAGATGGCTCGGCATCAGATAATGGTTATTGTTGCACTGGCCCCACCACTAGTCCAGGTATTTGGAGAAGTCAGTGATCCTCCAGTTGTCCCCGTGCCACATGATATAGCACTTTTGTCGCAGCCGTTGTTATCAAACTATGTTATGGCTACTGTTACTGGAGATTCTCAGATTGTAGCTATCGGGATGCCTATGAGATTAGCAATTATGTTGCTTTGGGACAGAATGGTGCTGACGGCACTCAGCAAATATTAGACCTTATTGAGTTGTGTTCCAACTCTGGTCAGTGTAAATAGTTGAGATTCATGATTACTTCGATAGAGGTGGGGGTAGCGGTGAGCGCATTGGCGCAGACATGATTATTGGACAGGCTAATTCTGTGATTTAAAGGCCTGATTAAAACCCTAAAAAAATTGGGATGGATTTGGATTCAGACCCCACCTTTAGCATGAATTTAGTGGAGTCTTAGTTACTCCGTTGAATATGCAACAAATTTAGATGTTGTGGCTACTGCTATTTGTAATATGACTAGAAAGTATAATGATGATAGCTTGAGGATTTGAATTATCCTAAATGAATCCGATTTGTAGATGATACGCACAGTGTGTAAACTGATTTGGGGTCATGATCGCCCCTGCTATATGTTAATTGCGACTTATGTCGATAGAGCCGTGTTAGCAAGTGGTGATTCATTTGAGATATTGATAGATAGTGGAATGTAGTTCTGGATTCTGTGAGTAGCCAGAGTTGCACTCATGACCACGAGGTGGTAGAGACAGTTGATATAAGTTTATTGTATCGACACTGAGATTTGTGTCATAAGGTATGAGTTATACCTTCTGTTGATTCCGGTGGGAGTCGTGTTCCCAACATGATGTTGGCAACAGATTTACAGTATTTCACTTTTCTTTTGATAAGTATGTTGGCTGCAGACAATGTACTGTCAAAAGAGCGGTTTGAAGTACCCATTCCTGTAAGGGAAAATATTATAATTGGGTCTATTTGTTTGCTTACTTGAGTTTTTAGTTCCAAGGTTGTCTCTGAACAACGATATTATGGCTTCAGTGACTGTACCCCAGACTGTATTAGACCTTAGGTAGGTCTCAGACAGATCACGTGCAAAAAATATATATATATATATATGTGGGTTAAGCCATAATGTGGACAATCGTCCTAACTTGTGATCACTAGCCACGTTGATCTCGCCAGATTTGGCAACCGAGTTGATAATAGAAATATCTGGATTAAGCTATAAGTTGGACGACGTGTCAAAACTGGATATGTTAAGTATTATTAAAGGTGACTCTGGGATGCCATGTATTATGTGACCCAGAAAGAGTATTGAAATCGGATTGCCATATTGGATGCGATCATACCAGCACTAAAGCACCAGATCTCGTCAGAGTTTCGCAGTTTAGCGTGCTGGTGCGGTGTAGCCTGGGTTGAACGTATGGCATATCTGCGTGAACCCTAGTCGATGGGGCTTAAAACATAAATCGTTAAGCCTTAAAAATTTGACATGTCCAAATCAAGACTATTAAGTCTTTGAGGATGTCGGAACCTAGTTTTTGAATATCAGTGACATTAAAGGACTAGTTTAGCCGGATATTTCGGCAGTATAAATGAGCAGGTGAAATTAACCAGCTTTGTTCTTTGGGGCAATATAGTGCCTGGTTGGCAAGCCAAAGTTTCAGTTCTAAATCTGGGTGGCGAAATGTATGAATGCCACAAGTGAGTATGAATAGGAAGCGGAAAATTTCTCGAACCGCTTGTATCCACAGATGGAAATTTTTATAGAACTGAAAGTATGGTGATCTTGGATAACATCTTTAATGTGTCTGTTAGTTCGTAAGAACGCTAAAGATGTTTTGGACAATATAGTCAAAGATCTGAAAGATCATAACTAGGGTACGACCACCCGTTATATCCCATAACCTATGTGGTATCTTTGTGAACCAGAATTTTAGCAGTTTGGGTGAAATAAAAATGGTGGACCAGAGTGTTATCGCAAAACAGCACAGTACCAGGTGCATTGACATTAAGGACCGTGTATGTCCGGTCAATGAGCGAATTATCTGGCTAACATTTAGCGTGAAGCCTCTTTTGCCACAACACAGTGGTATATTATGGCTCTAAGTGAGTCATCCAGACTTTGGGGAGGTTATGCTAAAGGCATGTGTACTTAAGTATGAGACGGCTGGTATCGATATTCTCCTTTGGAAAAGTTCGCCTATTGTGATGATCCGGACTCCCGCAGGAACTGTGCAACATTAAACAGTGACTGTAGGGAGCTTATCCGGTGAAGCAGAGCTTGTAGAATCGAAATTGGATATTTAATATAGACTCTGCGCGAAAATCGGAGCAAATGGAATTTTCCGGGAGCTTTCGGCAAAATTTCGGATGGGAATTTGGCAAAATGGACGTCGGATTTGGACTCAGCGCGCGAAAACGATCGAAATGGTATATTCGCTTTATTTTTTCGGCACTTGGTACTGTTCACCGGAACAGTAACCGCCGGCCGGAATTACTGTTCCGGCCGCCGGCGGCGAGCGGCGAGCGGCGGCGGGCGGCGGCGCACGGCGGCACAGCGGCAGAGCGCGGAGGCGCGCGGCCCTGGTGCGCGGTCCATGGGCCTGGCGTGCACCGGGAGCACCGAATACCCCCTTTCCACGTGGCGCTTCCCCATTGGTTCGGCGGCTTCTAGAAGCGCGTGGGAGGGTGACACGTGGCACACCCGGATTGGCCGACATCTTCCGGAAGACCCGGCGCGGGGACCGGGCCCGTGCTCCATGTGGACACGTGGCGTCTTCTGAGTGGCCCTTGCACAGGCTATTCCCTGTTTTGTGGACACGTGGCGCGTTTTGGTTGGCCCGTTTCGGTGTTTCCTATTCGGATCCGATCCTGTGTGGAGCCTCAGCCCATTATAAATAGGGCCCCCCACCCCCCTCTCTTTGCACCTCGGTTTTCGAGCCCTTAGAGAGAGAACCAGAGAAAGTGCCCTCTACGAAATTTCTTCCTCTCTCTCTCTTCTCTCTCTCCTCCAAATCTCAGAATTTTTGGAGTTACAGTTAGTGAGTTATCTGCGACGCGGCGCACTGCGACGGTTTTCTTTTTCGGCCCATTTCCCGTCGCAGTTCCGTCGAAAATTCCCTGTGGGCTAACCAGGAGGAATTTTTGGACGATTTTTGTGACAGCGCGTTCCTAAGAGGTAAGGCTTCGATTTCCGTGTTGATCACTTTGCTCCATTTCGTACTTTTGGCACGTTTCCCGAGGTCTCTTTGACCCCCCTTTTTGCTGTGGAAATTTCTGGACAGTGTCAACTTCTCCGATTTTTATCTTGCCGTAGGAGCATTAGATCGAGGCGTTCAAAGAGTCGATTTTGATCTACTCTTCGCGAGGAACGCAACCGTAATTTTTCTGGATTTTTCTAAGCACTATACAGAGGTGAAAAACTCCTCTCTTTTCATGCTATTTGAAAAACAGCAAAAGCTGTATTTTTATGAATAATATAGTTACACCCTGTGCAATGTGTGTTGCTGTAGGGCACCGTTCTCGGCAGACAGCAGTTCTAGGGGACTGTGGACAGCCAGGAGACTATCTGGGTGTGATTTGAGCTATTCGAGGTGGGCGGTTGTTGCTTACCTCATTTTTGACAAGCTCACTGGGATTACTGGAACTCCCCTAAAATTCAATTGATAAGAACAATTGGGACAAACTAATATGACAATTGATGAGAACAATTGGGATAAACTAATATGACAAATGATGAGAACCATTGGGACTACTAACAGGACTACTAACAGGACAACTAACAGGACAATTGATGAGAACCGCTGGGACGAACTCTCCTAAAATTTAATATAACCCCACCAATTATATGATGACTTATATTGGGACACTGTGATTGGGACAAAGGCTATAATCTCGCATGCAAATGACTTTTATTCAGTAAATCAATCTTTTTAAATATTTGACACTTTTCTACAGCTTTTAAATAATGGCATGCTTTCTTGCTCATCTAGTTAGCCACTATTTATTGCTACACTATCATCTTGGGAATTGTACATGTTTCATTGTTGTCCTGTGCATCCAGAGGCTTGTTGCTCAAGTGTGAGCAGGGGTTTGGGATAGTGTAGTCGAGATTGCATTAGATTATGGATTTGTGGGGTATTGCGGTGACCGCGGACAGTAGGCGGTCGACCAGATATTTATCCTTGCATCAGATTAGGGATGAGTCTGGTCTATTTTGCATCAGCTGAGGATCGGGTTATCCTAGTGGATGGTTTTCCCACTTGTTAAGTACTATGGCATCAGACCGGGGTTTTCTTTAGTGGATAGTTTTTCCCACTTTGATCATAGTCATGATCCAGTCCTGCTGTTTTATGGCACTTCTGATACTTATTACTGAGATATTTTACTCGTGTGGGTCGCTCCCCTCGAGTGCCACTCCGGAGTGTGTTACAGACAGACTTTGAGTCCTTGAGACTCCTATCCCCTATCGGTGTTATGCGTTGACCAGCATACCCAATTTGGCAAACACTATTCCCTATCGGTGTCATGCGTTGGCCAGCATACCCGATTTGGCAAACACTATCCCCTATCGGTGTTATGCATTGGCCAGCATACCCGATTTGGCAAGGCACAGCAGGCAGTACCAGTGACACAAGACTGAGTTATTTCAGGCAGGCATGTTTGGTATTGTTGCATACAGTCATTTCATGCTACATGACATTTAGAGGCATACTAGTGGTGGTTTCCCTTTATTCAGCAGTTCTGTTTACAGTTTTACCACTTATTCCTTTCTGGCCTCTAGTAGTCCTAGTGGGTGCGTCAGAGTTGAGGTTTTTGCCCACTAGGGGAGGCTACTAGTTTATCTGGTAGTTCTCACCCCCATTGTTCTTTTCTGTTTCTTTCTTCTCCTTTATTTTTGCAGAGTCGTCTGCGGGAGCTGCTAGGCCATCGGCAGCTGATCGAGGTAAGGGGATCGCTGAATAGATAGATCTCCTGGGAGACTGAGAGCTGTTAGATAGATGCTGCACCCTTTACTCAGACTGTGGTATTCTTCTTTTATTCTAGGTCTGGCTTTCGCCAGCTGGATGTACTATTTTGGTGAGCTGGGAGATTATTGTACTTATTACAGCTTTATTAGTAGTTCCAGTCTGAGATACTATGTGGTTCTTCCACTTCAGCTCTGTATTATGCTCTTTTATTGTTTATATTATATCAGAGCAGGTTACCAGCGCTTCGTGTACTCGGAAAATCCCATGTGCACGGCGGATCTGTTGGCGAGCCCGGGTTCCGGGGCGTGACAGATTAAGTTGGTATCAGAGCTTAGGGATAGGTCAGTTGGGACTTAGGAAACCCTAGGCTTTTGACATACCCTAGGATGATAGGGTGCGAGAGACGTGGCAATTTTGCGGAAGTCGTTGTGTTACTTATTTAACTCTTCCAATAAAGGAAGAGGGGTCGACATAGCCTACTTCTGGTAGACTGTTATGTTGGCTGCAGACAACATAAAGTCACAGAAATAGGAGAATGTCTTTGACTTTCGCTAGAATGGGTCGTGTGGGGTTTTGATACTAAGGGTGGTTTCTTGTGGTAGGATGCCTCCGCAACGCAGAATGTTGACGCGTTCGCAGCCTTCCTCCCCTGAGCCCGAGCCGGAAGAGTCCGAGCAGGGCCAGCAGAGTGAGGTGCAGGAGCTGCAGGCTCAGATGGCCCAGATGTCAGAGGCCGTGCGGCGTCAGGAGGAGGCCATGGGTCGGCTGACGCAAATGTTAGAACAGAGGGCGCAGCCTGTTGTTGCACCCCCGGAGAGTTCTCCCGTACCACCCTCCCCTGCTGTGGCTTCCCCAGTTGGACCGGTGACCTCGGCATCCCCTGTTGCTCAGGGGACAATCCGGCCATTGACTCCTGCGGAGGAGCAGGAGATTGCTGACAAACTTACTCAGTTCTGTAAGCGGGGACCGCCCAGGTTTTCAGGGCGGAATATTAAGCCTTGGGAGATTGGGACTTGGCTTTCGTCAATGGAGAAGTTATTCCGGGACTTCTTCATTGACCAGAAGTACAGGGTACATATGGCTGTACACTGTTTAGACGGGGATGCTGATGCATGGTGGCGTCGGGTGGAGCCACTGGAATTTCAAATCACTCGACAGCTACCCTGGTCTGAGTTCAAGAAGATGATTCTGGATACGTACTTTTCCACGAGTATGAAGAAAAAGCTGGAAGATGATTTGAAGAATCTTCAGCAAGGCGACCAGACGGCATTAGACTATTTTCAGGAGTTCACGCGGTTACTCAACTGCGTAACCTATGTCGCCAGGGATGGACCGCACCAGGTGGAGCTCTTTGAGTCGGGCCTGCGCCCTGAAATCTATACTCTGGTGCATGCTCAGAGACTACAGACCTTGGAGGAGGCAGCAGAGCATGCCCAGTGGGTTGAGAGGGGAGACCACGTCGTCGCCAGACGTGGGGGCCTGGTCGCTCAAGGCGCAGACAGGAAGCGACCAGCGCAGGACGACGGGGGACAGGCCAGTTCTTGGAGGCCGCCACGACCGCCACGGCCTCAGTTTTCCGGCCGTGGGCGTTCTGAGCGGCGAGGGCCTGGGGGATCCCAGAGGCCACCGCAGCATCAGCAGCAACAGCATTCGCATCAGCAGAGATCGCAGTCGCGGCAGCAAGGGCCTCCGCGACAGAGGCAGCAGGCGAGGCAGCCCCAGGCTACGGTTAGGTGCATTTTCTGCCAGGGACAGCATAACTCTGATGCTTGTGATCTGAGGTTTGGCCGCTGTTATCGGTGTGGACAGTCTGGCCACCTCCGAGCTGCCTGCCCATATGCACCATCGACGGCTCCTTCTTCAGCATCTGCTCCTTCTTCGTCTCAGCAACGGTCGACGGCTCAGCGGCCATATGCTCCAGCAAGCAGGCCATCTTCTTCCTATCCCACGGAGTATCGCCCTCCAGCCCAGAGTGGGCGAGTGTATGCTGCACAGGTAGAGGACTCTTCGGCAGCAGATCACGTGGTGGCAGGTATCACCTTACTTTCTGGCATTAGGACTCGTACATTATTTGATACTAGAGCATCGCATTCTTTTATTAGTAAATCATTTGCATCATTACATGGGATAGAGGTAGGACTTTTGCCACGTGCACGAGAGGTTCAGATTCCCGATCACACCTTGCACGTGGAGGAGTGTTGTTGGTCCTGCCCGATGCAAATCGAGTCCTGGATTATGCCAGCTGACCTGTTGGTCCTGAGAAAATTGATGGACTTCGATGTGGTCCTCGGGATGGACTGGCTGGCTCGGTATTTCGCGACTATTGACTGTGCCGCAAGGACGGTCACTTTTAGAGAACCAGGCCAGGAGATGATGGTATACCGGGGATGTCAGAGTGCTTTCTTTGCCTCTATGGTTTCGACTTCCCGAGCAAGGCAGATGATCCATCGAGGATGTGTAGCCTTTTTGGCTAGTGTTGTTGAGGGGCCTACGGCGGCACCGGAACTCGGGGATATCCCTATTGCCCGCGAGTTCCCGGATGTTTTCCCACCCGAGCTGACTCGCATGCCGCCTGATAGGGAGATTGAGTTTGTGATTGACGTAGTTCCGGGAACTGCGCCAATCTCAAAGGCTCCTTACCGGATGGCACCGGCTGAGTTGCGAGAGCTTAAGGCGCAACTTCAGGATTTAATGGATAAGGGCTTTATTAGGCCGAGTGTGTCGCCTTGGGGAGCGCCGGTGCTATTCGTGAAAAAGAAGGATGGGTCACTTCGATTATGTGTGGACTATAGAGAATTAAATAAAGTGACCATCAAGAACAAGTACCCTTTGCCGCGCATCGATGATCTTTTTGATCAGCTGCAAGGGTCTTGTGTCTTCTCTAAGATAGATTTGCAGTCTGGTTACCACCAGTTGAAGGTGAAGGCCGAGGATATTCCGAAAACGGCATTCAGATCACGGTACGGGCATTATGAATTTACAGTTATGCCTTTTGGGCTAACTAATGCCCCTGCCGCATTCATGGATTTAATGAACCGGATCTTCCGACTATACTTGGATCGATTCGTAGTAGTATTCATTGATGATATCTTGATTTACTCCCGAAGTGATATTGAGCATGAGGAGCACTTAAGGATCGTGCTGCAACTCCTGCAAGAGAAGAAGTTGTATGCCAAGCTGGCAAAGTGCGAGTTTTGGCTTCGGGAGGTAGTCTTCTTGGGCCATGTGATTTCCGCTGCAGGTGTGGCGGTGGACCCAGCGAAGATTGAGGCAGTCCGTGATTGGCCCCGACCGACGACGGTTTCTGAGGTACGTAGCTTTATGGGTTTAGCTGGGTATTACCGTCGGTTTGTGGAAGGCTTTGCGAAGCTCTCCACACCCCTCACTCGCTTGACGCGTAAGGGAGTGAAGTTTATCTGGAGTGAGGACTGTCTAAAGAGCTTTGAGGAGCTGAAAAATAGACTGATGACCGCTCCTATCCTTTCCCTTCCTGTTATGGGAAAAGGATATGTGATCTGTAGTGACGCATCACACAGCGGACTTGGTTGTGTGCTGATGTAGGAAGGGAGGGTAATTGCTTATGCATCAAGGCAACTCAAGGATTATGAGAAGAATTACCCTACCCATGACTTGGAGCTCGCTGCCGTGGTTTTTGCACTAAAGCTCTGGCGTCATTATCTATATGGGGAGCATTGTGAAATCTACACCGACCACAAGAGCCTAAAATACCTGTTCACGCAGAAGGAGTTGAATTTGAGGCAACGTAGGTGGTTAGAGCTATTAAAGGATTATGATGTAGATATTCTCTACCACCCAGGCAAGGCTAATGTGGTCGTTGATGCCTTGAGTAGGAGGGCGGTGCAAAGTTTGTCTATGTTGATCACAGACCAGGCACCGCTATTAGAGGAAATGAGACGACTCGAGATAGAGGTTGTGTCCCCTGGGGTCACTGCTAGACTGACATCTTTAGTCTTGTAGCCCACTCTGCTGGACAGGATCAAAGAGAAACAGAGTGAGGACCCCCACTTGGCCAGGATTAGAGATCATATTCCGAGTGATCAGTCAGGGGACTTTACGGTAGATGCCTCGGGAGTACTGTGGTACAAGAACCGAGCATGTGTGCCAATAGATGTGGAGATTAGAGAACAGATATTGCGAGAGGCCCATTATACACCTTATACCCTACATCCTGGTGGGACTAAGATGTATAAGGACCTCAAGGCACACTTCTGGTGGAAAGGCATGAAAAGGGATATTGGGAGATTTGTGGCCCAGTGTTTAACTTGTCAGCAAGTGAAAGCTGAGCATCGAGTGCCAGCTGGCAAGTTACAAAGTCTCCCAATTCCCGAGTGGAAATGGGACCACATTACAATGGACTTTGTGGTCGGACTACCGAGGGCCCAGGGAGGAGCAGACGCTATCTGGGTAGTTGTTGATAGACTTACCAAGTCGGCGCACTTTCTGCCCATGCAGACTACGTGGCCACTTGAGCGACTAGCCCAGCTATATCTAGATGAGATAGTTAGATTACATGGAGTCCCCGCCTCCATTGTATCAGATAGAGACCCGAGGTTTGTTTCACGTTTCTGGATGAGTTTGCAGACAACCTTGGGAACTCAGCTTAGGTTCAGTACTGCTTTTCATCCGCAGACGGATGGACAGTCAGAACGGACGATACAAATCCTGGAGGACATGCTGAGGGCTTGTGTCTTGGATTTCGGCGGAGGGTGGATTCGGCATTTATCTTTGGCTGAATTCGCGTACAACAATAGCTTTCAAGCGAGCATTCAGATGGCTCCGTTTGAAGCATTGTATGGACGCAAGTGTCGATCACCACTTTATTGGAATGACGTAGGCGAGAGGCGGACCTTGGGACCAGATGTGTTGTTAGAGGCAGAGGAGAAGGTCCGAGTGATTCGGAAGCATCTTCAAACCGCCCAAAGCCGACAAAGGAGTTATGCCGATGTTCGGCGACGAGACTTAGAATTTCAGGTTGGAGATCATGTATTCCTGAAAGTCTCGCCATCCAAATGAATCAGGAGGTTCGGCATTCGTGGGAAGCTTAGCCCCCGATACATTGGACCCTTTGAGGTATTGGGGCGTATCGGGCCAGTTGCCTACCGACTCGCACTTCCTCCAAGGCTTGCTGGTGTCCATGATGTATTTCATGTTTCTACTTTAAGAAAGTATATCTTCGACCCATCACACGTCATCGACTTCACACCACTTGAGATCAGCGAGGATTTGAGGTATGAAGAGCGCCCACTGCGAGTTCTGGATCGAGAGGTGAAAGAATTACGCAGTCGGGCCATTCCCTATGTGAAGATCCAATGGAGCAATCATGACGAGCGCGAGGCTACATGGGAGCTCGAGTCGGAGATGAGGGATGCTCACCCCTACTTATTCGAGACATCGGACTGAGGATTATTGTTTAGTCTCGTTTCGAGGACGAAACTCTTTTTAGTGGGGGAGGATGTGATGATCCGGACTCCCGCAGGAACTGTGCAACATTAAACAGTGACTGTAGGGAGCTTATCCGGTGAAGCAGAGCTTGTAGAATCGAAATTGGATATTTAATATAGACTCTGCGCGAAAATCGGAGCAAATAGAATTTTTCGGGAGCTTTCGGCAAAATTTCGGATGGGAATTTGGCAAAATGGACGTCGGATTTGGACTCAGCGCGCGAAAACGATCGAAATGGTATATTCGCTTTATTTTTTCGGCACTTGTACTGTTCACCGGAACAGTAACCGCCGGCCGGAATTACTGTTCCGGCCGCCGGCGGCGAGCGGCGAGCGGCGGCGGGCGGCGGCGCACGGCGGCGGGCAGCGGCGCAGCGGCGGCACAGCGGCAGAGCGCGGAGGCGCGCGGCCCTGGTGCGCGGTCCATGGGCCTGGCGTGCACCGGGAGCACCGAATACCCCCTTTCCACGTGGCGCTTCCCCATTGGTTCGCCGGCTTCTAGAAGCGCGTGGGAGGGTGACACGTGGCACACCCGGATTGGCCGACATCTTCCGGAAGACCCGGCGCGGGGACCGGGCCCGTGCTCCACGTGGACACGTGGCGTCTTCTGAGTGGCCCTTGCACAGGCTGTTCCCTGTTTTGTGGACACGTGGCGCGTTTTGGTTGGCCCGTTTCGGTGTTTCCTGTTCGGATCCGATCCTGTGTGGAGCCTCAGCCCATTATAAATAGGGCCCCCCACCCCCCTCTCTTTGCACCTCAGTTTTCGAGCCCTTAGAGAGAGAACCAGAGAAAGTGCCCTTTACGAAATTTCTTCCTCTCTCTCTCTTCTCTCTCTCCTCCAAATCTCAGAATTTTTGGAGTTACAGTTAGTGAGTTATCTGCGACGCGGCGCACTGCGACGGTTTTCTTTTTCGGCCCATTTCCCGTCGCAGTTCCGTCGAAAATTCCCTGTGGGCTAACCAGGAGGAATTTTTGGACGATTTTTGCGACAGCGCGTTCCTAAGAGGTAAGGCTTCGATTTCCGTGTTGATCACTTTGCTCCATTTCGTACTTTTGGCACGTTTCCCGAGGTCTCTTTGACCCCCCTTTTTGCTGTGGAAATTTCTGGACAGTGTCAACTTCTCCGATTTTTATCTTGGTGTAGGAGCATCAGATCGAGGCGTTCAAGGAGTCGATTTTGATCTACTCTTCGCGAGGAACGCAACCGTAATTTTTCTGGATTTTTCTAAGCACTATACAGAGGTGAAAAACTCCTCTCTTTTCGTGCTATTTGAAAAACAGCAAAAGCTGTATTTTTATGAATAATATAGTTACACCCTGTGCAATGTGTGTTGCTGTAGGGCACCGTTCTCGGCAGACAGCAGTTCTAGGGGACTGTGGACAGCCAGGAGACTATTTGGGTGTGATTTGAGCTGTTCGAGGTGGGCGGTTGTTGCTTACCTCATTTTTGACAAGCTCACTGGGATTACTGGAACTCCCCTAAAATTCAATTGATAAGAACAATTGGGACAAACTAATATGACAATTGATGAGAACAATTGGGATAAACTAATATGACAAATGATGAGAACCATTAGGACTACTAACAGGACTACTAACAGGACTACTAACAGGACAACTAACAGGACAATTGATGAGAACCGCTGGGACGAACTCTCCTAAAATTTAATATAACCCCACCAATTATATGATGACTTATATTGGGACACTGTGATTGGGACAAAGGCTATAATCTCGCATGCAAATGACTTTTATTCAGTAAATCAATCTTTTTAAATATTTGACACTTTTCTACAGCTTTTAAATAATGGCATGCTTTCTTGCTCATCTAGTTAGCCACTATTTATTGCTACACTATCATCTTGGGAATTGTACATGTTTCATTGTTGTCCTGTGCATCCAGAGGCTTGTTGCTCAAGTGTGAGCAGGGGTTTGGGATAGTGTAGTCGGGATTGCATTAGATTATGGATTTGTGGGGTATTGCGGTGACCGCGGACAGTAGGCGGTCGACCAGATATTTATCCTTGCATCAGATTAGGGATGAGTCTGGTCTATTTTGCATCAGCTGAGGATCGGGTTATCCTAGTGGATGGTTTTCCCACTTGTTAAGTACTATGGCATCAGACCGGGGTTTTCTTTAGTGGATAGTTTTTCCCACTTTGATCATAGTCATGATCCAGTCCTGCTGTTTTATGGCACTTCTGATACTTATTACTGAGATATTTTACTCGTGTGGGTCGCTCCCCTCGAGTGCCACTCCGGAGTGTGTTACAGACAGACTTTGAGTCCTTGAGACTCCTATCCCCTATCGGTGTTATGCGTTGACCAGCATACCCAATTTGGCAAACACTATTCCCTATCGGTGTCATGCGTTGGCCAGCATACCCGATTTGGCAAACACTATCCCCTATCGGTGTTATGCATTGGCCAGCATACCCGATTTGGCAAGGCACAGCAGGCAGTACCAGTGACACAAGACTGAGTTATTTCAGGCAGGCATGTTTGGTATTGTTGCATACAGTCATTTCATGCTACATGACATTTAGAGGCATACTAGTGGTGGTTTCCCTTTATTCAGCAGTTCTGTTTACAGCTTTACCACTTATTCCTTTCTGGCCTCTAGTAGTCCTAGTGGGTGCGTCAGAGTTGAGGTTTTTGCCCACTAGGGGAGGCTACTAGTTTATCTGGTAGTTCTCACCCCCATTGTTCTTTTCTGTTTCTTTCTTCTCCTTTATTTTTGCAGAGTCGTCTGCGGGAGCTGCTAGGCCATCGGCAGCTGATCGAGGTAAGGGGATCGCTGAATAGATAGATCTCCTGGGAGACTGAGAGCTGTTAGATAGATGCTGCACCCTTTACTCAGACTGTGGTATTCTTCTTTTATTCTAGGTCTGGCTTTCGCCAGCTGGATGTACTATTTTGGTGAGCTGGGAGATTATTGTACATATTACAGCTTTATTAGTAGTTCCAGTCTGAGATACTATGTGGTTCTTCCACTTCAGCTCTGTATTATGCTCTTTTATTGTTTATATTATATCAGAGCAGGTTACCAGCGCTTCGTGTACTCGGGAAATCCCATGTGCACGGCGGATCTGTTGGCGAGCCCGGGTGCCGGGGCGTGACACCTATAACAACAGTTATTAGGCAAATATTGGTATGGCTCCTTATGAGGCACTGTACGGGCGCCAATGTCGATTCCCCATCTGCTGGAATGACGTCGGTAAGCGCCGTGTTATCGGGCCAGAGTTACTCGAGGATGCTGAGGCCAGAGTGCGCGTGGCAAACAGCAGTTGCTGATCGCGCAGAGCAGGCAGAAAAGCTATGTGGACCAGCGACGACGAGACTTGGAGTTCCAAGTTGGTGACCATGCCTTGCTGAAGGTGTCGCCAACTCGTGGAATCAAGCGATTTGGGATTCGCAACAAGCTTAGTCCCCGGGTTGTCGGTCCCTTTGAGATACTGAAGCGTGTTGGTCCTACAGCTTACCGATTGGCTCTTCCTCCTAGCCTCGCCCATATGTTTAACATCTTCCGCGATTCTATGCTCCGGAAGTGCATCAGGGATCCTTCGCATGTCATTAGCCCCGTGCTGTCCAGCTTCGTGAGGATCTGAGCTATGATAATGCGCCTTGATGATCCCTGCATGAGTTGAAAAGAAGCTGAGAAGCATGTCAATCCCTTATGTAAGGTGCAATGGGAGAATTACGAGGAACGCAAGCCACTTGTAAGCGTGAGTTGAACTTGATGAAGCGTTTTCCTCAAAGATTGACTCCTAGTTGTACTAAGTTTCGGGGACGAAACTTCTTTTTAGGAGGGAGTAATGTAGTAATTCGAAATATTTTATTTTTAATAAATAAATTAAAGGTGATTTTCAGCCTGAGTTCGGATGCAAAAGACTTATATTGACCTACTTGGTCAATCGCCTGTGTGCTAGTTGCATGAATTGCGAGATAAAAAGGCTAACTTCTAATCCAGACATGATCTTGGAAATCCGAGTTGACCGTTGCGATCGTCTCGTCGAACTGAGCGAGATTCATATTCAGCACTTTTCGATCTGACGGTCGGATCTTCCAGAAATCAAAGAAGAAGCGAGCGGAAGTTGCGACTAATGGAATAGTAATCTGCGCACAGTGCTCTTAAGTTAGATACTGTAGATGAACAGTAACCCTGGATTTCGGGACTTCATCGATTGCAACGCGGATTATTTCACTATTCGGAGTCCGAAAATAGTGATCCAGGTAGTCGTTTCAATCGGCCTTGTCGATCCGGACACAATGACGCTGACGGAATTTCCGTCTGACGATTCTAGAATCTCGAGAAGCGTGAAAACTGTGATTTTGGACAGTTTTTATGGACCCAAAAATTATCCGGACACCGTGTCGAAAAATAAAAATCACCGTCTTGAATTTTTCGATGTTCCGGACGCGTTGGCGAAATCAGTTTGTCGTTCTGACGAGCGAAACACCTCGAAAAGCTAAAAATACGAGGAAGGAAGGGTATTTTTCAAATTTATATGTTGGGGAGGGATTTATGTGCAAAAAGGACATAATAGAGTTGAGGACTTAGCTCTAAACACCGGATATAGAAGGGGGAGTATCGAAATTGCTCATTACGCATGAAAATCCAGGCTGTAACCGCGTGCGACTCCTCGTTGCTCCACCCCCACGCGTGAGACTTCTTTAATGCACTCTGGAAGTTTCCTCGTTGCTTCTTCATCTCCCCCGCAGCCACCAGACGCCACCACCTTCCCCAGAGCAACCGCAAGTGAGGAAGAAAGAGAACCCCAAAAGCTTGAAGCTTCTCGGGTTGAAGTTGGGATCGTGGCTGGGAGTCACTTGGGGGGCTCAAGACTAAATCGCAGTGGTCCTCGGGGTGGCCGCGACCGAGCCTGGACATCTCCGACTGTCGCCGTCGCCGCACGCCACCACGAGCTTCCTTCTTCTCCACTGATTGTCCGGCGAGCCGAGGCCGTCACCGTGCCTCCGGTTGCCGGCGGGAGGACACCTTTGCCGGAAGTTGGATTATTGGCCGAGCTACACCACGGGGTTTTCCGACCGTTAAAAACGTGATCAAGACCGTTGATCTTATTCCTCTTGGTGACTGAAAGCCTTCCCCAAAGTCCCGTGTTGATCGGACGAGGATCCTAGCCGCACGAGCCAACCCTCACTTACGGGTTTTGAACACTTCGCCGGAGTGCCTTTTTTCCGGCGCCGCCGCTTGCTCCCGACCCAAGCCAACCCTGTAGGAAGCTTACTGGAGTTGAGGGGATCCTCTTGATCCATCTTACACCGGGCCCGAAGCCGCCGACCGGATTCCGCCATTAGAGCCTCCATTTTCCGGCGAACTCGGATTCCGGCCAACCCGGAGCTTCGCGAGGTGGGGGAACAGCTCAGGTAGGTTCCTTAGGTTTAAATAAGGCCACCTATGTATTTGCATGGAGATGTTAACGTGCGGTTTGTCATTTTGGAAGTTGCACCCTTTTTCTTTGGCCGAGGTTGTCGCCGCCGCCGCCTCTGGCCGTCGGCGGAGGGTCAGACTTGGACCAAACCTCTTCTGGGAATGTCTCCTAACTTGTGCTCATCTTTGCTGGAACTTGGCAGCAGGTTCTTTCCAAGTTGGTGCAACCCGAGAATTGAGCAAGTAAAGGTGTGGCTCCGGCCAACTCTCGGGCCATCCTCCGGCCAACTTCAGGTGAGCACAACATTCTCCTGTGATTAGTAAACATGATGCTCATGTAATATCCCAAGTTGATCTAGTGAATAATTGTAGTGGCCATTGTGGATTAGAGAGCTATTAAGGGTGTTGCTCCGGTGATCTTTTCCGGCCACTTTCCGGCATACCCGAGGTGAGCATCACTGTCCTCTGCCCATACTGAGTATCATGCTTCAATTATTTTATAATTTGATTAAGTATAAGAAGTGATGTAGCATGTGTTGTAATTGGACCCTAAGTGTTTATGGGCCAATTTTGTAGATGGGCTTTGTATTGACCCAAGCCCGTGAGCACGAGCTTCGTCTCGCTAAACCAGACGCGCTGAAAATTACGGCGCTGGTTTTGGTTGCCCGGATTTAGAGAACGGATCGAAACAGGGTTCAAATTGATGTAGTTATGCAATTGTAAGAGTTATTATGGACTAAGTTGCAAATGTAACACCCTGGCTGTCTTTAGACAGTATTTACACGCCTTCTAGTCATTTTGTTAAGTTCCGTAGGCTCTCGTTGAGCGGGAATCGGATATTGTTTCGTAAATTAGCGAAATCGCCGGTTTTACGATTTACGGCGTGAGTTTCGCATTCGGTTTAGATTTCTGGTCGTCTGTTGTCATCTTTGGTTATTCCCGACACTGTCCTGACTGGTCCAGTGTTTTTGGTATTTCGTCGGGAAACTCCGAAGTCGAATTAGGCTTCCTGTGAGTTGTGCGAATATTGTTGGCAACATTTGGACACCGGAAATTACGATTTTGCCCCTGTCTGCCCGAACATCGAGGTGATGATGCTAGGGTCAGTAGGTGTGGTTTGGCAGTGTTTGGATGTACATAAACTGTCGGCGGGTCAGTTTCTAAGTTTTGGTAATTTTCCGAAAACTCTGGTTAAAGCCTAGTTTTGGCTAAGTCCCCAGTGTTAGCGACAGGACGTTATAGTATTGTCAGGATGGGCATGAGCGAGTCTGTTACTGATTCTAGTTATATGTTCAGGGCCTAGCAGTTCAGCACCCGCGTTCCGGTAGACCTGCGAGAGTTCGGGATCGGCCTACATTGAGGTGGGTTATCTTCGGTCCGGGCTTTACCTTTTCGGCCCTCTGGTTGCTTTAGTCCAGTCGGACACTTGTTTTTGATTTCAGCCCTGATTATGCCTACATGTGCTTGTTCCTATATAATAGGAGTTCTAGTCTCAGTTCCTGGCATGATTTCATCAGCATCGATATCCCGATGGGGATTTTCCTCAGCTTCTCGCCGTCTGTCCGGTCTACCGACCGTGGACTGAGATTTAGCATTATGATTGCTATGGAGTCTATACCTGCTCTTATTACTTGCTTACATATCATGCTTATATTCCAGCAGTTGCTTGATTACCCTACTGAGACATATCATGCTTATATTCCAGCAGTTGCTTGGTTATCGTATTTAGACATATCATGTTTTATTCAGCAGTTGATATGCATTTCCTGGACACATGCCATGCTTGATTGGTCACTAGCATAGTTCTATACCTGTCTCTATTCTTCACTGCATATTTAGAATAGGAGATACTACTTCAGCATGTGGCATGTTATACTTGTATCCCGGTGGGGACTTTCTTCGGCTTCTTGCCGTCTATGTGGTCAGTGGACCATGGTTTGAGCATCAGCATTGTGATCGCCGTCGAGCCAGCTTTCAGTCGCGCACACCGACGGTTTGGCCACCGTCACGGTGTTCTTTACCGGTAGAGAGGTCTGATTGACCCGTGAGCCCGTTGGGGTTATGATAGCTTACTGGGTGTCAAACAGTGGTTTAGCCTGAGGACCCAATGACCAACAGTGGCAGTTGCCTGAGGTCTTATGCTCCATGGCAGTTTAGCCTGAGGCCCTTGTGGCCAACAGTGGCATTGGATTGGGTATATTCGTGATATTACCTTTGATGCACTTTCTTGTTTCCTGTTTGCTTGATTACATGCATTCCCATTCCTGTTATAGATTTATCATGCATAGTATGATTGGGTTATATATGCATACTCTGTTCTATTGATCCATATTTGATCTTACTTGGCTTAGACTGTATATCTGCACTGTTGATTAATCCCTGGTAATGGTACTCTGCTTAGTTATATACTTGCATTTTACCTTTCAGTACACATTGCATATCAGTGGATTCATTGTTTAATTATTTAGCTTCTACTCAGTATACTCTGCTTATCTGTAGACCTGCTATTGCTTATTCAGCCTTTTTCCACTGACCTGTTACTATCTGCAGATTATTGTATCCAGTAGGTACGATTAGCTATTTCTCGGCTCGTCGTGCCCACTGGGATACACTTATGTGTGTCTCACACCCTCGGGTGACTGTTTTTCAGGACCGTTGGGTGGTGAGATGTCAGGACGGTCTGGTGAGGTGATCACGATAGAGCTGTACCTCGGAGGATCTGACATTTTGGGATATGATCAGATACGGTATTGTATTAGTTCAGTTATTAGTTACGTTCTTAGTTAAGTTATCTGTACTTGAACTCTGAATGTATTATGTACTTGCCTAGCCGTGCATGTATAGAGGAGTTCCCTATGCATGTGGCGGTCTGTTACGCCCGGTTTCTGATAACTCTGATTTAAAAAAAAAAAAAAAATTTAGACCGGTTTTTAAACTCGGGGCGTGACATCAACAGTACCTAAGTAGTGTTCAAAGCATCCTGGGTACAAAAATACCACCCAAAGTTACATTAATTACATAAAATTCCAAGTTCCACAATCTGCTGTGAACAGTCCCCTTAAAGCGAAATTTTCACCTGTAAAACAATCTCCGAAAATTCTAATAAAAATATGACGGCGATTCTCTCGAAGAGTAGATGTCGATAGAGCCTTGAATCGTCGAATTCCGATGTCCGGGTAAGGAGATAAAAATCCGCGAATGCCTTGCTGTCCAAAAACTCCAACAGAAAAAGGGGGTTCAGAAACTCCTCGGGATCCGTGTCAAAAACCCCAAACAAGATGAAGCAATCAATACGGAAATCGACGGCGTACCTCTCGTGATTCCAACGCCGTGAAAATCGTCCAAAAATACAGTCTGGGTAGCTCTGTAGACCTCTCAGACTGAAGTGCGAAGGAAACGGGCCTCCAACTGAAAATCGTCGCACTGCGCTCCGATGCCGAAGTCGTCGACGTCGCGGCTTCCAAAAATTCCGGGCCTCTGCCAGAAGATGCGCAACACAAAGATCTACAACTTTGCTAAAGGGACAAAGGGCAGGGGAGCTCGGGAAAGGGGGCAAAAAGCCCCAGCAAGCCGGCTATTTATAGGCTCAGCCCGAAATCTGCATTTTTGGACTTTTTGCCCAAAAATTCGGGCGCCCGGTACTTCCGGGCTGCTACAGTAACGGGCCCGGCCCGTTACTGTTCACACCCGGAGACCTCCCAGGCCTCCACGTAGCCCCCCGAACAGGCGACAGCCAATAGGGCCAACCGCGTTACGCCACGTGGCCGAAGCAGAGGCTGACGCGTGGCACCCACGAGCGGGAAGCGCGGGTCAGCGCGCCCACGTCGCGCCCCACGCGCGCCTGTCGGGCACGCTTCCCGAGGTACCCACTCCCCACATCGTGGACCGCGCGCACAACACCACCCAACCCCGTGATGCCACGTGTCCACCCCTGGTCCACCGTGCACCCGCGCCACTGCGTGGACCGCGCGCACCAAGACCGGCCAATGCCAGCACGCCACGTGGCATGACCACGGTCCACCGTGCACCCCGCCAAGGTCCATGGACCGCGCCTGCTGCGCCGGCCAACCGGAGCGCGCCACGTGGCCCGCTCCCGGTGCACGTCTCCCGCGGTGGACCGCGCGCCTGTGCCGCCGCGCTCCGCCGCCGCCGGCGCCGCTCCGGCCGCCGGAACAGTAACCCTTGCCTCGAAAAACGTGTTTTCGCATCCGGGCTCCGAAAAATTCAAGTAAATAGTCCATCTTGACCGTTTTCGCGCGCTGAATCCAAATCCGAAGTCCGATTGGCCAAATTCCACTTCTAAAATTTCCCAAAAATTCCCGGAAAGTAAACTTGATCCTTTTTCGTGCCGGGTCACTTTCTTGGTTCCAATAAGCGCGCACAAATCTCAATCATCCAATATGGACTTCCCGATAAGCAATTCTTGCTCCAATTACTCCAGAAATCCAATAACTTGGGCCCGACACGTGCACAAACACCTCCCGAAGACACTAATCCAACAATAACCCTTAAGCGGGGATTCGGGTCCTCACAAAAGTGATACAACGCTTGTCAAACCTCGCATTCATACATGAATATTCTTAGGATCATTTAACATTACTTAATCATAGACATTCAATCATGTATCACCAATGAATAGTCTAAGGCCCCACAACTTTAATTGATCTCACATAGGATCTACCAACAACATCCAATCTCATTTGGAGGAATTAGGAGTCATGAACAATGCTTAGTCTCATAAGGAGTAGGCCTCAACTCACAATGATAACCATCTTTTCATGAATGAACTAGGAATCAAAAGCATAGGTCATTCTCACATCGACTAGATCAATAACCAACATCAACACCCATTTTCACATAAACTAGATCAAAGATCAATCAACTCATTATTCTCACATAGATAGGTTATGAATCAACATCTATGCCCAACATCACACATTGTAGGTTAAGGATCATCAAAACCAGCTACTCTCATATAAGCCATTCTCAAATAAATCAACCAAGTCCTTCTCACATAACCCCATCAAGTCCTCACATAAATCAATCAATCATTCACATATAACTATCACCATCATTCTCACATAATTATGTTAACCATTCATCATAAGGTGTAGGTAGAAGATTAGTATCCTAATTACCCTCACATAGAGTAGGTTTAAGGATGATCGCTTAATATCAACTTCATATG
This sequence comes from Tillandsia leiboldiana, assembly GCA_029204045.2. Lineage (NCBI taxonomy): Eukaryota > Viridiplantae > Streptophyta > Magnoliopsida > Poales > Bromeliaceae > Tillandsia > Tillandsia leiboldiana. The sequence goes on from CM055071.1 coordinate 26,493,714, forward strand.
AGATAATATAATTTCAACCAACTAATCATTTACTCATGCATAAGCTAAGGATCAAATAACTTAATCTAAACATGGATATCCAAGCATATTATACCAAGGAGAAGAGAACAACAATCAACTATGCCATGAGGGAAACCAATAGCCCGAGTGGGTAAATCGTCGTTTTCGGCAAAGCACAACCACCCACCTGAAACTTGACGATCCGATGCCCGATCTGGCTGAATTTTGGCGTGAGTAATCCTTATCCTCCCAGGAGTCCGATGCCGCAAAAATTATCCAAATCCGCCTCACGGATTGGGCGCAATCACTAAAACAATGCACGCTACGCAATCAAATTCCAGAATTTCAGCAATTGTAACCAAGTTAAAGAAGATGTAAGTGCAGTCCCAAATATCTCAAAATGAAGTCTCTAACAGTAAAACAAAGATGTCCTCATTCATACAAACATCTCCAAGCCCTCAAAATCCACCATTAATTTCCCTTAACATTCAAATGTAGCAAGAATCACAATGCTGTCCAAAAATTGCTAACATAAACTTGCTAGCATTTCCAAGCTTAATTAGGGGCTTTTCCAAAGGGATTCATCCACAGCTCATAAAAGAGAATTTGCTCACCTTGAAGTTAAGAAGAAGCACCCACTTGAATTTCTGAAAAAAACCTTATATCCACAAAGTTATCTGCATTCCAAGGTGCATTGCTCAAATCAAAACTAAAACAGGGACTGCAGTAAACCATATAATAGCACTTGGAAAGATCATTAAAGTTACCTAATCAAACGTGCTCCAAATCCTGCAAGAGGGCTACCATTGGATTTCTTGTCGAGAGTAGATACAAATTGAGCTAAAGAACTCCAATTTTCGTGCTCGGATGAAGGAGAAAACCCATAAGCACTTTGAACTATCCACCAAGTTCCATCTGTACACGAATGCAGCAAAGTGCTCCAAAGATCATGCATAAACCCTAATATAAACTCAGATCTGGGGAAAATGATACATACCAATTTTGTAGATCTTCGAGTCCTGGAAATTTTCCCACAAAAATCATCCAAATATTCCCATCGTACTGCCCAAAAAGGCCAAAACACTGAGAACTGTTCAGGATTCCAGACTGAAATGAAGGGTCCCAAAGATGGCCTTAAAACTCTATAAAATAATGAGATCTGAGGGAAGAGTTGAATACAAAAATTGTACCCTTATCTCTTGTGAGAACGTAGAACCAAAAATGAGCTCCAAATTCCAAGGAATGAGTCCTAGGAAATTTTCGCACAGAAACGCGACGGGAAGGTCCACCAACAGCAACAATGGTGATGCTTGCCTCATGGAGAAGATGATGGTGATGAAGCCTCTAAAACCCATCTCTTTGCTGAAGAAGATGAAGGAGGGTTGCATGAGATTCCTCTGTAGAAGTCCCTAAAGTTGGAAGCATCAAAAAAAGGGAGAAGGAGGAGGAGGAAGCTCATAAATAGAGGAGAAAGAAGAAGAACAAAAGAGAACCAAGGGGGGGGGGGGTTTACTGTGCGGTGCACAGTGCTGGGCCAGGCCCGGCTCCCGGCCCAGCCCCGCGCCCAGCGGGGGCACGTGGCGCCCATCCGGGCGCCCCGCCCCCGGGCGGATGGCCCGGATGGGGCCACGTTGCCCGTGGCCCGCCACTGGCGCGGCGACACGTGTCCCGCACAGGGACGCGCGTCGCGCCAGCGGGCGCGCGTGGACGTGCCGCGTGACCCGGGCGGGCCTCTCCAGCGCCGACAGCTGGCACTCCCCCCCGAGACGCTGCGCCTGGTGCACGCCCAAACCATGGACCGGCCGCCTCAAATAAGTCCAAAACTGCTCCAAAAATGCCCCTTTTTGCTGTTTTCGCGCGCTGAGTCCAATTCCGGAGTCCAAAATTCCAAATAAAGCAACCAAATAGTCGTTTTGATCGTTTTTCCGCGCTGAATCCAAATACGGTGTCTGTTTTGCGCGAAACCATCTTTATTTTTCGACGAAATTCCCAATTAAGCAATCTTGATCCATTTCTCGCACTGAGTCCGTTTCTTGGGTCCGATTTGCGCGCAACCAACGCTATCCACAGAAATTGGCCTCCGCCAGCTGTCGATCACACCATAATGACCACGAAGATCCGGGTCTTCACATTGTGAGTGCCATTCTATCTTGTGCTCAAATTGGGTTTTTGAAGTTGGGTAAGTCGATCCAGTGTTTCATCCAACGAAGGCTTGAATTTGAAAGAATGTCGGTACTACAGTTATTGACATGTATTCAAAATGTGGTTCCTTAATAAGTGCCCGTGCCCTTTTTGATCGGATTAGTTCAAGAGACTTGATCTCCTGGAACACTATAATTGCTAGCTCTCACGAGCTAATCAAATCAATGGTGATTGAGCCAGGGATCGCAGTGTGGGTCACTCTTCTTTCTGAGTGTCTCAATCATAAAAGATTGGAGCTTGGACAATATATAGCAGAAAAGGTTCTAAACCTGAATCCTGATGATCTAGGGGTGTACTCATTGGTCTCCATTAATGTTTATGCTGCAGCAAGGAATTGGGAAGAAGTAATAGAGGTAAGAAAAGTAATTTATGTGGAAAAATTGAATAGTTGCCAAGTTGTTAGAGGTAAAATTTTATTCTGCTCAATTAATTTTTTTTCATGGTTCCGTTTAGTATATGCTAATAAAACTTTCTTGATGTTCTATTGCATATAAAGTAGACTGCTTCAACAACTACCCCGAAACAAAAAACAGAACTGGTCCTCTTTGTGCATCTCCTACTAAACAACAAACTAAACAATTTTTAATAACCTGCTAAACTTCATATTCTTTTGAGTGCATCACTTCCTAAACAAAGAACTGTTATCTCCAAATATGTTGAAATTTGATCCTTATATTTACAAAATTACTTTAGATGAAATCACTGAAATTATTTTGAACTTAGTTTGCAGGGTGCTTCTCTACGTGCTGCTGGTAACAGAATACAAGGACGAGGAGAACAAAAAGAAGATGATGATGAAGTTGAAGAATTGATCAAAAACCAGCTGCTGCAAGTACTGGTGCTTCCAACTACTGATGCTGCTTCTTCTCCCGACTACTATTGATTCTGCTGAACTGTTCCTGGTTGAGGAATACAAAAGAAATATGTTGCCCAACCTACATTTGATCCTAAAAAATTTTATTTAATCCTAAAATATATTGCCCAACCTCCATTTAGTGCAGTTTTCGAATGTGAATGTTACCGCACTTTGCTAATCATTTGTAAATGTTGTTATGGTTCCCCAAATGCAAAGTGGATTCTATTGTCAATTTGTAAGTTTATTTCCTTTTGTAAGTTTGTAAGTTTTCAAGTTATACTGTAGCTCCAAACTTACTACCTGCAACTCGCCAAAGTGCCGCAAGTCGCAGCCTTTGATGTAGATAGCTGGGGTTGTCGTAGCAGTTTGTGTTGATATGTGTTTATTCTCTTTGTTGTTTCTGTATATAAAACTTAATCTTCTTTTCTTTCTGGGCTGTTTTTTCCTGTTCTTCTCTTCTCTGCAAGCTGCGTTCCTCTCATGGAATGTGTCTATTCTCTTTGTTGTTTGTGTATCTAAAATTTACTCTTCTTTTCTTTCTAAGCTGCATTTGTCTCTTCTTCTCTTCTCAGCTTTTGTTTTTTGCTTAACATCTCCTTGGCTATATTTGATGTTTTGGTACTGGGCAATGATGGAACATAAATACTCTGCTGCTAGGTTTCTTTGCGAAGGAGTGTATCTGTTGAGTTTGATAAACATTTATTCTTTTTCCTGTATCTTTTGAGTTCCGTAAACATTTATTATTTTTCCTGAGGCGTGATCGCTCAACGGTTTTATACCAATCATCGCAGCCTGTTAGCTCTGGATGAACTCGGTAGACTATGGCGTTGCCTTTTGACAATGTATGAAGTTGGCACTGGTTGAAGTTGGCTGAGTTTGTTAGTAGATTATTGTGCTGGATATTGAGACTGGAATTGCTTGACTACTAACTGCATTAGCTGTTGGCACTGGTTGAAGTTGGCTGAGCTTTGCGACGTGATATTAATTTGTAAGTTTAGTTTTTTATTACGATGATCCTTTCTGCTTAGTTTACTTATGTTTCTTTGTGTTTACCTGGCTTTTGTTCTATACCTGTGTTGGTGGACTGCAAGGTTATTTTGTAGGTTAGGTAATACTTATCGAAAAAAATAAAATAAAAAATAATATTTATTGAAGAAATTATACCCGCGGCGCAACGCGGGCCTTCACTAGTATATATATATAGTAGAGCTTATATACTTTCAAAAGTACAAGCTAAATCATGCTTGTGAATTTTTTACTATTGGATTTGCATTGAGATTTGTGCAATTGCAAAGTCAACTAAAGAGAGAGAAATATAAAGTACAATTGCACAAATCTCAATGCAAATCTAATAGTAAAAAATTCACAAACATGAAAGTGTTTGTGCTTTTAAAAGCATATAAGCTCTACTCATATATACTTTTAAAAAGCATATATGAGTAGAGCATATATGCTTTTTAAAGCACAAGCCAAACCATGCTTGTGAATTTTTTACCATTGGATTTGTATTGGAATTTGTATTTTTTACTTTATCTTTCTCTCTCTTTAGTTGACTTTATAATTGCACAAATCCCAATACAAATTCAATGATAAAAAATTCACAAGCATAAAAATATTTGTACTTTTGAAAGTATATAAGGTCTACTTTCTCTCTCTCTCTCTCTCTCTCTCTATATATATATATATATATATATATATATATATATATATATATATATATATATATATATATATATATATATATATATATATATATATATATATATATATATATATATATATATATATATATATATATATATATATATATATATATATATATAAAGTTCTATTAAGTTTTTAACCATTTGATTAAAAAATATGTGGTTGAGATGATAGTGGGCCCCCTGGGTTTAATAGGTGGTTGGGAAAATAGTAAAATCTAATGGGTGAAAATGATTAAAAAGATTGATCTAAGGGTAGAAAACTTGATAGTACCAATGATTGTACTATTAATAGTATAGTAGCCGGACTATATATATATAAGAGTTAGGCTGTAATGCTATTAATAGTACCAAGTCATTTGTGCTATTAAGTTTTTAACCATTAAATTAAAAAATATGTGATTGAGATGATAGTGGGCTCCTTGGGTTTAATAGATGGTTGGGAAATAGTAAAATCTAATGGGTGAAAATGATCAAAGGGATTGATCTAAGGGTAGAAAACTTGATAGTACCAATAACTTGGTACTATTAATAGTATAGTAGCCGGACTCTCTCTCTCTCTCTCTCTCTCTCTCTCTATATATATATATATATATATATATATATATATATATATATATATATATATATATATATATATATATATATATAGTAGATGGAACATATAACAGTTTGAACAGAACAACCGAATAAATAATATAAAAATTTAAATAAAAAAAAGTATCAGGATTGGTACTAAAAGAAGTAGTAGAATATGTAAAAGAGTTGATGATATACAAGAAAAAGTAGCAGCACAATGAGAAACAATTTAAAAAATTGTGGGATTAAGGCGATGGAAGAAGTGGTTGTGAGAGGAAGGATTCATCGTGCCCTAATATTCGTTTGGAGGACCCTTCGATTTGACGAAGGAATGTAACAACTCAAGAAAGAAAAAAGTAGCGGTGAGCGAAGGGATCCATCGTGCACCAATTTTCGTTCGGAGGACGCTTTGATTCCACAAAAAATGTAACAACCCAAGGAATAGGAAGTGACGGTGGTTTAGTTTAAGAAAAAAAAAAAGCATGTTGGGCTGGTTCGCCCTAATGCAGTAGGTGTGATCCAGTTCGGTTCAAGTAAAAAAATAGGAAAACATATGGTGGTTTCGGTTAAACATAGCAGATCTCTAGATGTAACCGATTCAAGCAAAAAAGAAAAAGAGAAATATGTTGAGAACTTTGAGTCGGTTCAACATATAATTCGGTTCGGTTCAAGCAAAGCAGTATTCCACAAAAAAGGTAACAACCCAAGGAATAGGAAGTGACGGTGGTTTAGTTTAAGAAAAAAAAAAACATGTTGGGTTGGTTCGGCCTAATGCAGTAGGTGTGATCCAGTTTGGTTCAAGTAAAAAAATAGGAAAACATATGGTGGTTTCGGTTAAACATAACAGATCTCTAGATGTAACCGATTCAAGTAAAAAAGAAAAAGAAAAATATGTTGAGAACTTTGAGTCGGTTCAACATATAATTCGGCTCGGTTCAAACAAAGCAGTTGGGCTAGTTTATCTTAATGCAGGAGGTGTGATATGTTTCGGTTGAAAGAGAAAAATCCATGGAAAACTTAAAACGATTTAATGTGTAATTTTTTTTAAAAAAATATGGAGGACTTAGTGCCATTTCGGAGTGAATTTCATGCCCAATCAGAAAAATAATAATAATAATAATAATAATAATAATAATAATAATAATATTGCCATATGATACATAATAAAAAAATAATATATAAATATTAATAGTGGTTCACGAAAGAAGCTTAGCCAATCCGGATCCATCGGCATCCCTATGGATGAGATGTGCAAAGTAGGCATTTCTCAGCAAAATTGTGAGCTGGTTTTTGGCTGACGTCATGGACCTAGTCCAGGAAATTATTTCTTCCCTCCCCGGCTCGGCTGCTAGGGTTTAAGAGGGAAAGCTCTCTCAAGAAAACCATTATTCGGACCAAAAAGAAAAAGAAAATCCAGAAGGGGGGGGGAGGGAGAGAGAGCGAGAGAGGGAGTGGGAAGATGAGCCGGAGCCTGGGGATCCCGGTGAAGCTGCTGCACGAGGCGGCGGGGCACGTGGTGACGGTGGAGATGAAGAGCGGCGAGGTCTACCGCGGCAACATGATCGAGTGCGAGGACAACTGGAACTGCCAGCTCGAGGGAATCGCCTACACCGCCAAGGTCTCTCCCTCATCCCCTTCTCTTCCCACCTTCTCTTCTTTCTCTAACTTTTTTGGATTCCGGCAAACCCTAGAATTTCTCTCTCCGTTTTCTCTCTCTCTCTTCTTTTTTTTTCTTTTTTTTTTGTTTTTTCAGTTTGTCAGACTAAGTGTGTTGAAGGGCGATTCTAGAACCGAAAACCTTTTCAGAGTCGGCTAGATCGCTTTTTCTTTTTCTTTGCGTTTTCTAGTTGTACGTCTTTGATGTAAATCTGCTTATGAGATTTTATGATCTATCCTTATCCTAGTGAGTTCTCTTGTCTAGGAGTATAACCATAACCAATGTTTAAATTGCTCATCGTCTAAAATGAATCAACAAGTTTTGATAAGTTATTGTTATGGTGGCATTGGGTTAAGGTGGGATGATTTTGGCCTACCGTGATCTAATTTCCTTCAGGCTAGCCCCAAATAATGTGATCTCATTGATATGTTTTTGTCAAGCTAGGGTTGATTGGAAACTTATGGAGCGCATTGGCTCTTCAGGTGAGGCTTTAAGTGAAGATCCACCTTGCCCTACTCTTTATTGAGATTGTGTCTCATGGATTTGATCTTTGTGAAACTATTTAAACCTGTAATTGTAGTTAACTATATTCTCAATAATAAACTTTGGAATAGTAAAGTTATTATAAACACCTAATGAAATCAGTGAAATACTTGGTACATGCAAAATACATGAGGTAAATAGAGATGATGCAAGGGCTGAAATTGAACTTCAGAGTATTGTGTTTAGCTGTCTAATATATAAGATTGCAGTAGAACCTAATTTATTTATTGAGATTAAAAAGCAACTAATTATGCACCTATAGACATTTCTGTATGCATGTATGCATGTGTCTATGTATGTATTATTGTGTATAAATGTAGGACATGTATAGTTCATGAACTATATTGTGTGTCAGCTATGTCTGCTCATAGTTATAGTCCTTTTCTATACGCTATATTTATTGAGTTTGGGGTCAGCTTCAAGTTTAGGTAGGGTAGCATGAGGACCTAGTCCAGATCTGGATGCTCAATTTGAAAGGTCCTAAATTGTGAAGTGCAGCTAACTGTTTTATGTAGTCTCGTTTCTTATTTTAAGTTCTGAAACTCAAAGAACTATTCAACACCCTATGCTTGCTGTGTGTACTGATCTCTGTCTCTCTGTAAAGATACATTTAACTAATATTTGTCTTTCTCATTATTTTCGGGTTACCGTGCCTTTGGCTTCACAACTGAGTTGAGGCTACATCTTGCACTTATTGAATAAGCTCTTGTTTTGTCCTTGCTTTTGCAATTCCTACTTTTAGCTGTTAATAGACCTGAACAAACCAAGCCCGATCCACCCAACAAGGCCTGATTGACCCGGTCCTTGGCCAGTTGGCTTTGTCATGGCCTGATTCGGGGCTGGGTTAGGCCTGGATTTTTCGTTTGTTTGGTTGACTCAACCTGGCCTGAGATTTAGTATGTGAGCTGGCTCTCCTGGAGATTTTATACCTGACCCTACTGGGCTTAAAATGTATATAAATCTTTCAGGCTGGGCCGGGCTTGGATCAGGCAAAATTATTCTGGCCCAAAAATAGGCTTGGCCTGGATTTCCTTAGGTTTAGATGCCATTACCTTGAGTAGAGTGTTTTGGCAACGAGAGGTATCTAGAGCTTCTACTATGGTGGGTAGCTAAAATCTGATCCTGAACATGAAATGCAGAAGCTCCTAATGTGAAAAGCAGAAGCTCCTATTTGGAGGTTTTGCTTTTGCTATGGAGGGAAGTTGTTTAGGGGATTTAAATATGCACAACTCAAATAGCAGTTCAATAAGCCACAACTACACTAATGCTTCAACATGAATAGATACAAATGCTTGTGTGCCTTATTATCAGTTTATTATCTTAATTAAACTTCTTTCTCCATGATAGGATGGAAAAGTTTCACAACTTGAACATGTGTTTATCCGAGGCAGCAAAGTCAGGTATGTTCACTATACCCTGAATTATCAAATGTTTGTTTTTAAGATGATTGTTTAAATGATTTCTCTTTTGCAGGTTTATGATAATTCCTGATATGTTGAAAAATGCTCCCATGTTCAAGCGCTTGGATGCAAGAATTAAGGTATATCTTTTCTGTTCTCATTTGTAAGTAATGCATTTTATTTTAAGTTTCTAAGGGAGATTTTTTTTTTTCTCTTATGAAGGGCAAAGGCTCAGCTATTGGAGTTGGCCGTGGACGTGCTGTTGCTATGCGTGCTAGGGTAAGTCTATTATCTCAACTGGTTTTTCCTTTTTTGTTAGTATGATCCGTGCATAATTTTTCAACATATTCAGTTAGATAGGAAAATGCGAGCCACTATCTTTTGCTAGATAGCCTTTGTTTTGATTGTATTTTTGGAGATTCAAAGGCTATAAATTGTCCATGTAAATACAGTTGCGAAGTTATTTTGATATGTAGTAGGTCTTTTCATTCTTATATGTCAATCTTCTAGGTTTTCGTCATTGTCTCTTTTTATTGGGCTTTCATTCGAAATATTTTCTTCCATATTCTTGTCCTGTCTCTACTTACTGCTTTTTAAACTTCAAATTTTTCCGTGTCGGTCATAATATATTTTCCATTATGTATGCAAAAATTTCATTTCTTTGAATATACATTGTCAAAAGGGACAGAACTAAGAGGTAAGAGCAATTTGAGTCACAATTTCATAAGTTTATCTCGATAAGGGTCTTCCTCTACGATCCCCATGAATGAGGTTGGGCTTCTTCATGCAGTTACTGGCGTTTGAACAGCCTCTTTTCCTTTGCCTCCCTAGTTTTAGAGCTTTCAATTGAATAATGAACTGTACGAAATTACCGGCGCAGTATAGATACTATGCTTAGGTGAGTTGTCTGATCCTTCCTATTGGATGTGAAAATAATGATTTGGTCCCCTATGATGTCTTATTTTCCTGATTAGCTGAATTTGCATGATGGAACAGAAGCACTTTTTACCAGCAACTGCATTTGGTGCATTACTATTGACATATTATGTGAAGGCCATCCCTGATACTGCTGACAGCTTATTTTATTTGAATAATGCTATCGCTCGAGTTAAGTTTGTATTGATTCATCCCCTCATGGTGGCTTAATCAGCAAGATTTGCAACTCTTTTGCATCAGATTCCTAGCAGTATATAGTAAGAACAATTAAGTATGTGCCATGCTAAATGCAATTCAATTTTGTGTTAAAGAGAAGTAATGAAAGTCAATTTGCGGGCTTCAGATAGTTGACATAATCATTACATAAATGGAGGCTCATCAGAATTCCTCCAAAATGATGGAGTTTTTTCATATGGAAATGATATCAACTGGGTGAAAAAAAAAGGCTCCAAGCACTGCCAGTCGCTGATTTGGCTACTAATTGTGTTACTCTCTTTGTAAGCAGCTCGCTGAAGATTTGAGGACGAATGTACTCAAGAACTGTTTCTAACTTCCCGTCATGTCTCCATGCAGGCTCAAGCGGCTGGTCGTGGCGGTCCCGGTCGTGGTGCTGTGCCCCCAGTAAGGCGGTAGTCATCTACGGTTGCGTTGGTTCCTTTGCTCCCTCGTGAGTAGGGAAACAGAGACGCTTCAGTAATGTTTATGTTGGTGAAATTTTCAATCTTCAGTGGCCCCAAAAATCTTTGTTACCTCTGCATTGGCATACGTTATAGCTCCGTTATCTTGTCAATGAGTTGTACTGTTTATGTAGGTATTTTGCGAGACTGCTTAGGAAATTAGGAGTCTGTAATGCTGAGCTATCTTTCTAGGCTAATTCAGACTTTTGCTGGATGAACGAATGTCTTTACTAAAACGATGATATTGTGAATGCAGGTCCCTGAATGTTTTTGCTTCTTATTCGTGTTGTGCAGCTCATAGAGGTTCTGCAACACTAGCCATCTCGCTCTTCCATCTCAGATCATTCATTTGATTTCACCGCTCAATCTACTTTTACTAAAAATGTTATTTTTAAATAAGAAAAGGTTGGAATTCACTGGGGCCCTATTTGTTTGCCCGTATAAGTAATTTTTAGGTTCAAAAAGATTTTCAGGTTGAAATGAAGTTAAGGGCTTATTTGTTTTACTGAAGGTCGACTTCAAGGGGAAGTTGATATTTTAGTGAATTAGGATTTACGTGAAATATATATATATATATATATATATATATATATATATATATATATATATATATATATATATATATATATTTATTTATTTATTTTTGTGCCGTTTGTTTGTATAGTTGTGAATATGAAGTGCTTTCAGTTTTATAAAAAATGGATATGCGAGAGATGAATTAATATTTTTTTTTTCTCACTTTTTTGCTGAGTAATTGACCGTCAACCTTGAGTGAGCGGAAGTTAATTATGTTATTTTAGAAAATTTGAGTTTCCATCAAAAGTGAAGTTAGGCTGTGCTGTTTATGCTCATTTGATAAAAAGTCAATGGACGTGGAGATGCAGTTATCTCATTTTCTTTTTGTTTGCTTTATCAAAAATGTTTACTCTGACGCATAAGAAAGAAGGTGAAGAAAAGTAACAATAGTTGATTTAGATTTTTTTTTTTTGCATTTAGTTTCTTAAAAAAATTTATTTTTAAATTTTATTTTATAAAATTAAATTTATAAAAATAATATTATGCTTGTCATGCAGGTGCCACCTGATGTGGCGCATACATGAGGTGGGTCTTAAGTTGAACCAATCGATCGTGTTTAAATCAACATCCTCCCACCGAAAACATCAAACATTAAGTTTTTATTAAACACAGGGAACACTTCCCTGTCTTTAGATCGTCAGGTTATTAGAATTTTATTTTTAGGTGGTTAGAATTGATTAATATTTGATTGTTAGAATTTGGTTAGAATTGAATAATATTTGATTGTTAGAATTTTATTGATAGTTGTTGGAATTTTTTAAATTGTTAGAATTATATGTGATTTGTTAAAATGTTTATATAATTATTATGATTATATATAATTAAAAAAAATAATCTTTTAAATTTAGTAAGTATAAAAAAAATAATAATGATGATCAATATTTATTATTTTTAATAAAAAATATGATCATCATTATTATTTTTTTTATCATTATTATTTTTTTTATCCTTATTAAATTTAAAAAAAACGATAAATTATTTATCTATTTTTTTAATCATATATAATTTTAATAATCGCATAAAAATTTTAACAAATCACGTATAATTAATTCTAACAATTTAAAAATCTCAACAACCTATCAATAAAAAATTCTAACAATCAAATATTATCTAATTCTAATTATCTAAAAAAATTCTAATGACCTACCAATAAAAATGATTAGGTTTCATCTAAAAAAATTCTAATGACCTACCAATAAAAATTTTAACAACCTAACAATTGGCGCTTTTCGTGTTTAGTTGAACACGACGATTGATTTTCTGTGTTTGAACACAATAAACACCAGAATACGAGACACGATACGATTTGAACACGCACGATTTGAATACGGAGACACGATACGATTTGAACACGCACGATTTGAATACGGTGACTCTGACAGTTTTCAAAAACAATATTTTTCTGAGCCTAGCATTGCTCAATATTTTTGAGTAATATGTCTAAAGACCCTCAACTACAGACAATTTCAAAATAGTTTAATTTTTTTGATTTAAAATTTCTTCTTAATTACATTGAAAATTTATCAAATTTAATTGTTATATTAGTTATTAAACTCTCATTGGTCTAATTTTATTTACTAAAAAGTAATTATTAAATTTGATAAAATTACGGATGAATCTATAAGTGGTTTCTCAAATTTTTTAATTGAAATCACCTAACATTAAAAGACCAAAAGTTGAGTTTCAATCAAAAAAAAACTTGAGGTGCCTATTATAAAATGACCGTCAAAATTTAGAAAAAAAAAAAAAAAAGCAATGTTATCGGTACACCCAGAAATATGTGTACGATATACATCCCATCTATCTCAGGATAAAATCTTATTCAACCGATTACTTCGAAGTAACTGGTTCCTCAAATTTTTTAACTGAAATCACCTAATATTAAAATATCAAAAGTTGAGAAATTTCAATTAAAAAAAAACTTGAGGGGCCTATTATAAAGGTGTGAGATGTACACCCCAAATGGAGTGTACAAGTAGCATATTTTATTATAAAATGACCGCCAAAATTTAGGAAAAAAAAATAATGCTATCCGTACACCTAGAAATAAGTGTACGATATACATCTCATCTATCTCAATAATTTATTCACCAATAATGCTATCCGTACACTTAGAAATAAATGCACGATATATATCCCATCTATCTCAGAGTGAGAACTTATTCATCGGTTATTTCGAAATGATCGATAAAATTCATCTTATCCTATGTTGAATAAAAGGTACATGTACATTTATATAAAAGTAACATTTTTCAAAAAAAACCATTACATCATTTATTTCAGAGGAGCAATGCTCTATAAGCACTTATTATTTGTGCAAGATAAACACCCTCGTCTCTCAAAGGATATAGAATTTAGTCACTTAACATTTTTTTTTTTTTTTTTTTTTTTTTCAGACCTTTTTGTATAAAAAATTTATTGATTTTCAACATTTGCAATTTTAGTCGGTTCATTTGCTTAAAAAGATGACCAAACAACCCCTTTCAAAATACATAAAAAGTACATGCATTAAATGTCTTAAAAATTACAACTACCAAGTTATTTGTTGGAGCTACCTTTTTCCTAAGAAACAAGATTTTCACCTAACATATAAATAAAAAATTTTAAATAATAAGAAAAGAAGGAAGAATGGAATATTACTTAAATAGTGCAATATTTTCTTCCAAATAATATAATATTTGTGTAAATAGTGTTATATTTGAATTAAATAATATAATATTTATATAATTTATATAATGTTGCATAATTTATACACTAAATTATTAATAATATAATATCTCACATAAAAATAGTATAATATATTACAATAAATTATAAAAATTATGCAATATATGTTGGATGTGGCCTACGTAATTTATTTAAGGCGATTTTTAAAGATACAGTCAATCCAATCGGTTAGGATGTATCTGGACACGTTCTTGATGGACGGACGTGATCAAAACATCCTTACATTAGATTATATATATATATATATATATATATATATATATATATATATATATATACATATATATATACATATATATATACATATACATATATATATATATATACATATACATATACATATATATATATATATATATATATATATATATATATATATATATATATATACATATACATATATATATATATATATATATATATATATGACATAACGGGAGTCCCGGTCTAATCCTAATTCAAATTTTCTGTGACGGCTCCATCTCCGGGAATAAGGGAATAGACAGGAAACAGCTTTTTGCAGATTGCGCACAAGGACGAATCGAAAGGAAGAACCGTTGTATACAATTAATTTTAGAAAATTGAAAATCATGGCAGAAGGTACGATCTAAAATTTTATTTGGTGTTACATGTGGTATCGGAGCGCCAAACCTGTGACGCCCCACTTCCCACGGGATCACCTGTCACGCCCCGGGGGATTAATTTAGCGGAAACGGATTACAAAAGGGTATGTATTTTTTTTTTGAAAACCTTCTTCCCCGGCGCGTACCCAGATCCGCCGCATATACAGGATCACTCTACAAACGGACAGAGTCTCCCCTGTATATGCACGGCGTCGCGGTTTGTACAATGTTCAATAACGAGTAAACATTCAATCACAACAATCCAAACGTATAACCATTCACAAAGTGCAGAATAAACTAACGGCCGATTAGTTTGAAAGGATAAAACTCACAATTGTTGAAACGGCGCCCACCCGGCACCCATATTTTAAAAACCCTTTTTCGAAAGCAACATAAACTCAGGGGTTTGAAAACAGTGCCCACACGACACTTAGGTTTTGAAATCCATTTTCGCAAACCATAAATCCACAAGGTTTTGAAAACGGTGCCCACACGACACCCGAGTTTTGAAATAGTAGTTTTCGCAATCTGTTCTTTTATTTGCTATTTTATTTTCCAAAGCGGCCCACAGAGATGTAAAGAAAACTAAACAATTCAGTTGTCACCGTACCGACATCCACACCGACCCCACGAGGGTATCGAGAACCATCCACAGTCTACAAATAATAAATGGAATGCGAAAGTAAAGAGTAAAATACTGCTCCGGTCTCCTGAGACCCAACACCTCTAGCCGTGGCCTCACCGTCGCCTAACTCTCCCCCCTGTAGGACCCTGTCGCAAAGTGGGAAGTCAGCGACTAAACAAAAATGATAATAATAATGCAGGTAAAGAAAACGTCCAACCGTAGTCTATCCGGAGCAACCACCCCTCCTCCCCCGCAAGGGAAAAGTAGAATCAAACACCTGTAAACCTGCAATACCCGATCCCGTCGGACAACTAAACCGACGAATCGCACCGCGCCCAAGTCGGACAACTAAATCGAATGGGTCGCACCGCTCCCACGTCGGACAACTAAACCGACGGGTCGCACCGCTCGCACCTTGGCGCATACATGCCCCACAACTAAAGAGGCCCCACGCCGTCCTGTGGGTATACACGGGTCATGGACCACTTTTCCGGAAAAGCGCACCCTTTGCGGTGGCCAAACCGCGGGTGCGCGTGCTGCAGCCCCGAGCAAAGTAACCAACAATACCAATAGTATTCAAGAGTAAGCTATAACCGCTATCGTGTTAGCAACATAGTATATAATCAAGAGTAGAGTTATAACCGCTATCATGTTAGCTACATCGTGTAAAATCAAGAGTAAAACGACCGCCGGAAAACCGGCGCTAACTACCGAAATAAAAACCCACCTGTAAAAACGGTGACCCCCGCTCAGCTCCTCCACGTCCCGGTGCGCTCGCCCGGACCCACACGGACCTGCCGAGGGAAAAATAGTAACTCGGAACTCGAAAAGTAATACGAACTGCAAGGCCCTCCCGGTCGGTGGCGGGGCACGGCCCGCCGATCTGGAGATGGCGGCGGCGACGTCCCCCGGCGAGGGCGAAGGCACGGACGGCCCCGTGCGGCTCCCCGACTCACCGTCCGCATGCGGGGCTGCGCACGCGCCCAGCCCCGTGCGGGCTCACCACCCGCATGCGGGGCTGCGCACGCGCCCAGCCCCGAGCGGGTTTACCCCCCGCAAGCGGGGCTGCGCGCGTGCCCGGCCCCATGCGGGCTCCCCACCCGCATGCGGGGCTGCGCACGCACCCAGCCCCGTGCGGGTTCCCCCCCCGCAAGCGGGGCTGCGCGCGTGCTCGGCACCATGCGGGCTCCCCACCCGCATGCGGGGCTGCGCACGCGCCCAGCCCCGTGCGGGTCGCACGGGCGCGCCGCCCGCATGGGGGCTGCGCACGGGCGCGCCGCCCGCATGGGGGCTGCGCACGGGCGCCGGATTCCGGGGAATCCGTCGCCTGTGCCCCCGTTTCCCCCTCCCCCAAAAGCAAGAAAAACAAGAAAGCCAAGAACGGCGAAACTACGCCTCACCTCGGTTACGTCGTCGGAGGTTGTAAGGGGAGGGATCGCCTCGTTCCTGTGTGCCCGATTCCGGAGGTGTGCGGTGTTCTTCCCGTTCCTCGATCGCTCCGCCGCGGTGCCTCGCGCCGATCGGTGGGAAGAGGAGGGTTTGGGTGAGAGGAACGGTAGGGGAACTCCAAAACTAAACCCAACACATACGTATTAATATTAGCCGCCTCCGCACACGGGAACTTAACCCTAAGTCCCAAAATACAAATCAATCTCGGCGAAATGAGTTTGGGTGCGAACCTGGGTCCGGTCTGCCTCGAAGAACGTGTAAGTCGCCTGAACTGCTGCCAACTTCCGGAATTTATTCTGGGAGATTCCGGGGTCAGAATCCAGATCCGATCGCGCCGCCGAAATCCATTTCGCGAGCTTTATTGTCTAAAAATACCCGCGAGCCCCGACAGTCTGCCCAGAGATAAAGAAAAATAATTCACCCCCGGACCCCTTAGTCGAAAAGTGGATTTACAAGAATTTTAAAAGAAGGTCTAGAAAGGCAAATAAAGCCGCGGTTATTACACCACTCACCTCTAAAAAACGAGTTTCGTCCTCGAAACTCAAACCCGGGTGGTGGTGAAGAGGTCGGGGTAGCACTCCCTCATCTTAGATTCCAGCTCCCATGTTGCTTCTCGTTCTTCCTGGTTGCTCCAGAGCACCTTCACGTAGGGGATGACTCGGTTCCGCAGTGCTTTGCTTTCTCTTGCTAGGATACGCACGGGGGTTTCCTCGAAGCTTAGATCCTCCTTGAGCTCGAATGTGGAGACGTCCAACACGTGTGACGGGTCGGATAGGTATTTCCGGAGCGTGGACACGTGGAAGACGTTGTGGACCCGGTCGAGGTTAGGGGGTAGGGCAAGGCGGTACGCCACTGGGCCTATGCGCTCCAAGATCTCAAAAGGCCCCACAAACCGTGGGCTCAACTTGCCCTTCAGCCCGAAACGCTTGATCCCTCTGGATGGCGAGACCCGTAAGAACACGTGTTCCCTCACTTGAAATTCCAAATCGCGGCGCCGTCGGTCTGCGTAGCTCTTCTGTCGGCTTTGGGCGGTCAGCAACCGCCGCCTGATGAGGCGCACCTTCTCCTCAGTCTCTTCCACCAAGTCGGGTCCCAGGAATTTTCGTTCCCCTAAGTCGTCCCAACAGATCGGGGATCGGCAGCGTCTCCCATACAAAGCTTCGTAGGGTGCCATCTGGATGCTGGCCTGGTAGCTATTGTTGTAGACGAATTCCATGAGGGGTAGGTAGCGCGCCCAACCGACTCCCAGTCAAGTACACAGGCGCGCAGCAGGTCCTCGAGGGTCTGAATCACTCGCTCCGACTGTCCGTCCGTCTGAGGGTGGAAAGCTGTGCTGAAGTGTAGCTTGGTCCCCAGGGCTTGCTGTAGACTTTGCCAAAACTTCGAGACGAAGCGGGTGTCTCTATCCGAGGTGATCGATGCCGGCACTCCGTGCAGTCTCACGATCTCGCTGAGGTAGACCTGAGCCAACTGCTCTCTGGTCCAGGTTGTGTGGATGGGTAGGAAATGAGCTGTCTTGGTTAGCCGGTCCACAATGACCCAGATCGAGTCGTGCCCCTGCTGTGAACGTGGGAACCCGGTGACGAAGTCCATAGTGATCTGATCCCACTTCCACATCGGCACCGGTAAGGGCTGTAATTTTCCTGCAGGCCGCTGATGCTCTGCCTTTATCTGCTGGCATACCAGGCAGTGAGCTACGTGTCGTGTCACATCCCCCTTCAACTTGGGCCACCAGAAGGTCTGCTTGAGGTCCCTGTACATCTTCGTGCCCCCCGGATGCGCCGCATAAGGGGCGCGGTGTGCCTCTGTCAGAATCTCCTCCTTCAATTCCGGCGAATCCGGTACACAGAAACGCCCACGGAACCGCAAGACACCGTCACTTCCCACTGCAAAGTCGTTCTCCTGGTTCGGGTGGATCTTGTCTCGCACGAGCTGTAAGTGCGGGTCCGTCAGCTGTCCTTCTCGGATTTTCTCAAAAAAGCGTCGGCTTGACCACCAACGCCGTCAGTCGAGCAACAGTGCCCGCCGGTACCACCTCCAACCTCAGTCGCGAGAATTCCGCGATCAGGGTGCTCTGCTCAGTTATCGCGCGTGCCGGCGTCTCCTCCGGTTGCCCCTTCCTGCTTAAAGCGTCCGCCACCACGTTTGCCTTCCCGGGGTGGTATTGGATTGTTAGATCGTAATCCTTCAACAATTCAAGCCACCGCCTCTGCCGCAAATTTAGCTCCTTTTGGGTGAACAGATACTTGAGACTTTGGTGGTCTGAAAAGACGTTACAGTGGACACCAAAGAGGTAGTGTCTCCATAACTTTAGAACGAAGACCACTGCAGCCAGTTCCAAATCATGAATCGGGTAGTTCTTTTCGTAATCCTTCAGCTGCCTGGATGCATAGGCTATTACCTTCCCCTGTTGCATCAAAACACCCCCAAGTCCGATTCTCGATGCGTCGCAGTACACTTCATAATCCTCTCCGGGCGTGGGTAGTACAAGAATAGGCGCCCTGGTTAGCCTCCTTTTAAGTTCTTCGAAGCTCTCTTGGCACTTAGCCGTCCACAGAAACTTTTCCCCTTTCTTGGTCAACCGGTTTAAAGGGGCCGCAATCTTCGAGAAACCCTCGACGAAGCGTCTATAATATCCCGCCAGTCCCAAGAAGCTGCGGATCTCCGTCACTGTCGTCGGTGGTTGCCAGTCGATCACCGATTCCACCTTCTTGGGGTCCACAGCGATTCCCTCTGCTGAGATCACGTGCCCTAGGAAACCCACCTCTCGTAGCCAGAATTCACACTTCTTGAGCTTCGCGAACAGCCTCTGTTCCCTGAGGGTTTGGAGAATCGTTCGTAAGTGGTCCTCGTGCTCCTCGTCGGTAGATGAATAGATCAGGATGTCGTCGATGAAGACCACTACGAACCGGTCCAAGAAAGGTCTGAAGATCCGGTTCATCATGTCCATGAAGACGGCGGGGGCGTTCGTAAGCCCGAACGGCATAACCGTGAACTCGTAGTGGCCGTACCGGGTCCGGAAGGCGGTCTTTGGGATATCTTCGTTCCGAACCCGGAGCTGGTGGTAGCCCGATTGCAGGTCGATCTTTGAGAACACCGTTGCTCCTCGCAGCTGGTCGAAGAGGTCGTCAATTATGGGCAGGGGGTACTTATTCTTCACAGTAACCTTGTTTATCCCCCTGTAGTCTATGCAGAGGCGCAGGCTTCCGTCTTTCTTCCGTACAAAGAGCACTGGTGCCCCCCAGGGTGACACACTCGGTCTGATAAATCCTTTGTCCAAGAGGTCCTCCAGTTGCGCCTTAAGCTCCTTTAACTCTGCGAAGGCCATTCGGTAGGGCGCCTTTGTGATTGGTTGGGTACCCGGTACGAGTTCGATAGGAAAAACCACCTCTCGTTCAGGGGGTACCCCGGGCAGTTCCGTCGGGAAGACATCGGGGAAGTCCCTCACCACCGCAATGTCTGACGGTGTCGCCTCGGGTCGTGTCACCAGGTCCACCGAGGCCAGGTAGGCCACGCACCCGCCTTCCACCAATCTTCTAGCCCTCGCCGATGAGATGATTGCTGGGAAGGAAATGCTCTTACACGCCAGGTACATATTCTCAGGAAAGCTCGGCTCTTGCAATTGTACCATCCGCTTCTCACAATCGATGAGCACTTGGTACAATGAGAGCCAATCCATGCCCAGCACTACGTCATACTCCTTCAGGGGGATTACCACCAAATCCCCCGGACAAGCCAGTCGCCCTAGATTGATCGGGCAGGCGGCCACGTAGCTGACCGCCTCCAACACCCCCCCCCCCCCCCCCCCGCCGTTTGGACCGTCAAACGATTTTGGAGGGGCACCACCCCAAGACCATGCACAAAAACGAAATCACTAGAAATGAAAGAGTGTGTTGCTCCGGTATCAAATAGAGTTCTAGCGCGGGTACTTGAAACAGAAGTAATACCTGCGAGGGCGCCCTCCGGCGGATCCGTCTCTTGGCGGGTCATCGAGAAAACCCGCCCGCCAGGTTGTGGTTGCCTATCCTCCTCTCGTCGTGGTACAGGGGGTCTAGAAGTCGACCCCATTGGAGCTTTCCCCCGTCCTGACGTTTGTGGCGTGGGCGTGGAAGCTGCAGAGGACGCAGTTCCCCAGGCCAAGGGGCAGTTGCGGCGGAAGTGCCCCGATTTGCCGCATCGGAAACAGTGGTCACCCTTCTGGGGGCAATCTCCCGCTCGGTGTCCCCCCCCACAAATAACGCAAGGCCTGTCTCCCGTCCTCGGCCCTCCTGCCGGTGCGCTCCGAGATCCCGACTGAGGCCTCCACCGCTTGGGGGGTCGGTTTCCACCAGAAGAGTCTCCCCCGGAGTAATGTTGCGATCGCTTCTTTTCCTCATGGTGCGCCGAGCCCCCTCTCCTGGCGCGGGTAACGGCGAACCCACGCTCTACCACCGTGGCCCTGTCGACCACCTTCTGGAAGGTGTGCAAGTCGGCCGCTTGCACCACTTCGAAAATGTCACTCCGTAATCCATCCACGAAGAGCTGCGCCTTATGGGACTCGTCCCTTATCACGAAAGGGACGCAGTTGGCCAGTCGTACAAATTCGCGCTGATAGGCCATCACCGTTTTACTCCCCTGCTGGATATGGTTCAGGTCATCCTCCAATTTCTTTTTAACGCTGCTTGTGAAAAAGGCTCCAAACAGCTCCTGTTTGAATGCTGTCCATGACGGGAGCACGGCGGTGCCCTTTGTGGGATCAGGGCGGACCGTCTTCCACCATAAGCGGGCGTTCCCCTCCAGGAAATGAACTGCCAGGGGAACTCGCTCGTCGTCCTCCATGAGTAAGTCCTCAAATAACTTTTCCATTGATCCCACCCACTTCTCGACGACCCAAGGGTCAGTCGTCTCCCCGTCGAACGTGGGTGGGTCGTACTTCTTAAAGTCGGCCAGGTTGGCCCGCACGCGGTCCCGCTCAGTCAGCGGAACTGACCCCTCCCCCATGGCGGCGGCAGCCACAGGAGGGGAAGGGGCGGCCACGGTCTCCCCCGAGGCACCCCTGTTGGTGCTTCCCGGCGCCGGTCCCGCAGTTGCCGTCGCGGTTACCGCCGCTGGTATCGTCGTCTGGGGTGGGGGTACCTCGGCTTCGGCAGTCGCTGTAGGGGTCACTCCCGCGCTGGCCCCCGTCGCCGGCGCGCCTAGCCCCTGTGGAGGGGCGGCGGCGACCGTCACCGTCGCGGCCGGTTGCTGCTGCGTCAACTGACGCACGTGAGCCGTGAGAGTCGCCAGCTGCCCCGCCATGTCCCTCAGCTGTTGTTGCAGGCGCTGGTTCTCTGCGGCCGCCGACGTTGTCGCGTCCGCCCCTGCATCCTCGGCCGATGATCTAGTACGGGCCATGTCTCTACACAAAAACAACAGTCAGCTCTAGACTCTGCTAACATGCAACGAACCCCCCCATCGAGGGCAAAGGACCCAAGCTCGTTCCCCCCCCTCGATCACTCGCGTCCTACTCTACTATAATCTATCCATTCCATTCCTTTGTAGTTAAGTGAGGTATTCCTGTGGACGTCGGCACCAATTGTTGTGATTGAAAGCTGAGTCTCTGATACCATCTTAGTCTGTCACGCCCCGGGGGATTAATTTAGCGGAAACGGATTACAAAAGGGTATGTATTTTTTTTTTGAAAACCTTCTTCCCCGGCGCGTACCCAGATCCGCCGCATATACAGGATCACTCTACAAACGGACAGAGTCTCCCCTGTATATGCACGGCGTCGCGGTTTGTACAATGTTCAATAACGAGTAAACATTCAATCACAACAATCCAAACGTATAACCATTCACAAAGTGCAGAATAAACTAACGGCCGATTAGTTTGAAAGGATAAAACTCACAATTGTTGAAACGGCGCCCACCCGGCACCCATATTTTAAAAACCCTTTTTCGAAAGCAACATAAACTCAGGGGTTTGAAAACAGTGCCCACACGACACTTAGGTTTTGAAATCCATTTTCGCAAACCATAAATCCACAAGGTTTTGAAAACGGTGCCCACACGACACCCGAGTTTTGAAATAGTAGTTTTCGCAATCTGTTCTTTTATTTGCTATTTTATTTTCCAAAGCGGCCCACAGAGATGTAAAGAAAACTAAACAATTCAGTTGTCACCGTACCGACATCCACACCGACCCCACGAGGGTATCGAGAACCATCCACAGTCTACAAATAATAAATGGAATGCGAAAGTAAAGAGTAAAATACTGCTCCGGTCTCCTGAGACCCAACACCTCTAGCCGTGGCCTCACCGTCGCCTAACTCTCCCCCCTGTAGGACCCTGTCGCAAAGTGGGAAGTCAGCGACTAAACAAAAATGATAATAATAATGCAGGTAAAGAAAACGTCCAACCGTAGTCTATCCGGAGCAACCACCCCTCCTCCCCCGCAAGGGAAAAGTAGAATCAAACACCTGTAAACCTGCAATACCCGATCCCGTCGGACAACTAAACCGACGAATCGCACCGCGCCCAAGTCGGACAACTAAATCGAATGGGTCGCACCGCTCCCACGTCGGACAACTAAACCGACGGGTCGCACCGCTCGCACCTTGGCGCATACATGCCCCACAACTAAAGAGGCCCCACGCCGTCCTGTGGGTATACACGGGTCATGGACCACTTTTCCGGAAAAGCGCACCCTTTGCGGTGGCCAAACCGCGGGTGCGCGTGCTGCAGCCCCGAGCAAAGTAACCAACAATACCAATAGTATTCAAGAGTAAGCTATAACCGCTATCGTGTTAGCAACATAGTATATAATCAAGAGTAGAGTTATAACCGCTATCATGTTAGCTACATCGTGTAAAATCAAGAGTAAAACGACCGCCGGAAAACCGGCGCTAACTACCGAAATAAAAACCCACCTGTAAAAACGGTGACCCCCGCTCAGCTCCTCCACGTCCCGGTGCGCTCGCCCGGACCCACACGGACCTGCCGAGGGAAAAATAGTAACTCGGAACTCGAAAAGTAATACGAACTGCAAGGCCCTCCCGGTCGGTGGCGGGGCACGGCCCGCCGATCTGGAGATGGCGGCGGCGACGTCCCCCGGCGAGGGCGAAGGCACGGACGGCCCCGTGCGGCTCCCCGACTCACCGTCCGCATGCGGGGCTGCGCACAGCGCCCAGCCCCGTGCGGGCTCACCACCCGCATGCGGGGCTGCGCACGCGCCCAGCCCCGAGCGGGTTCACCCCCCGCAAGCGGGGCTGCGCGCGTGCCCGGCCCCATGCGGGCTCCCCACCCGCATGCGGGGCTGCGCACGCACCCAGCCCCGTGCGGGTTCCCCCCCCGCAAGCGGGGCTGCGCGCGTGCTCGGCACCATGCGGGCTCCCCACCCGCATGCGGGGCTGCGCACGCGCCCAGCCCCGTGCGGGTCGCACGGGCGCGCCGCCCGCATGGGGGCTGCGCACGGGCGCGCCGCCCGCATGGGGGCTGCGCACGGGCGCCGGATTCCGGGGAATCCGTCGCCTGTGCCCCCGTTTCCCCCTCCCCCAAAAGCAAGAAAAACAAGAAAGCCAAGAACGGCGAAACTACGCCTCACCTCGGTTACGTCGTCGGAGGTTGTAAGGGGAGGGATCGCCTCGTTCCTGTGTGCCCGATTCCGGAGGTGTGCGGTGTTCTTCCCGTTCCTCGATCGCTCCGCCGCGGTGCCTCGCGCCGATCGGTGGGAAGAGGAGGGTTTGGGTGAGAGGAACGGTAGGGGAACTCCAAAACTAAACCCAACACATACGTATTAATATTAGCCGCCTCCGCACACGGGAACTTAACCCTAAGTCCCAAAATACAAATCAATCTCGGCGAAATGAGTTTGGGTGCGAACCTGGGTCCGGTCTGCCTCGAAGAACGTGTAAGTCGCCTGAACTGCTGCCAACTTCCGGAATTTATTCTGGGAGATTCCGGGGTCAGAATCCAGATCCGATCGCGCCGCCGAAATCCATTTCGCGAGCTTTATTGTCTAAAAATACCCGCGAGCCCCGACAGTCTGCCCAGAGATAAAGAAAAATAATTCACCCCCGGACCCCTTAGTCGAAAAGTGGATTTACAAGAATTTTAAAAGAAGGTCTAGAAAGGCAAATAAAGCCGCGGTTATTACACCACTCACCTCTAAAAAACGAGTTTCGTCCTCGAAACTCAAACTCGGGTGGTGGTGAAGAGGTCGGGGTAGCACTCCCTCATCTTAGATTCCAGCTCCCATGTTGCTTCTCGTTCTTCTGGTTGCTCCAGAGCACCTTCACGTAGGGGATGACTCGGTTCCGCAGTGCTTTGCTTTCTCTTGCTAGGATACGCACGGGGTTTCCTCGAAGCTTAGATCCTCCTTGAGCTCGAATGTGGAGACGTCCAACACGTGTGACGGGTCGGATAGGTATTTCCGGAGCGTGGACACGTGGAAGACGTTGTGGACCCGGTCGAGGTTAGGGGTAGGGCAAGGCGGTACGCCACTGGGCCTATGCGCTCCAAGATCTCAAAAGGCCCCACAAACCGTGGGCTCAACTTGCCCTTCAGCCCGAAACGCTTGATCCCTCTGGATGGCGAGACCCGTAAGAACACGTGTTCCCTCACTTGAAATTCCAAATCGCGGCGCCGTCGGTCTGCGTAGCTCTTCTGTCGGCTTTGGGCGGTCAGCAACCGCCGCCTGATGAGGCGCACCTTCTCCTCAGTCTCTTCCACCAAGTCGGGTCCCAGAATTTCCGTTCCCCTAAGTCGTCCCAACAGATCGGGGATCGGCAGCGTCTCCCATACAAAGCTTCGTAGGGTGCCATCTGGATGCTGGCCTGGTAGCTATTGTTGTAGACGAATTCCATGAGGGGTAGGTAGCGCGCCCAACCGACTCCCAAGTCAAGTACACAGGCGCGCAGCAGGGTCCTCGAGGGTCTGAATCACTCGCTCCGACTGTCCGTCCGTCTGAGGGTGGAAAGCTGGTGCTGAAGTGTAGCTTGGTCCCCAGGGCTTGCTGTAGACTTTGCCAAAACTTCGAGACGAAGCGGGTGTCTCTATCCGAGGTGATCCGATGCCGGCACTCCGTGCAGTCTCCGATCTCGCTGAGGTAGACCTGAGCCAACTGCTCTCTGGTCCAGGTTGTGTGGATGGGTAGGAAATGAGCTGTCTTGGTTAGCCGGTCCACAATGACCCAGATCGAGTCGTGCCCCTGCTGTGAACGTGGGAACCCGGTGACGAAGTCCATAGTGATCTGATCCCACTTCCACATCGGCACCGGTAAGGGCTGTAATTTTTCCTGCAGGCCGCTGATGCTCTGCCTTTATCTGCTGGCATACCAGGCAGTGAGCTACGTGTCGTGTCACATCCCCCTTCAACTTGGGCCACCAGAAGGTCTGCTTGAGGTCCCTGTACATCTTCGTGCCCCCCGGATGCGCCGCATAAGGGGCGCGGTGTGCCTCTGTCAGAATCTCCTCCTTCATTCCGGCGAATCCGGTACACAGAAACGCCCACGGAACCGCAAGACACCGTCACTTCCCACTGCAAAGTCGTTCTCCTGGTCGGGGTGGATCTTGTCTCGCACGAGCTGTAAGTGCGGTCCGTCAGCTGTCTTCT
>CM055071.1:26519938-26550314 GCA_029204045.2 Tillandsia leiboldiana
GCGCGGGGTCGCCGCAACCTGCGGGCACACGCCCACGCAGATCGGCGCTGCGCGGGCCCGCCCCAGGTGGGGCGCCCGCGCGGATCGACGATGCGTGGGGCCGCCCCAGATGGGGCGCCCGCGCGGGCAGGGGCTGCGAGGGGTCGCCCGCACCGGCGGGCAGCGCGCCGCGTGGATCGGTGCCGCGCGGCTGCCCGCAGGCGGGCACCCCGCGCAGGCTGGCGCCGAGCGGGGTCGCCCGCGCCTGCGGGAAGCGCGCCCGTGCGGACCCGTGCCGCGCGGGGCCGCCCGCAGGCGAGGCCCCCGCGCGGGCTGGCG
Source organism: Tillandsia leiboldiana (assembly GCA_029204045.2). Classification (NCBI taxonomy): domain Eukaryota; kingdom Viridiplantae; phylum Streptophyta; class Magnoliopsida; order Poales; family Bromeliaceae; genus Tillandsia; species Tillandsia leiboldiana. Next base: position 26,520,257 of record CM055071.1, read on the forward strand.
CTGCGCAGGGTCACCGCGCCTGCGGCAGCGCGCCTGCGGGCAGCGCGCCCGCGCGGACCAGTGCCGCGCGGTGCCGCCCGCAGGTGGGGCGCCCGCGCGGGCTGGTGCCGCGCGGGGCCACCCGCGCCTGCGGACAGCACACCCTTACGGACCTGCCCCATGCGGGGCCGCTCGCAGTGTGGCACCCGCGCGGGCCGGGCCGCGCGGGGCCACCGCCGACTGGGCGGGCGCGCGGAGCTGTCCCATGCGGGGCGCGCGCCGCACGGTCATCGTCGTGCGGGAACTTCGCGTGCGGGGGTTTTGGGAACTTGTCGGTTTTCCCGTCTCCTGCCGGAGTCGTCGTTAGGTGTTTTGATCACCAGGTCTTAGTTTTCGCTTCTTCAGGGACACGGGACGCTGTGGGTTCGGCAGCCACGCAAACGCGGACGAACCAAACGCCGGTCTCTTTTCAAGGTGGGTACTTTCTCCAGGGTCAGTTGGGAAAGGGTGTTAGTGTAAGATGCATGTTCGGGCAAAAGGTGGATTTCTAAAATATTTACTGTTGACATTGCTAACCCCGTTTACATTATTTATTTGATTATTCATCTAATTACTTGATTATGAGGCTCGTGTTACTGCATGCACACCAGCGGATTGGCCTCCGCAAAGGGTGTGCTTTTTCAGAAAAGTGGTACGTTGACCCTGTATCCCACGTGACGGTGACATGATGGGGGCCCTCGTGGGTGGGGGTGTGAGCGGTGACGCTGAGGCGGGTGCCGGCGGCCGAGGCGGTGCTCGGAGGGGTTTCCGAGGTAGGTGCTCGGTGTGATTGCCGGGGGAGGTGCCCAGTTTGTTTTACACAGGGTTGCACACTGTTGGTTACACATTGAGGCGGGGGTGCTCCGGTTGTCTGTGGTTTGCCCGTTTTATAGCCTTTATGCTCTTACCATCTCTTTATAGTCACTGACTTCCCACTTTGTGACAGGTTCGTCCAGGGGCGAGTGCTAGGGCACTGGTGAGGCCGCGTGAGCGCTGTTCTGACTCTTAGAGACTGCAGATACAGTTGACTCTATCTCCTTGCTCTTTTATTATTCATGATAGCTAGATGTGGATTGCGATACCCCCGTGGGATCGACGTGGATGTGGTCTTTTCTTTTTATAACTTGTGAGTGAATGTCGTCCTTTTCTCTTTACTTGGCCGTTTTTAAACTACAAACAAGAATCAAGGAAAACTGTTTGCGAAAACCGTTTTTAAAACGTGGGTGTCATGTGGCCACCGTTTTTAACCTCTGTGGGATTTATGTGATTTCGAAAATGGTTTTATAAAATTTGGCACCGAGTGGGTGCCGTTTTCAAATTCTGTGGATTTATGTGGCTTGAAACGGATTTTGTAAAAACTCGGAGTCGGGTGGACACCGCTTTCAAAACTCTGTGGTTTTATCCTTTTAAAACAGTCGGACCCTTTTCTATGTGTGAAAGTTGGTAGAATGTATGAAATGCATGTTGTATGTGTCTGTGCCTCGATATAGTGTGGTCAAAGCTTGAATGAGATGTACTTTGTAGTCAGGACGCCGTGCATATACAAAGGAGACTCTGCCCGTTTGCAGAGTGAATTTGTATGTGCGGCGGGTCTGGGTGCGAACCGGGGCGGAATTGATTTCAAAAAAAAAATTGACGTTGATTTAGGAGCATCGGTGGCTCTTCTTCCGCGCGTTTGAACCCCCGGGGCGTGGCAGATGGTTTTTGCATGGATTCTAGTGTTCATCGCAGCTTTGGTCGGGACACGAGCGACGAACAAGCACAATAGAGCTAAGAAACTCAAGAAAAAGGTGAGTATGTCCTTGTGGACAACTCAGATTTGGAATTCGAGACGGAATCGGTCGATTGGGATGAGCTTATAGAAGAAGCACAGCACATGCTGCATCGACTGCCTCAAAGGGAAAAGCCCCTACAGCTACTTCAAAGGCGAGACACCGCCAACCGCTGTAGAAAAAGGGAAAGCCCCAATGGAACCAACTACGTTACATGAAAAGAAAGAGCATTGCTCGAAAGAGAGGTAGTGCTCGAGGAATCTCAATCGAAGAGCCACTTGAAAGCGAGCCCCCTCCACAGGAATTGTGCACATAAGCTCCGAGAGGATAAAGGACTTCGAAAAGAGAGAATGCATCGGGGAGAGGCATGTAAATGTCAAAGCTCTTAAGGAGCGTTCTGCATTGTTTGGCACTCTTTTTGAACAAGCGGACTTGCACCCTTTGCAACTTCCCAGAATCAACTGGCTACTATCTTCACATGGTGAGGATGTTTTATCAAAATGCATCGAGATTGGTAGACCTTGAGGACGGACCCAGAGAATTTCAAACAACGGTTCGAAACGTCAAGCTAAGGATCACAACCTCAGTTAATCGGAGAGGTGTAGGAATGAAGGACCGGGTAGATGGGACTCATTACCTCAAGGGTCATATTTTAACCAACACAACCTGGAGAGTGGTTGTTGATGGGATTTGTCTCCCAGATACTCAGTCGGCAGGAAATTCAATTCTTTCTATAGAACTTCGATCTGAGTACCGTTACTTGAACTTCATTGTTTGCTATAACATCCTGCCTAACATGCAATCAAAAGTTCTTCGCTGGGATAGGATGCTGTTTTTGTATTTTCTTGGACATCCACAGCATCCTTGGGATCTACTACAACATTCCTTACCTTATCTGGTCAAGGATGGCGAGATATGTGGAGAATGCACATCCCACAGAGCGACTTTCATTCCCGATGATCATTATGCGCATCTTTAGAAAGTACAAGATCGACACAAGCTCGAGCGTGTACATGCATAGTTTGGGAACTATCAATGATACAACAATTGTGAAGTCCCTCTCCACGAGACAGGATGAGCCTCCCACACCTCCTCGCAGAAAGAGACCAGCAGCACCAGCAGCACCTTCAGCACAACCAGCAGTAGCGGCAAACTTCAACTTCAGAGGATGATGCCTCTGTTACATCGATTTACAGAGAACAACAATGGCTCTCGTCGGAGCAAGAACGAATGCCTTATGAATTCGTCAAGATGACCTCAGACATCGGTGAATTAAAGAAGAAGCAAAATCTCTGGCCAAGTTAGTCAAGAAGATCTTTCAGAAACTTGGTTGCAGCAGCTCTGAGGATTCCGACTGAGATTTTTTTTTTTATGTTCTAATTATCTGTTCGTTTTGCAGGTTTTACATTTTAGCTCTTACACTTTTTGAACTTTTTCACTCCCTTAATTTTTGTAATTTTGGCTAACTTCTGTGAAAAAAAGGGGGGAGAGAGATGAACATTTGGACCATGTTTGTGAGAACTTTGGACACTTCAAACTTGGAAGGTAAGTATGACGACAACTTTTGCTTTGTATGTGAATGAATGCATGCTCAACTAACTATTCGCTCTAACTATTTGGCATGTAATATTACTAACAAGTTGTTTGAGTACTAACATACTTATGACATTTGGAATTTAAATGCTGAGATGATATGTGAATTGCTTTGATTGGTTATTTCATACATATCTGATTTGTAAATGTCATGGTGAGTATAAACTTCATCTCTGTCACGCCCCGGGGGATTAATTTAGCGGAAACGGATTACAAAAGGGTATGTATTTTTTTTTTGAAAACCTTCTTCCCCGGCGCGTACCCAGATCCGCCGCATATACAGGATCACTCTACAAACGGACAGAGTCTCCCCTGTATATGCACGGCGTCGCGGTTTGTACAATGTTCAATAACGAGTAAACATTCAATCACAACAATCCAAACGTATAACCATTCACAAAGTGCAGAATAAACTAACGGCCGATTAGTTTGAAAGGATAAAACCCACAATTGTTGAAACGGCGCCCACCCGGCACCCATATTTTGAAAACCCTTTTTCGAAAGCAACATAAACTCAGGGGTTTGAAAACAGTGCCCACACGACACTTAGGTTTTGAAATCCATTTTCGCAAACCATAAATCCACAAGGTTTTGAAAACGGTGCCCACACGACACCCGAGTTTTGAAATAGTAGTTTTCGCAATCTGTTCTTTTATTTGCTATTTTATTTTCCAAAGCGGCCCACAGAGATGTAAAGAAAACTAAACAATTCAGTTGTCACCGTACCGACATCCACACCGACCCCACGAGGGTATCGAGAACCATCCACAGTCTACAAATAATAAATGGAATGCGAAAGTAAAGAGTAAAATACTGCTCCGGTCTCCTGAGACCCAACACCTCTAGCCGTGGCCTCACCGTCGCCTAACTCTCCCCCCTGTAGGACCCTGTCGCAAAGTGGGAAGTCAGCGACTAAACAAAAATGATAATAATAATGCAGGTAAAGAAAACGTCCAACCGTAGTCTATCCGGAGCAACCACCCCTCCTCCCCCGCAAGGGAAAAGTAGAATCAAACACCTGTAAACCTGCAATACCCGATCCCGTCGGACAACTAAACCGACGAATCGCACCGCGCCCAAGTCGGACAACTAAACGAATGGGTCGCACCGCTCCCACGTCGGACAACTAAACCGACGGGTCGCACCGCTCGCACCTTGGCGCATACATGCCCCACAACTAAAGAGGCCCCGCGCCGTCCTGTGGGTATACACGGGTCATGGACCACTTTTCCGGAAAAGCGCACCCTTTGCGGTGGCCAAACCGCGGGTGCGCGTGCTGCAGCCCCGAGCAAAGTAACCAACAATACCAATAGTATTCAAGAGTAAGCTATAACCGCTATCGTGTTAGCAACATAGTATATAATCAAGAGTAGAGTTATAACCGCTATCATGTTAGCTACATCGTGTAAAATCAAGAGTAAACGACCGCCGGAAAACCGGCGCTAACTACCGAAATAAAAACCCACCTGTAAAAACGGTGACCCCCGCTCAGCTCCTCCACGTCCCGGTGCGCTCGCCCGGACCCACACGGACCTGCCGAGGGAAAAATAGTAACTCGGAACTCGAAAAGTAATACGAACTGCAAGGCCCTCGGTCGGTGGCGGGGCACGGCCCGCCGATCTGGAGATGGCGGCGGCGACGTCCCCCGGCGAGGGCGAAGGCACGGACGGCCCCGTGCGGCTCCCCGACTCACCGTCCGCATGCGGGGCTGCGCACGCGCCCAGCCCCGTGCGGGCTCACCACCCGCATGCGGGGCTGCGCACGCGCCCAGCCCCGAGCGGGTTCACCCCCCGCAAGCGGGGCTGCGCGCGTGCCCGCCCCATGCGGGCTCCCCACCCGCATGCGGGGCTGCGCACGCACCCAGCCCCGTGCGGGTCCCCCCCCCCGCAAGCGGGGCTGCGCGCGTGCTCGGCACCATGCGGGCTCCCCACCCGCATGCGGGGCTGCGCACGCGCCCAGCCCCGTGCGGGTCGCACGGGCGCGCCGCCCGCATGGGGCTGCGCACGGGCGCGCCGCCCGCATGGGGGCTGCGCACGGGCGCCGGATTCCGGGGAATCCGTCGCCTGTGCCCCCGTTTCCCCCTCCCCCAAAAGCAAGAAAAACAAGAAAGCCAAGAACGGCGAAACTACGCCTCACCTCGGTTACGTCGTCGGAGGTTGTAAGGGGAGGGATCGCCTCGTTCCTGTGTGCCCGATTCCGGAGGTGTGCGGTGTTCTTCCCGTTCCTCGATCGCTCCGCCGCGGTGCCTCGCGCCGATCGGTGGGAAGAGGAGGGTTTGGGTGAGAGGAACGGTAGGGGAACTCCAAAACTAAACCCAACACATACGTATTAATATTAGCCGCCTCCGTACACGGGAACTTAACCCTAAGTCCCAAAATACAAATCAATCTCGGCGAAATGAGTTTGGGTGCGAACCTGGGTCCGGTCCGCCTCGAAGAACGTGTAAGTCGCCTGAACTGCTGCCAACTTCCGGAATTTATTCTGGGAGATTCCGGGGTCAGAATCCAGATCCGATCGCGCCGCCGAAATCCATTTCGCGAGCTTTATTGTCTAAAAATACCCGCGAGCCCCGACAGTCTGCCCAGAGATAAAGAAAAATAATTCACCCCCGGACCCCTTAGTCGAAAAGTGGATTTACAAGAATTTTAAAAGAAGGTCTAGAAAGGCAAATAAAGCCGCGGTTATTACACCACTCACCTCTAAAAAACGAGTTTCGTCCTCGAAACTCAAACCGGGTGGTGGTGAAGAGGTCGGGGTAGCACTCCCTCATCTTAGATTCCAGCTCCCATGTTGCTTCTCGTTCTTCCTGGTTGCTCCAGAGCACCTTCACGTAGGGGATGACTCGGTTCCGCAGTGCTTTGCTTTCTCTTGCTAGGATACGCACGGGGGTTTCCTCGAAGCTTAGATCCTCCTTGAGCTCGAATGTGGAGACGTCCAACACGTGTGACGGGTCGGATAGGTATTTCCGGAGCATGGACACGTGGAAGACGTTGTGGACCCGGTCGAGGTTAGGGGGTAGGGCAAGGCGGTACGCCACTGGGCCTATGCGCTCCAAGATCTCAAAAGGCCCCACAAACCGTGGGCTCAACTTGCCCTTCAGCCCGAAACGCTTGATCCCTCTGGATGGCGAGACCCGTAAGAACACGTGTTCCCCCACTTGAAATTCCAAATCGCGGCGCCGTCGGTCTGCGTAGCTCTTCTGTCGGCTTTGGGCGGTCAGCAACCGCCGCCTGATGAGGCGCACCTTCTCCTCAGTCTCTTCCACCAAGTCGGGTCCCAGGAATTTCCGTTCCCCTAAGTCGTCCCAACAGATCGGGGATCGGCAGCGTCTCCCATACAAAGCTTCGTAGGGTGCCATCTGGATGCTGGCCTGGTAGCTATTGTTGTAGGCGAATTCCACGAGGGGTAGGTAGCGCGCCCAACCGACTCCAGTCAAGTACACAGGCGCGCAGCAGGTCCTCGAGGGTCTGAATCACTCGCTCCGCTGTCACGTCCGTCCTGAGGGTTGAAAGCTGTGCTGAAGTGTAGCTTGGTCCCCAGGGCTTGCTGTAGACTTGCCAAAACTTCGAGACGAAGCGGGTGTCTCTATCCGAGGTGATCGATGCCGGCACTCCGGCAGTCTCACGATCTCGCTGAGGTAGACCTGAGCCAACTGCTCTCTGGTCCAGGGTGTGGAGGGTAGGAAATGAGCTGTCTTGGTTAGCCTGGTCCACAATGACCCAGATCGAGTCGGTGCCCACTGCTGGTGAACGTGGGAACCCGGTGACGAAGTCCATAGGTGATCTGATCCCACTTCCACATCGGCACCGGTAAGGGCTGTAATTTTCCTGCAGGCCGCTGATGCTCTGCCTTTATCTGCTGGCATACCAGGCAGTGAGCTACGTGTCGTGTCACAATCCCCCTTCAACTTGGGCCACCAGAAGGTCTGCTTGAGGTCCCTGTACATCTTCGTGCCCCCCGGATGCGCCGCATAAGGGGCGCGGTGTGCCTCTGTCAGAATCTCCTCCTTCAATTCCGGCGAATCGGTACACAGAAACGCCCACGGAACCGCAAGACACCGTCACTTCCCACTGCAAAGTCGTTCTCCTGGTTCGGGTGGATCTTGTCTCGCACGAGCTGTAAGTGCGGGTCCGTCAGCTGTCCTTCTCGGATTTTCTCAAAAAAGCGTCGGCTTGACCACCAACGCCGTCAGTCGAGCAACAGTGCCCGCCGGTACCACCTCCAACCTCAGTCGCGAGAATTCCGCGATCAGGGTGCTCTGCTCAGTTATCGCGCGTGCCGGCGTCTCCTCCGGTTGCCCCTTCCTGCTTAAAGCGCCCGCCACCACGTTTGCCTTCCCGGGGTGGTATTGGATTGTTAGATCGTAATCCTTCAACAATTCAAGCCACCGCCTCTGCCGCAAATTTAGCTCCTTTTGGGTGAACAGATACTTGAGACTTTGGTGGTCTGAAAAGACGTTACAGTGGACACCAAAGAGGTAGTGTCTCCATAACTTTAGAACGAAGACCACTGCAGCCAGTTCCAAATCATGAATCGGGTAGTTCTTTTCGTAATCCTTCAGCTGCCTGGATGCATAGGCTATTACCTTCCCCTGTTGCATCAAAACACCCCCAAGTCCGATTCTCGATGCGTCGCAGTACACTTCATAATCCTCTCCGGGCGTGGGTAGTACAAGAATAGGCGCCCTGGTTAGCCTCCTTTTAAGTTCTTCGAAGCTCTCTTGGCACTTAGCCGTCCACAGAAACTTTTCCCCTTTCTTGGTCAACCGGTTTAAAGGGGCCGCAATCTTCGAGAAACCCTCGACGAAGCGTCTATAATATCCCGCCAGTCCCAAGAAGCTGCGGATCTCCGTCACTGTCGTCGGTGGTTGCCAGTCGATCACCGATTCCACCTTCTTGGGGTCCACAGCGATTCCCTCTGCTGAGATCACGTGCCCTAGGAAACCCACCTCTCGTAGCCAGAATTCACACTTCTTGAGCTTCGCGAACAGCCTCTGTTCCCTGAGGGTTTGGAGAATCGTTCGTAAGTGGTCCTCGTGCTCCTCGTCGGTAGATGAATAGATCAGGATGTCGTCGATGAAGACCACTACGAACCGGTCCAAGAAAGGTCTGAAGATCCGGTTCATCATGTCCATGAAGACGGCGGGGGCGTTCGTAAGCCCGAACGGCATAACCGTGAACTCGTAGTGGCCGTACCGGGTCCGGAAGGCGGTCTTTGGGATATCTTCGTTCCGAACCCGGAGCTGGTGGTAGCCCGATTGCAGGTCGATCTTTGAGAACACCGTTGCTCCTCGCAGCTGGTCGAAGAGGTCGTCAATTATGGGCAGGGGGTACTTATTCTTCACAGTAACCTTGTTTATCCCCCTGTAGTCTATGCAGAGGCGCAGGCTTCCGTCTTTCTTCCGTACAAAGAGCACTGGTGCCCCCCAGGGTGACACACTCGGTCTGATAAATCCTTTGTCCAAGAGGTCCTCCAGTTGCGCCTTAAGCTCCTTTAACTCTGCGAAGGCCATTCGGTAGGGCGCCTTTGTGATTGGTTGGGTACCCGGTACGAGTTCGATAGGAAAAACCACCTCTCGTTCAGGGGGTACCCCGGGCAGTTCCGTCGGGAAGACATCGGGGAAGTCCCTCACCACCGCAATGTCTGACGGTGTCGCCTCGGGTCGTGTCACCAGGGTCCACCGAGGCCAGGTAGGCCACGCACCCGCCTTCCACCAATCTTCTAGCCCTCGCCGATGAGATGATTGCTGGGAAGGAAATGCTCTTACACGCCAGGTACATATTCTCAGGAAAGCTCGGCTCTTGCAATTGTACCATCCGCTTCTCACAATCGATGAGCACTTGGTACAATGAGAGCCAATCCATGCCCAGCACTACGTCATACTCCTTCAGGGGGATTACCACCAAATCCCCCGGACAAGCCAGTCGCCCTAGATTGATCGGGCAGGCGGCCACGTAGCTGACCGCCTCCAACACCCCCCCCCCCCCCCGCCGTTTGGACCGTCAAACGATTTTGGAGGGGCACCACCCCAAGACCATGCACAAAAACGAAATCACTAGAAATGAAAGAGTGTGTTGCTCCGGTATCAATAGAGTTCTAGCGCGGGTACTTGAAACAGAAGTAATACCTGCGAGGGCGCCCTCCGGCGGATCCGTCTCTTGGCGGGTCATCGAGAAAACCCGCCCGCCAGGTTGTGGTTGCCTATCCTCCTCTCGTCGTGGTACAGGGGGTCTAGAAGTCGACCCCATTGGAGCTTTCCCCCGTCCTGACGTTTGTGGCGTGGGCGTGGAAGCTGCAGAGGACGCAGTTCCCCAGGCCAAGGGGCAGTTGCGGCGGAAGTGCCCCGATTTGCCGCATCGGAAACAGTGGTCACCCTTCTGGGGGCAATCTCCCGCTCGGTGTCCCCCCCCACAAATAACGCAAGGCCTGTCTCCCGTCCTCGGCCCTCCTGCCGGTGCGCTCCGAGATCCCGACTGAGGCCTCCACCGCTTGGGGGGTCGGTTTCCACCAGAAGAGTCTCCCCCGGAGTAATGTTGCGATCGCTTCTTTTCCTCATGGTGCGCCGAGCCCCCTCTCCTGGCGCGGGTAACGGCGAACCCACGCTCTACCACCGTGGCCCTGTCGACCACCTTCTGGAAGGTGTGCAAGTCGGCCGCTTGCACCACTTCGAAAATGTCACTCCGTAATCCATCCACGAAGAGCTGCGCCTTATGGGACTCGTCCCTTATCACGAAAGGGACGCAGTTGGCCAGTCGTACAAATTCGCGCTGATAGGCCATCACCGTTTTACTCCCCTGCTGGATATGGTTCAGGTCATCCTCCAATTTCTTTTTAACGCTGCTTGTGAAAAAGGCTCCAAACAGCTCCTGTTTGAATGCTGTCCATGACGGGAGCACGGCGGTGCCCTTTGTGGGATCAGGGCGGACCGTCTTCCACCATAAGCGGGCGTTCCCCTCCAGGAAATGAACTGCCAGGGGAACTCGCTCGTCGTCCTCCATGAGTAAGTCCTCAAATAACTTTTCCATTGATCCCACCCACTTCTCGACGACCCAAGGGTCAGTCGTCTCCCCGTCGAACGTGGGTGGGTCGTACTTCTTAAAGTCGGCCAGGTTGGCCCGCACGCGGTCCCGCTCAGTCAGCGGAACTGACCCCTCCCCCATGGCGGCGGCAGCCACAGGAGGGGAAGGGGCGGCCACGGTCTCCCCCGAGGCACCCCTGTTGGTGCTTCCCGGCGCCGGTCCCGCAGTTGCCGTCGCGGTTACCGCCGCTGGTATCGTCGTCTGGGGTGGGGGTACCTCGGCTTCGGCAGTCGCTGTAGGGGTCACTCCCGCGCTGGCCCCCGTCGCCGGCGCGCCTAGCCCCTGTGGAGGGGCGGCGGCGACCGTCACCGTCGCGGCCGGTTGCTGCTGCGTCAACTGACGCACGTGAGCCGTGAGAGTCGCCAGCTGCCCCGCCATGTCCCTCAGCTGTTGTTGCAGGCGCTGGTTCTCTGCGGCCGCCGACGTTGTCGCGTCCGCCCCTGCATCCTCGGCCGATGATCTAGTACGGGCCATGTCTCTACACAAAAACAACAGTCAGCTCTAGACTCTGCTAACATGCAACGAACCCCCCCATCGAGGGCAAAGGACCCAAGCTCGTTCCCCCCCCTCGATCACTCGCGTCCTACTCTACTATAATCTATCCATTCCATTCCTTTGTAGTTAAGTGAGGTATTCCTGTGGACGTCGGCACCAATTGTTGTGATTGAAAGCTGAGTCTCTGATACCATCTTAGTCTGTCACGCCCCGGGGGATTAATTTAGCGGAAACGGATTACAAAAGGGTATGTATTTTTTTTTTGAAAACCTTCTTCCCCGGCGCGTACCCAGATCCGCCGCATATACAGGATCACTCTACAAACGGACAGAGTCTCCCCTGTATATGCACGGCGTCGCGGTTTGTACAATGTTCAATAACGAGTAAACATTCAATCACAACAATCCAAACGTATAACCATTCACAAAGTGCAGAATAAACTAACGGCCGATTAGTTTGAAAGGATAAAACTCACAATTGTTGAAACGGCGCCCACCCGGCACCCATATTTTAAAAACCCTTTTTCGAAAGCAACATAAACTCAGGGGTTTGAAAACAGTGCCCACACGACACTTAGGTTTTGAAATCCATTTTCGCAAACCATAAATCCACAAGGTTTTGAAAACGGTGCCCACACGACACCCGAGTTTTGAAATAGTAGTTTTCGCAATCTGTTCTTTTATTTGCTATTTTATTTTCCAAAGCGGCCCACAGAGATGTAAAGAAAACTAAACAATTCAGTTGTCACCGTACCGACATCCACACCGACCCCACGAGGGTATCGAGAACCATCCACAGTCTACAAATAATAAATGGAATGCGAAAGTAAAGAGTAAAATACTGCTCCGGTCTCCTGAGACCCAACACCTCTAGCCGTGGCCTCACCGTCGCCTAACTCTCCCCCCTGTAGGACCCTGTCGCAAAGTGGGAAGTCAGCGACTAAACAAAAATGATAATAATAATGCAGGTAAAGAAAACGTCCAACCGTAGTCTATCCGGAGCAACCACCCCTCCTCCCCCGCAAGGGAAAAGTAGAATCAAACACCTGTAAACCTGCAATACCCGATCCCGTCGGACAACTAAACCGACGAATCGCACCGCGCCCAAGTCGGACAACTAAATCGAATGGGTCGCACCGCTCCCACGTCGGACAACTAAACCGACGGGTCGCACCGCTCGCACCTTGGCGCATACATGCCCCACAACTAAAGAGGCCCCACGCCGTCCTGTGGGTATACACGGGTCATGGACCACTTTTCCGGAAAAGCGCACCCTTTGCGGTGGCCAAACCGCGGGTGCGCGTGCTGCAGCCCCGAGCAAAGTAACCAACAATACCAATAGTATTCAAGAGTAAGCTATAACCGCTATCGTGTTAGCAACATAGTATATAATCAAGAGTAGAGTTATAACCGCTATCATGTTAGCTACATCGTGTAAAATCAAGAGTAAAACGACCGCCGGAAAACCGGCGCTAACTACCGAAATAAAAACCCACCTGTAAAAACGGTGACCCCCGCTCAGCTCCTCCACGTCCCGGTGCGCTCGCCCGGACCCACACGGACCTGCCGAGGGAAAAATAGTAACTCGGAACTCGAAAAGTAATACGAACTGCAAGGCCCTCCCGGTCGGTGGCGGGGCACGGCCCGCCGATCTGGAGATGGCTGCGGCGACGTCCCCCGGCGAGGGCGAAGGCACGGACGGCCCCGTGCGGCTCCCCGACTCACCGTCCGCATGCGGGGCTGCGCACGCGCCCAGCCCCGTGCGGGCTCACCACCCGCATGCGGGGCTGCGCACGCGCCCAGCCCCGAGCGGGTTCACCCCCCGCAAGCGGGGCTGCGCGCGTGCCCGGCCCCATGCGGGCTCCCCACCCGCATGCGGGGCTGCGCACGCACCCAGCCCCGTGCGGGTTCCCCCCCGCAAGCGGGGCTGCGCGCGTGCTCGGCACCATGCGGGCTCCCCACCCGCATGCGGGGCTGCGCACGCGCCCAGCCCCGTGCGGGTCGCACGGGCGCGCCGCCCGCATGGGGGCTGCGCACGGGCGCGCCGCCCGCATGGGGGCTGCGCACGGGCGCCGGATTCCGGGGAATCCGTCGCCTGTGCCCCCGTTTCCCCCTCCCCCAAAAGCAAGAAAAACAAGAAAGCCAAGAACGGCGAAACTACGCCTCACCTCGGTTACGTCGTCGGAGGTTGTAAGGGGAGGGATCGCCTCGTTCCTGTGTGCCCGATTCCGGAGGTGTGCGGTGTTCTTCCCGTTCCTCGATCGCTCCGCCGCGGTGCCTCGCGCCGATCGGTGGGAAGAGGAGGGTTTGGGTGAGAGGAACGGTAGGGGAACTCCAAAACTAAACCCAACACATACGTATTAATATTAGCCGCCTCCGCACACGGGAACTTAACCCTAAGTCCCAAAATACAAATCAATCTCGGCGAAATGAGTTTGGGTGCGAACCTGGGTCCGGTCTGCCTCGAAGAACGTGTAAGTCGCCTGAACTGCTGCCAACTTCCGGAATTTATTCTGGGAGATTCCGGGGTCAGAATCCAGATCCGATCGCGCCGCCGAAATCCATTTCGCGAGCTTTATTGTCTAAAAATACCCGTGAGCCCCGACAGTCTGCCCAGAGATAAAGAAAAATAATTCACCCCCGGACCCCTTAGTCGAAAAGTGGATTTACAAGAATTTTAAAAGAAGGTCTAGAAAGGCAAATAAAGCCGCGGTTATTACATCACCCATCCTAGAACTACTATAGCTCTAGCATGCTTAACTCTCATAACCTCTTGGATCTTGCTACCATCCAAAATGCTATAGTCGGGTTAAGAGATTTAGTCCTATTATATTATTTATATATAGGACTAATCCAAATTCCGGGGGTGTCACATTCTTCCCCCCTTTAAGCCCCGACGTCCATGTCAGGCTCATGCACACTCACAAGCACCAGGCGATGTGAGACTTGTCTCGCTAGCCTTAGCCGATCTTGTGGAGAGCTGCACTCCACCCACAACGGTCATTAGCCGGGGAGCCTCGCTCTACCCGCTATATAACCCTGGCTCAGCCGAGACTCATCTCACATTTCCGGCTGGTGAATATCTCTGATACCAACTGTGACACCCCACTTTCCACGGGGTCACCCATCCTAGAACTACTCTAGCTCTAGCACGCTTAACTCTCATAACCTCTTGGATCTTTCTACCATCCAAAATGCTATAGTCGGGTTAAGAGATTTTGTGGTGACCCGGATATCTGCAGGGCTCCTACAGTGTGACCAGCAGCTTCTGGAGGCCTATGTGGCGTGTCGGCGGTGTTTCTGCACTAATTTGGACACAAGTGAGGGACTTCAGGTGTTAAATGGATCACGTGGGTAATCGGAGGACCCCGTCGATTGTTTAGAAATGGTTTCGCGCGAATGGAGCATCAGAATTGGACTCAGCGCGAAATTTGGATTAAGAACACTTATCTGGATGCCTTAGACAAATTTTGGAATTGGAATTTGGCAAAACGGACAGCGGATTTGGATTCAACGTGCGAAAACGATCGAAATTGGCTATTTACTTGTATTTTTCAGAGCCCGGATGACCCGGCACGGATTTCGAGGCAACAGGTACTGTTCCGGCGCCGGCGGGCGGCGGCGGGCAGCGGCGGAGCTGCCGCGGGCGGGCGCGCGGGCGCGGGCAGGCGTGCGGTCCACGACGCCGACGTGCACCGGAGGGCAGGACATGTTGTCACGCCCCGGCGTCGAAACTACGACCCGGACTCGCCAACAGATCCGCCGCCCATACGGGAAGCCCCGTATAGACGAAGCGACTAACCAGCAAAAGAAAGATACTATACTACACAGATATAAGAGCTGAAAAGTATACAGCTAGAAATAAATAAAATACAACTGAAGTCCTCACATAAAAAATACATAAGTCTCTCAAATTGTAAAAGAAAAGTACAACTCTAAACCTCACTACAAAGGTCTCTCAACATGACACTCTCAACATAAAAAAAAGTGGGTACATCTACTCTCTCTGGAAGACGACTGGTAGGGATCTATCTCGCGACTCCCTCACCTCGATCAGCAGGATCAGCAACTGGAGCAACAGGAACAGGAGTAGAAGTCCCTGGGGAAAAAGACACCACGACGGGTGTGAGAACTACATCCCACAGTAGTTCTCAGTGGGTGCCGCCAACAAGCCCGACGGTCTGCCCACTAAGTCTACTAGAGGCATAAGATAACAGAAAACTGAAGAAAGGAAAGCTGAAACTAACTCTACAGCTACCCTGCCTCTATCTACTATGCTCAAAGAGTGATACAGATGAAAATGATGCATCGACTCAAACTCAGTATACTCACCCAATCTACACTGACTGCCGCATAGGGTCCAGTCAAAACCTGCGCCTACTTACTGCCGCACATCCACAAAAGGACGGGTCTACCGTAGGGTGTCCGTGACTGCCAAAACTGGCCCAGCCAGAGGGACTGCGTCGACAAGTCGCGATAGCAAGTAACAGGCCCAACTCCGGAGTGGCACTCGAGGGGCGCGACCCCACCGAGAAAAGTATCCGCGCATCTCTGTCGAGCTCAATATGGCTCATGCAGGCTATAGTCCAAAACCACGATCAACAAAACCAACATCACGTCTCTAACCCACTAGCTGGAAATATCCAACAGCTAGGACTGCCGTCAACCCAACGGCTCCCCAAAACAGATCAACAAACTCACAGGTAACACAGGAAGGATCGACACCATAAGGGTTCGAAAATCCTGATAGGTTGGTGCCTAGAACCCCAATAAAAAAAGAACAGAATCCAGGCGCCGCCTATCGAAGTTTTCGACCCCCTTACAGTTCGGGAACACAACTCCCTCGGCAAAACATGCGGAGGGAACTAACCAGGGCCCGAAAGTTCCAAAGGACCAACACCTACAACCCTATCAAACAAGAACAGGTTCCAGGCACGGTCCCCGTAGCTTTCGTCCCGAAACAGAAACAGAAAAGGCCCTTAGAAGAATAACAGCTCGACATGCAAGTCACTAGCCGGGTATACTCCACAACCGGCAACAATGAAGGGTCCGAGAACTCCGAAAGACTGGAACCTACAACCCAAATCAAACAAGAACAGGCTCTAGGCACAGCCCCTCGTTGTTCTCGACCCAGAGAAAAAGGCAGCCCTTAGAACCCAGACCACTCGAACCATCTCGAGTGGGTAAGTTTATAGGAAAAGGTGACATTTATTTCTGAAAGCCATTTGATCTGAGAGAAATCCATTTTTAATGATTTTTAATTCTTTTTAGGAAAACAGTTTTAAAACAAGTTTTATATCCAAACCTCGAAGAGCTAATGCCTTCGTCCAATCAAACAAGAACAGACTCAGGCGACCCTACTGTTACGGAATTTGAGTTGGCGTAGTTTCGTGAAAGTTTCAAGTCCTGAAGATTGAAGGTGAAGAAAGTTGGATCATTTAACTCAATCTCAAGAAAGAAGAATTCAAAAGGATCAGGTATGTTTAACTAAAGAATTTGTGTGATCCGAATACTTCTTGTAGTGTAGAAACACTTGGAAGAATCTTTCATTGCATAAAAATCAAAAACTGGACTTGGGACATGTTCAGGATCCGGATCAGGCTGTTCGATCCGGATCCCGAAGGTGGTTCGTTCATACATCGTCGCAATCCGGATCGTAGTCTCTTGATCCGGATCCCGAACGTTGAGTTTACCATCTACCTTGAACGATCCGGATCTTGCTTCGCAATCCGGATCCCGAACGTTGATGTTTGGTGAACTGTATGAACGATCCGGATCGTAGTCACATGATCCGGATCCCGAACCTTCGTTTTTCTGGAATTGGCTGTTTCGTTATGACGATCCGGATCTCAGTTATCACGATCCGGATCGCCGTCCGTAAAATTCCAGAAATGGCAGGTTTTTGATTCTTATCTCCTTCCTAGGGTTTCTAACCTATAAATAGACCCTATGTCTTTCTTTCTAGGGTCAATCCACATAGCCGTCATTTTCATATATCATCTTATACGGCTATAGATCCACATATAGAGAAGAAAGGAAATCATTAGAGAATACTCTATGTTTCTTCATCTATATTGATTAGTTTGATTCTAGGTTTTCATACTCACATCTTGAGTTGAATCAAACTAATGAATACTTAGATGGTATTTCCGATCTATCTTTGATCTAAGTATTTGGCGGATCATCACCACCCAAAAACAACGATTACCCCAAAATCGGCGCGTGGATTCGCGTGTCCTTGTGGATTCAAGGTTCAATCGCTCTCGTGGATTCAGAGCGAGGCACGTTCGTGGATTCGAAGGGTGCTATTGGGTGAAGACCGTGGATTCGGTCGGACGTCGTGGATTCGACGTTGGACGCCGTGGATTCGGTGTTGGGCGCAGATCGTGGATTCGAGAAGCGTCTGGAGCGAGCGGAGAAGATCCTCTAGGAGCGTATGGAAAAGGTTGAGTCGTAAGTGTGTACGGTAAATCACCTTGTACGTGTTTTAATTCTAGTGGATTTCTGCCGTGTTATCGGTCCCGTGGTTTTTTACTCCGGTGATGGAGTTTTCCACGTAAAAATCTTGCGAGTTATTTTCATTTCCGCATTGGGTTTTTTATCGCAACGATTTTTGAGTGTTTATACGTTTACACCTATTCACCCCCCTCTAGGTGTTTCTTCCCCTATTTAGATCCGTATTATTTACGACCCAACAAGTGGTATCGGAGCGGGAATAGGGTTGTGAACAATGGTTGAAGGTGGAAACATCAATCGACCCCCTTTCTTTGATGGAACAAATTATGCGTACTGGAAAGTACGGATGAAAGCCTTTTTATCTTCCATCGACGAAAGGGTGTGGCATTCTATTGAATCAGGATGGACTAATCCAACTGAACTTATCTCTGATGTTCACACCTTAAAACCTAGGTCGAAATGGACCAAGGAAGAGTTTGAGTTATCTTCTTACAATGGTAAGGGAATTAATGCTATTTTTAATGCCTTATCTCAAACTGAATTCTCTCGCGTCTCGGCATGTGAGACTGCGAAAGAAATCTGGGATGTTCTCCAGGTTACACATGAGGGAACTAACCTCGTGAAGATTCAGAAACTGCAGATGCTTACGAGCAAGTTTGACTCTATCTTGATGGCAGAAAATGAATCTTTCACGGACTACTATACACGATTGCAAGACATCGTAAACTCATGTGCTAATCTGGGAGAGAAGATTCCAGAATTTAAGATTGTAAGAAAAATCTTAAGAACTCTTCCTGAACGATTTCGCCCAAAGGTTACTGCCATTGAAACTATTAAACACCCGGACGAAATACGTGTAGAGGAATTAGTTGGTTCATTACAAACTTATGAAATGACTTTTAATACTAACAATTCTTCTGGAAAAGCATCCACTTCTAAGTCTTCAGGTTATGCGTTGAAAACAACTAAGGAAGAAGATGCGGATACATCCTCCTCGGACGATGACGAGAACCTTTCTATGGAGGAATTTGAGAAGCAGCTTGCTCTCTTGACATGGAATTTTCGCCGCAACTTTCGAAGGGGTAATTCAAGCAAATCTCCATCCTTCGGAAAGTGGAACAAAGGCAAGGGTACTCCAAGTCACAAGTCAAGAAAGCAGGAGAACTTCTCAAAGGATAAGAAAAGTTCAGAAGGACAACTGCAATGCTTCAAATGTCGAGGCTACGGCCACATTGCAACGGAGTGTCCTAACAAGTATCCGGCAAAGAAGAAGGCGATGCAAGTCGTCACTTGGGATGACAACTCAACGTCAAATGAGTCGTCTTCAAGTGATGAAGAAAAGAGCTCCACGGCATTCCACGCGTCCACATCTTCACCATTCATGTGCTTTATGGCAAGTACGTCTGAATCATTGTCCAACTCCACTGTTGAAAAGAATGCAATGGACAATGAATCGGATGATTCGGAAGGTGAAGAGTTTGCTCTAGCCTATCACAGATCTTTACAGGATTTAAAGAAACCGGCTAAGCAAAACAAGGGGTTGAGAGGGAGATTGCAGGATCTCGAAGAAGAAGTAAAAAGGGTAACTTCTCTCTCGACCGATCTTGAAGTGGAAAGGGATAGTTTGATAAAAGCAAATGTTTCCCTTCAAGAGTCCAATGAGCAGCTCGAGAAGAACTATATAGATATGGTGAACAAAGCAAACTACTTCTTGAAGCTCTATGGCGAGGGCCGACAGGAAAGACGGGAAATGACAGAGACCATTCTCCAACTCAAGGATGACTTACAGCAATTCTCTTTAGGAAGGAGTAAGTTGGATAAACTCCTTGGTCTTGGTCAAACAAATCGGTTCGGCCTCGGGTACACTCAAACTGGAAACAGTCCAAGTTCGAGTGGGACAGTCTTTGTGCCTCAGTCGGTATCTCCTCCTCCGACACCGGAATTCAAGACAAACAACGACAACAAACCTACCTCATCCTCTTCGGAATCGTCAAGCTCAAAGGTATGTTTTCGTTGTAATTTTGCAGGGCACATCGAAAGAAATTGCGAGATTGGAGCTCAAAGAACAAATCAACCACATCTTGCAATTGCTACCAATAAGCTCACTTCCCGGAATTCAAGGAAGGATTTTTCAAAAGAAAAGAACATTGGTAGCACCTCAAACAAGACGATGACAAAAGAAAAAGATCAATCATACAAGACGTCGTCTTCAAGGAGAATCTCTCAACCTTTACCAACATACTCCAAAACTCAAAAGGTTTGGGTATGCAAAGGTGAAACCCCTCCTTGTCTTTAATCGTTCTACGATTAAATCTTGTATAGTTTATGTAGACTATTTTCTTTTCTTCTTTTTCTTTTGGCCAACTCGTCAACCATCTTTGGGAGGTAAATGGTATATTTTCTTATTGGTTGATGATTTCTCTCGGTTTCTTGGGTAGCATTTCTGAGAGAGAAAGCTGATACGTTTGACTCTTTTCATGAGATTTGCCATCGTATTATGATTGAAAAGAATGAAAAGATCATTCGTGTTAGAAGTGATAGGGGTGGAGAATTCATAAATTCAAAATTCATTGACTTTTGTACTTCAAATGGCATTAAACATGAATTCTCGGCACCCTATACACCTCAGCAGAATGGTGTTGTTGAGCGCAAAAATAGGGTTGTTCAAGAGATGGCGCGTGTGATGCTTCATAGCCGGAAATTACCGCTACATTTTTGGGCTGAAGCTGTGAACACCGCTGTCTATGTCATTAACAGAGTGTATTTGCGCCCAGGAACCTTGAATACACCATATGAGCTGTGGTTTAGTAGAAAACCGGATATCAAGTACTTTCGTATCTTCGGGAGTCGATGTTACATCTTACGTGACCGTGAAAATCTTGGAAAGTTCGACTCTCGAAGTGATGAAGGGATCTTTTTGGGTTATTCTACGAATAGCAGAGCATATCGAGTATTTAACATTGAATCTAAGACGATCGTAGAATCTATAAATGTTAAAGTAGATGAAGCTTCTCATTTTGAATCAGAAAAATCTACCCTCGATATCTCTCTAGATGATGATTCTCCTGCTAGTGCATCTTCTCATAATAATACTTCCAATATTAATGATGCATCTAATGGTTCTTCTAGTTTATCTGATGTGCAGGAATCATCTCGTGTACCTCCGAGTACTCCGTTTCAACAAACGCTACGAATCTCCAAGGATCATCCGGAATCGAACATCATTGGAGATCCACAAGAAGGAGTTAGAACTCGAAGGCAGTTGGTTTGCGGATTTGCTTGCTACGTATCTTTAATCGAACCAAAGACAATAGATGAAGCTCTTCAGGATGACTACTGGATTAAAGCAATGCAGGAAGAGCTTCATCAATTTGAGCGAAACAAAGTCTGGGAATTAACGAAGCCTCCAAAGCAACATAATGTGATAGGTACCAAATGGATCTTCAAGAACAAGAAAGATGAAGATGGTACTATCATCAGGAACAAGGCACGACTAGTTGCTCAAGGCTACTCTCAAGTAGAAGGTATAGACTTTGACGAAACTTTCGCCCCTGTAGCTAGACTCGAGTCCATTCGTATATTGTTTGCTATTGCTTGTCATTTTAAAATCAAATTATTTCAAATGGACGTCAAGAGCGCATTTCTAAATGGGTTTTTAAATGAGGAAGTTTATGTAGCTCAACCGAAAGGTTTTGTAGATCATAAACAACCTAACCATGTTTTTCGTTTGAAAAAGGCTCTTTACGGTCTGAAACAAGCACCGCGAGCATGGTACGAAAGGTTAACAAAGCACCTTTTGGAGAAGGGCTATACTCGAGGGGGAGCTGACAGGACTCTCTTTGTGAAGCATTATCAAAATAATTTCATTGTAGCACAAATCTATGTCGATGACATTGTATTTGGTGCAACAAAAGATAATGATGCTTCTAAATTCGCGGAGACCATGGAAAGCGAATTTGAGATGTCCATGATGGGCGAACTGTCTTATTTTCTTGGATTGCAAATTAAACAAAATAATGAAGGTATTCACTTGAGTCAATCCAAGTATGCACTGGAGTTGGTCAAAAAGTTTGATCTAGAAAATTGTAAAGATTTTCCAACTCCAATGGGAACTAGCCACAAGGGACTTGGAAGTGAATCACATAGTGAGAATGTAGACGAGAAACTGTATAGAAGTATGATTGGAAGTCTACTTTACCTCACGGCTAGTCGCCCGGATATATCCTTTAGTGTTGGGATTTGCGCGAGATATCAATCAGCACCAAAGGAGGTTCACCTGAAAGCGGTGAAACGGATCATCCGGTACATCAAAGGATCAATTAATTTCGGAATTTGGTATCCTATGGGAACAAGTCTGGACATTGTTGGATACTCAGATGCCGATTGGGCAGGATCAGTGGATGATCGGAAAAGCACGAGTGGTGCATGCTTCTATCTTGGCCATTGCCTTGTTGCATGGCACAGTAAAAAGCAGAATTGCATAGCACTCTCGACTGCCGAAGCGGAATACATTTCAGCTGGAAGTTGCTCAACTCAACTCATTTGGATGAAAAGCGTATTGAGTGACTTCCGCATTTCAGCATCTTCGGTAACAATTCTTTGTGACAACACAAGTGCAATTAACATTTCTAAAAACCCTGTGTTGCACTCTAGAACAAAACATATTGAACTTAGATATCATTTTCTTAGAGAGCTAGTTGAATCAAATACTCTTCAACTTTCATATATTTCAACTGAAGATCAATTAGCTGACTTTTAACAAAACCTTTGGATCAAAAACGTTTTATTCATTTGCGAAAAGCAATTGGTATGCTTTCTTTGAAATAAACTTCTTTTTGAAACCTTTGCTTAAAATAGGTTTTGTATTTGTTTTGTTCTATTCAATATCTATGTTTATACATAGGATAGTAATTGAGCATAGATCTTAATTGACTTTAATTGCATCTTTTCGCACATTTAGAAATTTATTATGCTTTTGCCATCATAATATTTCTTTGTTGCAATGATCGTTATGTTAATTAAATCATCTTCTAAAGTGATCAAAGTCAATTTCTTTCTCAATGATCTCTTGGTATAGTCATTATCTTATTTGACTGTTTAGTCGAGTATGAAATCGAGATCAATTTTTGGTTGAATACTTATATCTTAAATAATTGATAGCCAATTGAGGGGGAGTCAAAGATAATGTAAAATGCTCAAAAGATGTGGAAAGAGTTACATCCCAATGAGGAGTGTGAAAACTACCACCACATGGAGGAAAGAGCTACCACCTCGGTCGTCCGAGTATTGTGTGCAGCTACCACATGTATACCAAGCATGGTTGTTCAAATTTTTGATTAAGTAAAATGCATGTTGAAATACTTGACTCTGTCAAATTTCAAGGTTGGTATAAGGTGGGATTTTAAAGAAAGATGCTCAAGAGCCACTCTCTTCAACAGATTGTCTAGAAATATTATCTACCATATTTGGGATTTCAAACATCTATTGATCTTTGTATTTCATTTTCTTTACCGAATTGATTATTTGATAAAGGCATTACTCATAAGATCAAGTTAGATGTAATTGAAGGTGTTCAACTTTAAGGGATGTAATTCTTGTAAATTTTCGTTTACATTTTGGATATTACTGATAGATTTGGCATAATCTAATTCTTGTTGTGTGAAACGATGCGTTTTGTTTAAAGTTGATACACCTTTGTGCTTACAATCTTTTTCTGGTTTTTCTCTTGAATTTCTCTGAAATTTTTTCTAAAGAAAAAGTTGGGGCCGATCCGGATCGGGCAAGGTGATCCGGATCCCGAACGCAGGTTGTCTCCTGCGGGCTGACGATCCGGATTGGACCTCTGCCGATCCGGATCCCGAACGCAGTGTTTTTCACTGCGGGTAGCCGATCCGGATCGCAAGCTCGGGAGGATCCGGATCGCGGCTAGGTTTTTATAAAGAACAAAAGGGTTTTGATTTCTTTTACTCCAATCTTTTGTTCAAAAGTTTCCAGAGCGCTGTCTCTCTAGATTTCATCCTCCTTGGAAGCTTTCTAACATCAAGTTCTTCAGTTCCAAGTAAGTTTTATTGATCAAAATCTCGGTTTTCACCGTTTTTCTTTCTCTTTTCCTCCTCAAACGTACGAAATTCTTGATCGGTTTTGTTTGTGGATGGTTTTGATCAAATTTCTGTTGAAAATAAGAACTCTGGGTTGTTTAGTTTTGATTATATGCGAGGTTTTCTCCTGATTAACGGATTGTTAGGCGTTCGATTTCTAAAATTTCGGTTTTAGGGCATATATAAGGATTTTCGAAAATCATGCAATTGATCTATCTTTAAAAGTCCTTTTGCAAAACTAACTTGATTTTTAGTCTCTCTACATGATTATGATTGTTTGGGTACAATTTTTTCAATTTTTGAAAACTAAGAATTTTTTTTTTTTTTTGTGTCGTGAGTATTGCTCACAGGAATTCTTTTCTCTAGAAACCATAAGCATGGTGATCACTTGGATTGTTTTCCTACTTGCTGCGATGGTACATACGAGAGACACTGTGAAGCCCAAGAGGGCCAAGAAGGCTAAGAATGCGAAGAAGACTAAGGATGATTCCGACACGGAATCGGAGACGGAATCAATTGGAACGCATGGCTATTAATGTCGCTGAAATGAAAGAGGACATGAAAGAATTTTAAGAAGGAACAAGCTTCTATAAACAAACGTATCAAGAAATGTTCAGAAGCTTGGTTGTATCAGCTCTGACGACCTCTGCATAAAGTTTTTTTTTTTTTAAATCTTTCTTTTGGCAGGTTATAAGTTTTTGTTCTTATCCAGTTCTCAGGTTTTTCCTTTATTCTGATCTATTTAACTCTCCTTCAATTTATTGATTTTGGCTTTGTTTTGTGACAAAAAGGGGGAGAGAGTTAGAGAGAACTTTGAACAATGTTGACTGCATGAAACATCAAGGTAAGTGAACAATGTTTGATATGAAAACTGGATGAACATCAAGGTAAGTATTACTCCAACTTCCATTCTCAACTTGAGGTTTTTCAGCTGTATGAATGCATGCCTCGACTAACTATTTGCTAACTATTTGGGCATGTAATATAACTAACAAGTTGATGTCACTAACAAGTTTGTGACACTTGGTTTTTGATTGCATAGAAGATATGTTGGTTCTTAACTCTGATCAATTACATATCTATATATATATAAGTATTGTCACAAACATGTTCATGACTTTGGTTTTTACGTGCAAAGAAGATATGTTGGTTGTTTTTTTAACTATGATCAGTTTACATATCTGAATTATAAATGTCATGTAAGTATAAATGAGGTTTAAACTTCATCTCTGTTTGTGGTTTTTGAATGATACAAAATTCTTGAGGTATCTACGATTTCTTTTGTCAAGAATGATTTCTTTTGCAGAGAGTACAGATGTCTAAGTCTAGAGTCTGTTTTAGGAGTTTAACTCATGTATTGTATTTTGGATCTCCATGTAAATTTTGTTGTATGGTGATAGCCAACAAAAATCTTTTTGAATTTTCTTTAGTGGATCTGTGTTTTGTCACGAAACCGCCAAGGGGGAGATTGTTCAACGGAATTTGAGTTGGCGTAGTTTCGTGAAAGTTTCAAGTCCTGAAGCATTGAAGGTGAAGAAGTTGGATCATTTAACTTCAATCTCGAGAAAGAAGAATTCAAAGGATCAGGTAGTGTTTAACTAAAGAATTTGTGTGATCCGAATACTTCTTGTAGTAGAAACACTTGGAAGAATCTTTCATTGCATAAAAATCAAAAACTGGACTTGGGACATGTTCAGGATCCGGATCAGGCTGTTCGATCCGGATCCCGAAGGTGGTTCGTTCATACATCGTCGCAATCCGGATCGTAGTCTCTTGATCCGGATCCCGAACGTTGAGTTTACCATCTACCTTGAACGATCCGGATCTTGCTTCGCAATCCGGATCCCGAACGTTGATGTTTGGTGAACTGTATGAACGATCCGGATCGTAGTCACATGATCCGGATCCCGAACCTTCGTTTTTCTGGAATTGGCTGTTTCGTTATGACGATCCGGATCTCAGTTATCACGATCCGGATCGCCGTCCGTAAAATTCCAGAAATGGCAGGTTTTTGATTCTTATCTCCTTCCTAGGGTTTCTAACCTATAAATAGACCCTATGTCTTTCTTTCTAGGGTCAATCCACATAGCCGTCATTTTCATATATCATCTTATACGGCTATAGATCCACATATAGAGAAGAAAGGAAATCATTAGAGAATACTCTATGTTTCTTCATCTATATTGATTAGTTTGATTCTAGGTTTTCATACTCACATCTTGAGTTGAATCAAACTAATGAATACTTAGATGGTATTTCCGATCTATCTTTGATCTAAGTATTCGGCGGATCATCACCACCCAAAAACAACGATTACCCCAAAATCGGCGCGTGGATTCGCGTGTCCTTGTGGATTCAAGGTTCAATCGCTCTCGTGGATTCGGAGCGAGGCACGTTCGTGGATTCGAAGGGTGCTATTGGGTGAAGACCGTGGATTCGGTCGGACGTCGTGGATTCGACGTTGGACGCCGTGGATTCGGCGTTGGGCGCAGATCGTGGATTCGAGAAGCGTCTGGAGCGAGCGGAGAAGATCCTCTAGGAGCGTATGGAAAAGGTTGAGTCGTAAGTGTGTACGGTAAATCACCTTGTACGTGTTTTAATTCTAGTGGATTTCTGCCGTGTTATCGGTCCCGTGGTTTTTTACTCCGGTGATGGAGTTTTCCACGTAAAAATCTTGCGAGTTATTTTTATTTCCGCATTGGGTTTTTTATCGCAACGATTTTTGAGTGTTTATACGTTTACACCTATTCACCCCCCTCTAGGTGTTTTCTTCCCCTATTTAGATCCGTATTATATACGACCCAACACCTACGATGCTTGGAAGAAAACATTGGTTACTAAACATCATGTGTGTCCAAAAAAGGTTCTGGGTTCAAGGTCCTGCTGACACTGGTACACAACTGCCACTATCACAGTGGCGACAGCATAAACAGGGAAATAAGACCTCCCGGGACTACTATTTACCCAAACGGCTCCCGGCACAGATAAGCGACCAACTACATCTACCAGACTCCACTCTGCTCCCAAGCACGAGTGCAAATGCATCCCATACTAAATGAAGTCCCGACCACTCGGCCCACTACCCTGGCGAGGAAGATACTATGTCCAAGAATAGAAGAACAGTGTGGATGTCTAGAACATAAACACCGTAGCCCAAGTAAGGGTTTTTCTACAAGTCTGGTTACACATGCAACATATGACGGGGGCGCTAGGTCAAGTTCCAAGATAACTATAATTTAACAGATAGGAGGAGCAAAGATTACATGCTAAACAACTAACACTAGGAGTATCAACTCTCACATCCTAGCATGCTACATAGAACTACCATGCATGATCCTACATCAATAGAATTAATGAACAGTCCAAAGGTCTTGAAGATGAGGCCACCCACCTGAAGGCGCTATCTGTCCAAAGTCCCACAGCTGATAATACCCCGAAATCAATATATCCAGATCCAACGGGTCCAGCATACCCGCAAACTCTCCTGGGTACAACACAAGGCTTACAGTTACACTCAAATCCCAAAATTAACCAAGTACACGCAATCTAAAAATCAGTCCCGAAGATGTGCAATTTTCACCTGCAGAACGGACTCTGATAAATCGGATAAAAATACCAAAGCGATCCTCGTGTCGAGATCTTCGAAACAGGTACCTGCACGTCCAATCTGAGCCCCGTAGGCCGAGTTACAAATTCCACAGTATAGGTGCGCAAATCTCACAACCACACAACTGTAAACCCATGCACAGATAAAGGGAAAAAGTATACCTTCGGGCAAGTCTCAAAAAATCCCCAAAAAAATACGACAATAATCCTTGCGACGCGTAGATGCAAAAAGTGTATAGGCACGTCCAGATCCGATGCCCGAGTGCGGAGATATCGTCGAAAAGCGAGCCGCTGTCCAAATATCTACCACAGAAACAGTGTCACAGTAAACTCGGAAAAACACCTCGAAAAGCGCGAAATGAGGGGAGCTGGAAATACCAAGATCGAAGCTCTGCCTGTCGCGGTTCCAATGGCGCAAGAATCGCCTGAAAAGGTGGTCGGAGTAGGTCGGGGGAGCTCTCGCATCGAAACGCGACGAAAGGGAACACCGCCAAAGGAGCGTCGCGACGCGCCGAAGAAAATGGTATCTCAAAAAAGCGTGCCACGTAAAATGCCCGAAATCGTCAGGTGGATGCAAAACACAAAGGGGAGCAACTTTGCTGAAGGCGTCGTTTGTCACGCCCCGGGTGTAAACCAGAACCCGGCCTCTACAGATCCGCCGTGCATGCGGTATTTCCCACATACACGAAGCGTCGGTAACCTGCTCAGATAAGAAATAATAATAACAAGCTTAATAATCAGCTAAACTAAAACTCTTGTATCTCAGAGACGCTGGAAGTAAAAGCAGTACAACAGTGAAATACAATACAGATGTCGCTCGCCAGCTCACCACAAAAATACAAACGCTGGCAGAAGCCGACCCAAAAAGAAAATAATAGAAAGCTGTCTGAGAGGATCAGGTACTCCAAGCTCCACTACACAAACCCTCGTGGTGGCTCTCTCTATCTATGTCCGCAATCCGCTTACCTCGATCAGTGTGCTGACGGCTCAGCAACTCCCATCGAGGACTCTTCCTGCAAAACAGAGGAAAGAAAGAAACAATAAAGAACAAATGGGGGTAAGTCCTACTATAAACAGTAGCCCCCCTATTGGGTAAAGCCCTCAGCATCAGATATTCCCACCAGTTGATCAGAGGCAAAAAGGGAAATGAGAAGAAATGGGAGTGCAGATAAATGAGCAACTGCATAAATGCTATCCCTAATATAGCCTCTACATGACAACCAATCGAGTAGAAATTTTGCCATTCAAATCAAGGAACCCTGTCAAAATGACGCCCATCTGACCGCCAGTGAACACTGCACTGCCTGCTCTGCAGCGACGGGTATGCCAGCCTTACGCATACACCGAAGCAAAGGAGTCCCCAGGACTGCAAAGTCTGTCTGCCGCTCACCATCCGGAGTCGCACTCCGTGGGAGCGACCCACACGGAAAATAAGTAACCACAAGTACCTGATATACGCGACTAGATCAGACTCAAGGAAGTGGGAAAAACCCTCCACTAAGAAAGCCCGATTCCCAAAACACCAAATCTGATGCAATAGTCAAACCCCGTCAATCAAACCCAAATTCGTGTCGCCGGTCAACACCCTGTCAAAATCCACCTGTCCCAATCCCCATACCTGACTCACTGTCCAACAACCCCTCGAACCCGAGCAACTATGCTTCAGTCCGATCATAATAGGCGAAAACAGATAAATGCATGGTTTCTCCTAAGTCCAAGTCCCCAAAAAGTGTTTAGCAGTACAAGATGCAATATTATGTTGACCCGTTTAATCCTGCATTGATCCAATATTTTGTCCAATTTCCCAGAATAACATTTAGCGGACATACTAGGGTGATAGTCCTCATATGAAAAATCATCAGTTTTGCAGTTCCTCAATTACTAATTTGCCTCAAGCATACGGTCCAAATAATTAAGCGATAAATCAAGTGATCGTCTAAACAATAATTTTTCATGGATGATCACCATAATTTGCTCCTGAAGCATGCAAGTCTAACCAATCAACACATTTAGCATCATCAAACCAGGGTACTCTGATATTCCTAGTGGGCATACCAAGGAGAGGAGTACACACCCCCCACCTGAAGTGCAAACTGTCCGGATCCGTACAGATTAAACTACCACTACTCCAATTCTTGTCTAGCAAAATCACACACCCTGTTAACTCTCCGGCACCAACCAAAGTTTCACTAAATACCCTAAGCTCCCAAATTGCTCTTATTAACACATACAACAGCTGTCCAAAACTTTAAATTACCAACTTCAGGACGTGCCCGAAATTCCAAGAAATACACAGCTGATCCTCGCGTCGATAGCTGTTGCAACGGTACCATGCCGCCCAAATCGGAGTGGGTAGTCAAGATATAAATTCGGCAAGAGGCAACACATACAAAATCTGTGCTGAAAACGGTGCACTGTTCGCACTTATAAAACGTGGATTTTTTCCCACCTCGAAACAATCCTCCTGAAAAAATCCAAGAAAAATACGAGCGCGTTCCTTGCGATTGTATATGAAAAAAGTTGTAAAGCTCGTTTCCGTCTGCGCTCGTCGCGAAGAGACGGCCAAATACCCTCTGCTTCAAGGAAATCCATACATTAAAAATGGGTCCGCTGTTTGCCTCGGATCCGTGCAAAACCTCTGAAACGTGAAAGCTCTACCAAACGAAATATGAAGCCCCTCCCTCTTAGAGTCCTGGCGACGCCAGAATCAACAGAAAGACCTCGGGGTACCCAGTTGAGCTAAAACACCGCCGCCTTCGCCGAGTAATAACCAGGAATGCAACGTAGCGCCGGCGCCGTAAAATGGGTAACCTCGTGATTCGAGCCTCTAAAATCCTAGAACTTGGCAGGAAGATCAAGCATTAGAGGTGAACAAATCTCCTTAAGGGTGGCTCGGGCAAATGTGCATGGTTGAGAGAAAAAGGCTTGGAAAGAGGGCTCGG